>CM046335.1:29141660-29578478 GCA_025403435.1 Artocarpus heterophyllus | reverse complement strand
CTTGGGTGGGATTACGACCTCCATCGGCATTGCGAAATGGGATTGCGACCTGATTGCGACCTTTGTCAAGGTCGTGGGTGGAGGATTAGCAGATGAACGGTTGAAAGATTTGCAATTGATCTTTACCTTCGTGCGACTTCCATCCGTCCTGCCTCGCAACATCCCAACCATAGAAAACAGGCCGGATTCCATCCAATTGCCACAATCTGGAGTCACCAAGGGCAACCCATCAACCAAGACTTGGGAAATGGGGTCGTTGGCGAGCATTGGGGTCGCCATCGACCCAACACTTTTTGTTTCTTTTTTTTTATGAGTATAAGGTAGCTATTTTTTATATTTTTAATTTTAAAAATCTGGTATATTTTGGCTCATTTAATAGAATATGAACTTTCTTATTTAACAAAAATGTTTTTTTTAGCATTTCCCTATGAGTATTATTTTGTATTTAGAAAATTTGACTACTTAGAGGGCCATTCTTACATTTTTAAGAAGTCTAGGCATACTTTTGACATTTAAAAAAATTCAAAGACAAACATATTATTTTGGTAAAGTTCAGAGGATATTTTTAGTTTTTCTCTTAAATAATTTTATGATTGAGACGATTAACATAAAAGACGTTAAAACTACATGCTAAAACCGTGTATACAACACTCAAAAGTGGTTTTCTTTTTTCAGTAATTAAAATGAGAAAATTTCTTAAGATTTTCTTTTGGGTTGTGGTAATAAAGCTGCATGGCACCGATTACGTGGTGCCCGTGAAAAATTGTCTTTTTTTTAAGAGAAAAATTGTCTATTTCTAGTTAATTTGCTTAATAATGTTCTATTATTCTTAGTTAATTTTGTTCAATAAACTTGATATTATTCTGAAGAAATTAGCTATTATATGGCCCCAGTCATTCTTTTTTTAATTTTTTTTTAATTCTTAGATGGAGAAACTTCATTTTAAGAAAGAATTATAATTTCAGTGTAGCACTAGTTCTCTTTAGTTTTTATTTATGCGTAAATCTGTATAATACAATTAATTTCACAGCTAAAAAAAACCAACATAGGCGAAAGAAAACCTTAAAGAACAAAAGAAAATCAATTTATTTATACACATGGCGTGAATGGAAAAAATCTTAAACAAAAGTGTCAATTTCCCTTCATTACCTTCCATGTTTAAGACTTAAAATCTGTCAGTTTTATATATTTAAGATTAAGATATATGAGAAACTCACATCATAAATAAAGGAAAAAAAAGAAAGAATCCTAGCTGCAAAGATTTTTTTTTTCATCTTAGACATTAGACGTGATACTTCTCAGAAAATACAAATTTAGTTTAAGGAGTACTTTTATGGCTTCCTAATGAACGGAGAAATTGCAACTTAAAGTTTTACAGAATACTAAAAGATTACAAAAGAGGAACAAATTTTTCAATGAAATTATATCCTGATTCTATTTCTTCCATTAAAAAATCCGGGTTAGTTTTTCTCAGTTTTCTTCTTCATCTTGTTTCTTTTTTTTCTTTTTTGCCTTTTATTTTTTTGAGTTGTTTGATTAATTTACTTGCTTTGGGGAAAGTTTCATATTAAGATTTAAAATTTAACAAACTCAACAACGATGAGTAAAAGTAATTTATGTTTTTGTACAAGAGAATTGCGATTTATATTCATAGAATTTAATCTATGGCTCTTTTTTTACAAATTACAAGAACCATTCTCTCCCACACTGCAGTTTGGTAAAATATTTTTACTATATATTATGGAAGGCATACACTTATCAAAGTAATATAATACCATGTTCAGGGGAAAAAAAAACACAAAACAAAGTGGAGAAGGTAAGAGATTAACAAATAAAAATTATAGACTTGAACAATGCAAAATGATGAAGTAATATAATCGGTTTTTTTTTTTTTGGGTGAAAAAGGGATTAAAAAGTTTAATAAGGGCACAACCACTGTAAGCTACACTTTCAAATCATGCGCGCCATAAAATGCTATTTTATAGCATGTTTGATTAGAGGAATAAATTATGACCGAATTGAACTTGATTTTAAAAGAAGGGTTGTAATTTTTTTTAATTGTTTATAGAAAATAAAGACTATAGTTGTTCGCCCCTTTGTTTAAGAATTTGTTGATTTTTATTTATAAAATTACTACGTTACCCTTTTGCTAAATAAAGGGCACAACTAACTTTTTAATTGTTTATAACGTTAGGAAATAAAGACTATAGTTGTTCACCCCTTTGTGCAAGAATTTGTTGATTTTTATTTATAAAATTACTACGTTACCTTTTTGCTAAATAAAGGGCATAACTAACCATAGCTATACTTTTAAAATTGTGCATGTTGTAAAGCGCTATTTTGTCGCGTGTTTGATAAAATAGATAAGTTAGGACTAAATCTAACTTGACTTTAAAAGAAGGATTATAATTAAAAAAAAAAAAAAACAAAATTGTTTTGCATTTTCGGAAATAAAGACTAGTCTATTATTCATTTGGCAAAGAATTTATTAATTTTTATGTATAAAATTACTATCAAATCTTTTTGTTAAACTGTACGCGCCATAAAATGCCATTTTGTTGTAGGTTTGGTAGGAGGGGCAAGTTAAGACCGAACATGAATTTAGACGGAGGATTTTAAGGGTTTTTTTTCCTCTTGAAAAAAATTGGTTAGCATGTGAGGAAATACAGGCAATGGTCGTTCATCCCTTTATGCATGTCGTGTGTTTGATAAGATAGATAAGATAGGACTAAATCTAACTTGACTTTAAATGAAGGATTATACTTTTTTTTAAAAAAAGACAAAATTGTTTAGCGTGTTCAGAAATAAAGACTAGTCTATTATTCATTTGTCAAAGAATTTATTAATTTTTATATATACAATTACTATCAAATCTTTTTGTTAAACTGTGCGCGCCATAAAATGCCATTTTGTTGTAGGTTTGGTAGGAGGGACAAGTTAAGACCGAACATGAATTTAGACGGAGAATTTTAAGGTTTTTTTTTCCTCTTGAAAAAAATTGGTTAGCACGTTAGGAAATACAGACAATGGTTGTTCATCCCTTTATGCAAGAAATTATTGATTTTTATTTATAAATTGAGTTTTTAGAAAGTTAAATTGAATTTATAGTTTGAATGTTGATTGATGCCTCCCTCCTTTATGGCTAAAAGAAAACAATATATACATATAACACTAGTATAGCATAAATATGTATTAAATGCATCTGCATCATGTTTATGTAATTTCAAAAACCAAATTTGTATATATGTAGCTTCAAAAATTATTACTCATCTTTGAAAAATTATAATAATTATTCGAAGAGATGGGTTTTGTGTTTACCAAAAGAAATCAAATTTTACCATAATATAAATACACGACAAATAATGCTGCAAATTTACAACAAAAAAAGGGAGTGAAAAATGAAATTTCACAGTACGAATTCAACTGGGTGGGCCCATAGTACTTGGTAGAATCCGCTCCTTCGGCCAATCCACACAACTCAAGAAAAAATACCCCACCAAATAGTTAAAATTATAAGATCTTCTGTGTGTGTGTGTGTGTCTATATATATTTATATTAAACTCTAATAGCTGTTTAAAGTTGTATGTTATATATATTCTGCATATACATATACACACATGAGTTTAACAATATTTGATTAAAATCTTATTGTTCAATATTGTAACTTTATCGCTATCGGTTTTTTACCCTAGTAAAAAATTCTCCTTAGCTTTACTGGTGCAATAATTTTTTGATTCAAAGCGCCTTAAATTGTCAGTCAATCTAATGTATTTCACTAATTCATTACTTATTAAATTCATAAAAGATTTCGGTGACGTTTGGTTTGATGGATTGGAATAGGAATATGAATATGAATAGAAATATGAATATAAAGGAATAAAAATATGAATGGATTGAATAGTTTATTCACATTCATTTGTTTGACTTAACATTAGAATTAGTATTCGAATCATAATTGTTATGTTTGGTTAGTCGTTAAAATGGATAAAACAGTAATTATTTTGATGTAAATACCCTTTTATTCGGTCATTAATAATGTTTTATAACTAAATTCAATTATGTTCTAAACTGTTATTTTATATATTTTTTTGAATGTTTATAAGTTTTTTTTTTTATTTCATACATGATTAATCCAAAAATTTATAATTTTGATATATGACTAACTACTCAAATAAGAAAGTAAAAATAAACTTATAAACTATGTTAAAGAATGATCAATATTATTCTAACATAAAAGGTTGTCACTGCTAGACATGTATGCTCTAAGGAGTAAAAATGTAATACGTTTTTGGAAAAATTTTTATCAATAAAGAATTTATTCATTTATATATACCAAATCTTGTCCTCTTTACGTTCATATTTGTTGAATGTATGATAAGCAAACAGTAGTCTGAGACTGTCAGTCTAAACCTTAAGAATTGGGCATATGATGGACTGATTATGCAGAAGACATGATTCTTAAGGTGACGGTCTAAAACATATGATCCGCAATCGAGGGAATAAAGTTGGGCGCTTTATTCATGTAAAGATTGTTATGTTGTCTATATCCCTTATGGGAGATGGTTTGTCTTGACCATCGGAGTTGGACTCCGTGAATAGAAACATTGGCACGTTGTCATAGGTGACGATGTGTTGGATCGAGACATAAAGTGAATTGATTTGGATTAATAATTCTGTCTTGGCGAATCAATTCACTTTAGATAGTCATTTGTATTGTATCTTAATCTTGAGATGAATAGTGGGCCTGTTATCTCGACTTGTGTCTTTTGATGTACCAAAGGGTGACACCTACATCTCAATAGTGGTATGCATGCCGGTACGTTGGAGGCATGACTCTTGATAGCGTGGACTTGTTATTCATAGATATGGAATCCATAGCTCCTCTTTAGGAGTAATGATATCCTCTTATATGCGTTGTCCTGTAATTGAAATACTGGAGCGCTCAACCATTTGGATACATAGGTGTAACCGAATGGTATACTATCTTTGGATGGTAAGTTTTCTAATGGTGAGACAATGGAACGTAAGATAAAAATAATCGGGAAGGTAAGACATAACTTGTCCTTAAGCCGATTATGGATGATCATATGGGGATGCGATACACTATGATATGTCATAGAGACTTAGCTACATGAGCTTCGTAATTCTATAAAGTTCGAGAGTGCAGCTCCAAGCTTTTAGTGGAGTAGCGTTGGAGTTGATAATTGTGAAATGTATATCTGGGATATTGGGTTTCATAATTATCATGAGCTTGAACTTTATAGGTCCATTTTGGTCCCCTTTGCTAGCTCACAAAGTCCTGTAACGACACGACGTGCTTTTTCAATAATTGGTGACTTATGTCGGATTTATCAGATTGGTTAATTAGTTCAAGATAAACTTGTTGAATTATTGCGATCAGATAATTCTTGTTTATTTATCGGTTGTTTTAATTTTGGACAAATTAGATCAAGATAAACTTGTAGAATTATTGTAAATTGATTTATTTTCTTAGAAATTATCTTGATAAAGTTTGTTTTGATCAGATAACTTTTCTATTGGGTTATTTGAATCAAAACTAAGACTTTATCCTATAGAATCTTGGGTGAAAAATAAAAGATTCGTAGAGATTTTTTCTCGGGAGTTCGGCCTGCCGGATGACATGTTCGGCCTGTTGATGGGGCCTGTTCGGCCTGTCGATCAACGAGAGATAAGATTACGCGTTTTCACGTGGATCTTATCAGATATTGGTCCGAACTTGATTCTGTTTCAAGTTTTTGAGACCTAATCTGATAAGGACTGACCCTAGGACCAATAGCTATATAAAGGGAGTGAGTCTCATGATTTACTCATATCAATAAAGATCAATTGAGAGATTAAGAGTGATACTCTTCTAGTGAGCATCTAAAAACCCCCTGAGAGCTTTTGTTCACAAATCACGAACACTAGCTTTGGGTTCTCTCTATTGGTTGGAAGGAGAGTCACCGGTAGAAGAGCTGTACGTGTGAGCCCACACTCACTCCGGTTGTAGATAGAGAATAGCAAAGAAGATCAGTTGGTTGAGGCTCTTCTGGAACATTACTTCTCTACACAAGTTGCGGAGGTTCTTCAGCACACAGAGATTAGTAAGATCTGTCTAATTTATACATGTAACATGTCAAGCTTGTGTTTTGGAAAATACTCTGATGGAAATTTTTTTTAAAATTCCACTGCGCACATCATTTCCAACAATTGGTATCAGAGCCATAGTTTTTACATAAATTTACAAGTTTGTGATCATGTTATATGCATAAATTTTGTGATCTTAATCTCTCCTATTCTTGAATTGAATTTTATAGAGAGATGACACTCTAGGTTTCTATATAATATATATGTTGTCATGGATTATGTGGTGAATGTTTATTAATTAATTATGGTTGATTAAATCATTGTTTATTTATTAATTAATTAATTAATTCATACCGGTTATGGTTCTTTAGAGGTTAAAATGTGTATCTAGGTTTTTCAAGTAATTAGATGGCGGACTATCATCTCCGTCTAGGAATTGTTATTTAATTTTAAATTTGTAAGGATTTTGTAATTAAATGATTATTCGGAGAAGACGGAATGAGAAGTCGGATCTTAAAGATTGATGATGGCGCCTCCATGTATTTCCTGAGTCTCTAATTTTATGTTTTTGAATTGTTGAAAATAAAATTGATGAATTGCATTAAAATTGTATTTTCTGGAATGAGGGTTTTCTGCTCGGTCGGCATGCTGGACGTCACAGTTCGGCAGGCCGATGGTCACAGATCGGCAGGCCGGACGTGTGGTCCGACAGGCCGACAGTGGGGCAGAAATTGGGGTGCTCTGCCGGTAGGCCAAACTTTCATGGATCGGCAGGCCGATGTATTAGATCGGTAGGCCGATGAAGCATGACCGGCAGGCCGATCATCCAGATCGGCCTGCCGACCGAGAGCTGCCAAGTGTCCAAAAAAGGTGTAATTTTTCTGGTGCAGTTTTAATTTTATTTTTGAGATGATTCTAAGAAACATTAAATTTGGATATGACCGAAAATATGAAGTATTCGATTCATACGAGATTGAAGACTTGAAGATGGGTATTACATGAAGAAGGATACAACTTGAGGGTTCAAGGATGAAGAATCGATAAATGTCTCGATTATTCTCTTGTAATCTTAGTTTTCTATTCTCTAAGGTGGAACCATAATATTACGGTTATTATTATTTTGCCTGTAACTTTGCTTGATTACTTTGCTTGTCTGAATTATAATATGATTTACCATGTATATTGATAACATGTCATATAGGATAGAGAGTGCCGCTCATATTAAAATTGTTCATGCATAATTTTAAAATAAAACCTTGACTTCAAAAGATTGAGTGGGAGAAGGTTTTCGAAGAGAGGACCTAAGGCCTCCATCGTTGGTCCATAGGAAGAACATGGTGGTCCCGACCCTTAAGAAGGGATTTCTATCATGTACCAGATTGGATTTCTGAAAGGATAAGATATTTTAGTGTGATTTATGGTTGCACACCCCTAGGTGGTGATTATAAATCATGGATAAAATATTGAAACGGTGGTTATACACTCACGTTAATTTTATTATTAACCTCCCCTAAGAGCTTTGTTAATAAAATTAATGGCCAAAGAAACGATTATTAGTATATGCTGGATCATACGGGTCCTGGATGGCATATATTAGTCAGGAGGGGATCCGTGTTCCTGATTGAATTTGTTATGCCTCCCCTAGGAGCTTGTTGAATTCTGAGTTGGGAATTATCGTTGTAAGGTTGTGATATTTTCAAGGTTTTGACACATAAACGCATTTGTATGATTTTACATGATTATGTTATCTTACTAAATTATTATATATGTTTGCTTATATTTGGTATATGATTCTTTATTGTAGATTGAAAATGTCTAAAAATGTTTTATCATCGATACTTGATAAAAACCAATTAACCAGTGAGAATTATAACGATTGGAAACGGAACCTGGACATCGTCCTATCATTTGAGAAACTAAAATATGTACTGACAACCCCTTGTCCTCCCGAGCCTATGGGAGACTCAAGTAATGAGCAATTCCAAGCGTACGACCATTGGAAAGATGCTAATGATCAGGCTCGCTGCTATGTTATGGCTAGCATGAACAACGTGCTGCAGGCTCAACATCAGGATTATGAGACTGCGAAGCAGATCTTGGATAATCTTGAGAACATGTTTGGAGGCCAGGCCATAACAAAGCGGCAAGGGGCACTTCGAAAACTCTTAAACTGTAGACAGAGACCGGGGACATCTGTAAAGGAGCACATGATGTTGGTCATGGGTTACCTCGCTGAGGCTCAAACCAATGGAGCCGACATCGATGCTGAAACTCAGATGACTATGGTCTTTGAGACTCTGTCTGAGGAATTTATTCCGTTTAGAGCTACTTTTAATTTAAGTAATAGATGGGATATGACCTTGACAGAACTGATAAAACAGTTACAGGAGTTCGAACTGCTGATCAGGGAGTCTCCTACTGGTGGTGAGGCCAACACGGTAGTTGCTTCTGGTTCCAATCCTAACTCTAGGAATGGAAAGAAGCAACGAGCCAAGAACGGGAAGTCTTCTATTCCTGCTACTACCAAGAGCAAGAAAAGAAGAAGAAGAACCCAAAGAAGCTTAAGTGCTTCTTCTGTGGTAAGGTCGGGCATATAAAGAAGCATTGAGAGGACTTCCTTTCCAAGGGAGGTAGGTGTGATCTTCTATATTTAGAAACTTGTTTGGTTGAGGAATCCAATGACATCTGGGTCATAGATTCCGGTGCAACCAATCATGTTTGTGTTTCTCTGAAGGGATTCAAAGAAACGAGAAGTCTGCTACGTGAAGCCTTAACACTTCGAATGGGCGATGGATCCTTGGTCTCAGCGGAAGCAATGGGAGATGTCCATCTTTACTTTGATAATTATAGGAATTTAATTTTGCAAGATTGTTTTTATGTTTCTAAATTTAAAAGGAATTTAATTTCTATATCTTTTTTATTTAAAGACTCCTACGTGGTATCTTTTAATGAAAAAGTGGTGATTCGTAAAAACAAATCTTTTATCTGTTCTGGATGGATACAAAATAATCTATATTTTATCAAACCTAAGATGGACTTATTGCTTAATGCTGAGATAAATGATAATGACTCAAAAAGACTTGAAACTTCTCACTCTAATAAGACTTATCTTTGGCATTTGCGCCTTGGCCATATTAACCTGAATAGGATTCAAAGGTTGGTAAAGGATGGACCTTTAAGTCACTTGAAGGTGGAATCTATACCTCAATGTAAATCTTGTTTGGAGGGTAAAATGACCAAAAGACCATACAGGTCTAAGGGAAATAGGGCCAAAGGGGTTCTAGAACTTGTACATAGTGATGTTTGCAGGCCGATGAACATCCGGACACGAGGAGGGTATGAGTACTTCGTCACTTTTATTGACGATGACTCAAGATATGGGTATGTGTACCTGATGCACCACAAAAGCGAAACTTATGATAAGTTCAAGGAGTTTCAGGCTGAAGTGGAAAAGCAATTGGATAGACCCATAAAGGCACTTCGATATGATCGAGGTGGGGAATACCTTTCTGATGAGTTCTTAGGACACTTGTTAGAGAATGAGATTTTATCCCATTTGACTGCGTCGGGCACTCCGCAGCAGAATGGCGTAGCGGAGAGAAGGAATAGGACTTTGTTGGACATGATTCGGTCCATGATGAGTTATTCATCATTGCCTTTATCCTTTAAGGGATATGCACTACAAGCTGCATGTTATCTTTTGAACAATGTGCCTTCAAAATCGGTCCCTAAAACTCCTCACGAGTTGTGGACAAGACGGAAGACATCCTTAAACCATATTTGTATATGGGGATGTCCAGCTCATGTCCTATTTAAGGATCCGAATAAGTTGGAAGCATGTTTGAAAGTTTGCGTGTTTGTAGGATATCCAAAAGGGACTAATGGGGGTTATTTTTATAACCCAAAGGAAAATAAAGTCATGGTTTCAACTAATGCAACTTTCCTTAAGGAGAGTTACATGGACAATTTTAAACCTCGAAGCAAAGTGGTGCTTGAGGAGTTAAGGGGTGATTTGTTCACTCCAGAGGTTCCGAATGAAACCATTTCGATCGGTGTAGAAAAACCAAACAAACCTGAACAACAATCTAAGGGGCTTCGGCGTAGTGGGAGGATCGGGGGTCAACCTGAGAGGTATATGTTCAATGGGGAGGTCTTCTTGGCTAAACCGGATGAACATGACAGGGATCCTTATACTTATGCAGAAGCTATGGAGGATGTTGATTCAAGACTCTGGACAGAGGCCATGAACATAGAGATGAAGTCTATGGAGACTAATCGGGTCTGGGAGCTTGTGGATCTTCCCGAAGGAGTAAAACCCATAGGGTGTAAGTGGATCTACAAGAGGAAAAGAGGAGTAGATGGAAAGGTCGAAACCTTTAATGCTAGACTGGTAGCTAAGGGTTATACGCAAAAGGAAGGAATCGACTATGAGGAAACCTTTTCACCTATAGCCATGCTTAAGTCCATCCGGATTCTCTTGTCCATAGCTGCCGCTCTCGACTACGAGATTTGGCAGATGGATGTCAAGACGGCTTTTCTAAATGGCTATCTTGATGAGTCCATTTATATGGAACAACCAGACGGGTTCAAGGTCGTAGGTCAAGAGGGTAAGGTTTGTAAGCTACTAAAGTCTATTTGTGGACTTAAGTAGGCTTCTCGTTCTTGGAACATAAGATTTGATCAAGTGATCAAGACTTATGGGTTCTCACAAAACATGGATGAACCATGTGTTTACAAACACATCAAGGATGGAAAGATGGTTTTTCTACTGCTCTATGTGGATGATATTCTGCTTATTGGCAATGACGTTGGGGGGTTGTCATTGGTCAAATTATGGTTGACCAAGCAGTTTGACATGAAGGACTTAGGTGAGGCTAATTTTGTTCTCGGTATCCAAATCTTTCGAGAAAGGAAGAACAAAATGATAGCTTTGTCTCAAGACGGCTACATAGATAAAATTCTCAGGAGGTTTGCAATGCAGGATTCCAAGAAAGATGGGCAACCATCTAGGTCTGGAATTACTCTTTCTAAGAAAGACTCTCCAAAGTCTTATAAAGAAAGAGAATACATGAAGAAGGTGCCTTATGCTTCATGAAACGCCCCTTAATTCGGACGTCACAGATGTCGTTACATACTTACATTCATACATGCTTAAACTTTAAACATATAAATAATATCAACTTAATCAATACTTTTGATTTTAAAAGTACTTAAACATACATAACCAGGATCCATTCATACCTTCAATTTTTTTTTTAAACTTATCATTGTTTAGAATAACAATATTTAACTTATTCCATATCATAATTTATTCAATTATACTTAAATTAATCATGAACTTACTTAATAATATAGGTTTATCAAGTTGTAAAAATCAAGACTTAACAAAACATCACAGCAAATCTCATTAAACATCAAATCGTTTAAAACTTACTTACTCCCACAGTTCGGCAGGCCGAACTTGGGACTTCGGCAGGCCGGAGTTCCCTCAACCGGCAGGCCGGCAGAGGCATTGCAATTCGGACCAAAAATTCATCCATGTTCGGTAGGCCGAGAAATGTGATCAGTAGGCCGAACTTCTGGACTTCGGCAGGCCAGCCAAAAAGTTTGACAGGCTGTCCGAGACCAAATTCCCTTGGAAAACTGAAATTTTTAAAACAAACCAACTTTTCGTAAAATATAGCGGAAGTTCATAATTCATTAAAAATGATAAAATATCTTATAAAACCATAATATAAGTATTCTTAAAACTTAACATAAAATATATGTTCAAAATATATAACTTGATTAAATCATAAAATCGTTCTTCTTGGCGTGCTTCCAGTTACAATTCATTGTACACAACGCTCACACGCCTTCTCATGTCCTCCGCCTAGTCCATGATTTTCTTACCCTTATCTATAACATGACATAAGACATGATTAAGCTAATGCTTAGTAAGTATATATAATTCTCACAATTTAAAACATTTCATAAACATTATCATCATCATCATCAAAGTGCCTTAAGCACAATTTCATAGAAACATATCTTTCATTACGTTGACCATTTTAAAACTTATTCCATTTTTATCTTAAGGGCCCAAGTGTTGCAGCATAAACATCATCATAGGCACGCCGTCATGAGAGGAGAAGGGTAGCTAATCCCAAACCAAACATGACATCATAACATTTCATTTCATAACATTGGGTGTGCAACACTTATTAGGTGATACATATGTACATAATTTTCATGCTTGAAAACATGCCATAATCATCATGCATAACTTAAAATCATGAAAATCTTTCATAAGAAATCCTTTAAGGAAAATCATCATAAAATCATCATGAATATCCTTGTAAACATATCATCAAACCTTGAAAAAAAAAGTGTCATGTTGCAGGTAAGAACGTACTTACCTTAACGCTAGCTTACTTAACCTTAACGTGATTTGGTGACGACGCCGCGGTCTCGTAGTGCTCGTTCCTTGAGTGTTCATGCCATTACCCATTTTAAGATGCAATAACATTAATATGTATTACAAAACATCCATGCATATAACATTCATTCATATACATTCATCTCATAATCCATAACCATAATCATAAAACATGAAATTATCATCACATATATATTTTCATCTCATCCATTACAATCAATAATTCATAACCATAAACATTGTCATTACATAAACATGTTATTATGATTTTTCTTTAATTATAAAAATTACCTTAAGCATATAAAAACAAACCATTCATTTTAAACATATTTATCTTTTAAATAAAACGTTTTCAAACAAATACATATATTTTAATTTAAAACTCCATACAATCATCATATTATCATGCATAAAATTATTTTATTATCATAAAATCATGTAAATACATAAATCGTTTAATAAAACAAAAATCCCAAAACAACATTATCAAAACAGTTTTCTTATTATAATCTCATAAAAATTTCATAATCATATAATACATTCATCTTACATTATACTTGCATATTCTTAACAACTTTTCATGGAAACATCATTCATTACCTCTTGAATAATCATTACATTTTTCATATATCAAAATTAAACAGTAACATTACTGTGAAGAGTAGAAGACAAAAATATTCATTTTTCATAAAACATTCATATGACATGAAATTAGAAAACACCATATAACATATATGCATAACATCACATTTAAAAATTTGAGACAAAACACAATACCTATAGAAAGATATTGTAGACGAAACGAGGAGAAGAATTTCTTTTCAAAAATACCAGAAAAGCCAAATTCATACCTTGAAGTTTCTTCTCAAAATCCTTGAATTTTAACCAACGAAATAAGACTTTTCTTTAAATTTTTGCAGAGAATTTTTGTGAGAGAGAGAGAGAGAGAACTCGTGGAGAAGAGAAGAGGAAGAGAGAAACAATTGTCTCAGAATTTGAGAGAAAAAAACGTGAGAAGGAGAGAAAATAATGAAAAAGGAAACGTTAAAATTTTTAACGTAATAAACATCATTGATGGGAATTCAATTCCCTTCATTAAGTCAGAATTTTCTGACTGTTGAGGGACTAATTGGCGTGGAGAAAAGGAAAGGAAGAAGGAAGGTCAAAACACATCATCAATCTTACCATAATTTACCCTCTAAAAATAGGAATCTTCTTAAAATAATACAAATCAATGCAAAGTCAAACCCCTTATTTTCTTAACTGACAAAATCAATCCTTTATTATGCCAATTAATCACAATTAAATAACCCAATTAACATAATTAACTCAGCCATAAATTGGGAGAGATTTCTGCTGACCGTTCGTCAGCCGTGTTCGGCCTACCGATTTTCCCCTTCGGCCTGTCGATCTCGGTCAGAATGTTCGTGTTGTGGATTTTCTAACGCAAGTGCACGTATCGTTAACAAGTAATAAAGTGAGAGTAAAGATCGTTCCCTCGAGGACTAATGTCACTAAGTACCAAATTACTTTAGCTCTAATTCTATTTGAACAACTGAAATATGGGAAACAATGGAATGATGAACTGGTAAACATAAGACAAACTAAATGTATGAAAATTGAGAAATTGCAACTTTGACAGATGAGAATTCAATATATCAAGACTTCTAGGGTTTCCGACTCACCGAATTAATCATATCTACTTTTATCTAATTTAATCAATTGACATTTATTCCTATGCTGATAACGAATTTCTCTTAGGTAGTCATTAATCTTTCTCAAGCATTAATAATTTATCCCAGTTAGCAAATTTCCTACATCTCTGTGAAAACTCTAAACTTACCAAGATTCATTAAGAACAAGAAATTCAAAGTGTTACACAAGTCTCATAGATATCTCTATCCTATGATGATCTCATGGCATTCAATCATAGTCTAATTTAATTATTGCTTCTCAGCCTCAAATTAAATAACAAATCATGCAAAAGGTGCGCAAACTTTTACAAGCATTAAGACTAGATTAAACACTCAACATAGATACTGAATAAACATCGAATTGAATTAAATTAAATAAAAGTGAACATTCATAATCCGGCTACATCGTAGCCCTAGAACAGAGAAAGTTAGTTCATAATGAAACTAAAAATCATCCTAAACAATCTCTTAAACATGAGGAGTAGAAAGAAAGAACTGTATGTTTGGATGGGAAGATGATTCCGTCTTCGGGTTGCACCGATCTTCTTCTCCAAAGTAGTGTGTGTCTTCTCTCCTCTTTTCTGCAGTTTCTTTCTGTCAAAATTCCGTCCTCCAACCCTCTATTATGTTCTATTTATATGCCAGGGTTTGAAAGGGCAATTTTGGAACGAAATTACACTGGAATTTAAGTTGGAATCGCAACAGCGCCTAGGCTCGAATTTCTGGCGCCTAGGCTTCGTAATGGCGCCTAGGCGCCATGATTGTAGTGCCTAGGCGCTTCACATACGACTTGCCTTTTTTTTGAACTGGCACCTAGGCGCCAGGATTGTGGCGCCTAGGCGCCGCAGTGTTAATTCGCCTCACGATGGAATAGCGCCTAGGCGCTCAAGTTATGGCGCCTAGGCGCTTTGTTCTCGGCCTCTTGTCTTCATAGAATGGCGCCTAGGCGCTCCAGTTATGGCGCCTAGGCGCTTTGCTCCCGGGATGGCTTCCTCATGAAATGGCACCTAGGCGCTCTAGTTATGGCGCCTAGGCGCTTTGCTCTCGGGTTTTGGTATGTAACTTCGTTTGTCTTGAGCGCCTAGGCGCCCATAAGCTGGCGTCTAGGCTCCATTTCATATCGAGTCTATTTTTGCTCAATTTTTAGTCCGCTTTACCCTGTGTTTTGCCATTATGCATCGTTCCCCTTCAAAACCTATAAAAGAACATAAAACATTATCAAATCCTTATAAATTGCTCAAAACTAACAAAAATATTAAGTGAAAATTATCTAATTAAGTAGCCTAAAACTAACTTATCAAATACCCCCAAACTTAAGATTTTGCTAGTCCTCGAGCAAAAGACTCAAAAGAAGAACAAAGAACAAAACAAAAAGAACACGACTGACACTAACACACGACGTAGTTCGAGCATCAATTTAATTTTTTCATCATACTTGGCCTCAAAGATTGCATAAAGTTTATGACTCAAAGGAAACTCTAACCACTGTGATCATGTAAAAAATTAATTTAAATCTCAAGTTTACCATACTCATAATTCTTCAAGTGTGTGTGTGTGATGCCTCTAGCACTTATGTACCTACACTCGGATTAGTTTATGTCAACAAGCTTATTTTGAAAGATCTCTAGATTAGTGAAATTTATGAACTCCATAGGCCTATTTTTCAAACCCACTCTCCACTAATGTAGACTATCGCAACATCAAAGATCATTAGGACTTTATTCGGCTTGTAATGTATGGCTAAGGTAAAAGGTGAGATAAAGGATATAATGTAGCTCAAAATTCACCCATAAACACACAATTTGTCTCAGGACCTTATGAGAACATCATTCATTTTTTTTTCTTCCTTTCTTTCTTTCTAAGTACACCCCCAAACTTATGTTGCACTCCCTTTGTCATTCACATTTACTTGATGTATATATCAGCTTTTTTTTCTTTCTTTCTTTTTTTTTTTTTAGCACAATGAATAAGCATAAATACACAATCCCCTGATAGCAATACCCAAAGCTGTAAACATGACTATATAATCTCTTGAAGATAATATTCAAAACTCCACCCATCCTCCCGTCATACCAACTACCTTCAAATAATTTCCTGGACATACTAGTCATGCTTATGAGTGAGGGACCAAGTATGATAAAATTAATTAAAGGCTAGGTTAATTATGTGGGTAACAAAGAAAATGGATAATAAGGCTCAATGGGGTAACTAGTGATTAAATAATGTCAATGGTAGGCTTGAAAGGATCAAACGGTCCAAAAATGGCATAAATCATGTCCTTAATGTTATGTAGCCTAGGATTTCGCCTCGAGTGGTTATCAAATAGGTTCTAGCGTTCATTTGAGATCAAAAATATCACTTAATCAACATAAAAGTCCTCTAAGTGTAGAATATTTAGGTGATCAAGGCGTGAGTGCTCAAAGTGCTCAAAGAATCACAGCATGGCAAAAAAAAAAAAAAATCAAAAGAAAACAAGGATAGATCACAACAATTATTATCCCCTAAAAGTCATATTCAATTTCAACCATTGTCTTATCATTGGCCTCCTATGATGCAAGCTAAATAGTGCTCAAATGACACAACTTTCCTATCATAATTACTAAACAAAAAAATGAAACCTAGCTTAAAACTTAAGTAAACAAAGATAAGATAACTGATTGACATAAACCAAACATAAAGCAGTACACCACCCCCAAACTTGAGCAGTACATTGTCCTCAATGTAAAAGAAAAAAAAATAAATAAACATAAACTAAAAATGGAAAATAAAAAAAAAATTAAACGAAAATAAAATAAAAGAAAAATAAAAATAAAAAGAAAAAGAAAAGAACACTCCCTAAAATGAAAATTGTTGAAGTCTAGTCCTCCTCGTCCTCAGGCGCTTCTTCCTCTTCATTGAAAGCCGTGACTGTCGAAAAATTGTCCATATTCATATTCATGTGCCGGGCCAATTGATTAATCATTTGCGCCAGGTTGCAGATGTTATCATCCATGTGGTCGAGACGTCTATCCATGCGATCCAGGCGTTCGTGCACGGAGGCTTGACCAGGCGAGCGGGGTGGTCGTGGGGGTCGAAGGGTCCCGGAGGAGCTGGCCCCTGCTGTTGGCTCCTGTGTTTCTAGCTCCCTGTATGATGCGAGGACCGAATCATTGATAACATGTCGGGGTCCCACCCATTCTTCAGTTGCATCCCAATGGACTCCTACTTTACTACACACCTCAGTAATAAGTGAGGGAAAGTATAAGCCCAGGTGCGCATGTAGCACACTCAAACCAATCTGCCGAGAAATCACCCTGCCCACATCAATGCTCTTTCCTGTTACAATAACATATAGAAGCATTGCTCGCTCTTTCAATACATCACTAACATGAGACACTGGCATGAAGCGAGCACAAATAAAATTATGCCATGCCTTATAGGCCCTGTTTCGCAAAGCACTAGGCGGGAATGAGATGTGCTCACCGTTGCGTCCCATTTTCCAACTAGTACCTGGTGTGCACAGCCTGTTGAGGATTTCGTTGTGGTCAACGTTTTCCAAATAAGCTTGATATTCATCATTGTCAATATTAGATAGCCCAAAATATTGGTTGATAGCAGCACGATCAAGCTTCACCCATATTCCCCTCACAAAAACCTTTCCATTATCGCGCTCGGGGGCATTGGCATAAAATTATCGAACCACAGCAGTTAGGCTCGAGCCCGGTTGTTTCACAAAGTTGGCCCATCTACGAGCTAAAATTTGATCCCGAATCACCCGTTCACAGGTATTGAGTCCCCGTTCAGCGATTGGAGTCTTTTTTTCCAATGAGGACTGATAGCGATTAAACGCGGCCTGCGAGACAAATTTAGCCGTATCATACTGCACGGATGTCGAGCCCTTCACACGTTTCTTTGGTGGCATGGTTGCAACCCAACTCTCTCTTAGACTTTCCAACTCAACCGCCAATGTCACCAAATGATCTCAAATGCCCCAAATGTAATGTCTACTAACACCTTGGCTGTCAATTGGCAACAAACAATACTTTTGTCTCTCTCAGACTTTTTGTCGAACACTTGGTATGCACTCAATAATCCGACTCTAGATAAACTCGTCTGTATCAATTAAGTCTCCCCAAATTGCAACAATTCTCAGACAAAGTAGAAAGAAGAGTGGGGTTGCCTGTTGTGAGTAAAGAAAACCTAATTTGTGTAGCCCAAGTTTCGAATTTTTTGTTGCTGTTTCGCCGCCAACGTTCACTCGTGAAGAGGCTTGGAGGCGGGTGTTTTGCTGTGTGGGTAAGGAATTTGGGATGAGGGGCGAGATGTAGAGTGAGGAAGCGCTGGAAAATTTCAATCATGGGGTGATGGGGGGGTGTGTCTGAGTGAGAAAACCAGGGGGGGCGAGAGGAGTGTGTCATTTTTCTTCTTTGTTTTTTTTTTGTTTCTTCGCTGATTGTGTTCAAAACAAGGTCTATAAACTGCACAGCGCCTAGGCGCTAGTTCAAAATCAGCGGTTTTTTTTTTTTTTTTTTTTTTTTTTTTTAGGATGAGCTCCTAGGCGCCTTACTCTCGGGTCTTTGTGGCCTTTTCTAGAGCCTAGGCGTCCAGGAAGTGGCGCCTAGGTGCCTTCCTCTTGGGTCTTCACTGCAATACCCCCATAACACCTTAGCCGCCGTTCTGTTTCCTCCAAAATGTCCACCACACTCAAGGGTATGGCAATGTCTCAGGATCTCCTCTACCTCATCTTCTGGCACACATCTTCTTATTACTTGATCAGCATAGTGCCTGTAAAGAACTGGTTCTTCCCAATAGTAGTGCTTTACATCAGACAAGAACTTCTTCTTTTGTTGATGTGAGAGTTCTGGTGGCATGATGTTTCCTGCAAGAAAATTCACAAAGTCTGCATACCATGGGAGAGAGCTTGTAGATGTGATGACAAAGAGCTGCTCGTCTGGAAACTGATCACCAATGGGAGGTTGTTGCAACTCTTGTTCTTCTGGTTGTTCAAGTCTTGAGAGATGGTCTGCCACTAGATTTTCTGTACCCTTCTTGTCTCTAATCTCCAAATCAAATTCTTGGAGTAAGAGAACCCACCGGATAAGTCTTGGCTTGGCATCCTTCTTGGCCATGAGGTATTTAATTGCAGAATGATCTGTGAAGACTATTACCTTATTGCCAATTAGGTATGATCTGAACTTGTCGAAAGCGAAGACGATGGCAAGTAATTCCTTCTCTGTTGTGGCATAGTTGAGTTGGGCATCAATGAGGGTCCTGCTAGCATAGTAAATAGCATGAAATACCTTATTCCTCCGCTGTCCTAGAACCACTCCTACTGCATAATCACTTGCGTCACACATCAATTCAAACGGGAGCTCCCATTTCGGAGCTACAACAATGGGTGCAGACACAAGCTTCTCTTTTAGGGTGATAAAGGCCTTATCACACTCTTCATTGAAGTCAAAAGGAGTACCTTGCACAAGTAGATTTGAAAGAGGCTTGGAGATCTTAGAAAAATCTTTGATGAATCTTCTATAGAAACCGGCATGGCCAAGAAAACTCTGGATCCCCTTAACTGAGGTTGGTGGTGGTAGTTTCTCAATTGTCTCTATCTTCGCTCGGTCAACCTCTATCCCCTTTGATGAAACGCGGTGGCCCAAGACAATTCCTTCTTTTACCATGAAGTGGCACTTCTCCCAATTAAGTACAAGATTGGTTTGTTCACATCTCTCCAAAACCAATTCTAGATTAGTCAAGCAATGATCAAAGGAGTCACCAAAAACAGAGAAATCATCCATGAATATTTCTATAATCCGCTCCACCATGTCTGAAAAGATCGCCATCATACATCTTTGGAAGGTTGCTGGTGCATTGCAAAGGCCAAACGGCATTCGACGGAATGCAAATGTACCATAAGGACATGTGAATGTGGTTTTCTCTTGGTCTTCTGGTGCAATAGCTATTTGGTTGTACCCCGAGTAGCCATCTAGAAAACAGTAATACTCATGACCTGCAAGACGATCCAACATTTGATCAACAAAGGGTAATGGGAAGTGATCTTTTTGGGTAGCTTTGTTTAGTTTCCGGTAGTCTATGCAAATCCTCCATCCCGTGACGGTCCTTGTTGGAATTAGCTCATTATTTTCATTTTTCACTACCGTCATACCACCCTTCTTTGGCACTACTTGCACCGGGCTAACCCATGAGCTATCAGAGATCGGGTAAATCACTCCCGCATCTAACCACTTCAACACCTCCTTGCGAACCACTTCCTTCATGGTAGGATTTAGTCTCCGTTGTGCTTCCACTGATGGTTTGCTATTTTCTTCCATTAAGATCCGGTGCATGCACATTGTTGGACTTATCCCCTTTATGTCTACTAAAGACCACCCAATAGCTGATTTATATCTTCTAAGCACCCGTAACAACTTGTCTTCTTCTTCATGAGAAAGGCTAGAAGAAATAATTACCGGTAAAGATGATGACTCACCAAGAAATGCATATCGTAGATGATTCGGTAACGGTTTGAGCTCAAGAGCAGGTGGTTTCTCAATTGAAGGAATTGATCGAGAAAGGGCCTTGTGCCAAAGGTTCAAAATACCTCCGATTGTTGGGACCAAAAGAATCCATCCAATGAATAATCTCCATGACGTCTTCATCTTCAAGAGTAGATGGAGTGGGATGAGTCAAGCTTGCTTCCAAAGAGTCTTCTGGCTTGGTAAAGTGCTGAGAGACTAATGTATCCAATGCATCGATGCAAAAGCAACTATCACTAGCTCCCGGATATTTTATAGCCTTTAAGACATTGAAAGTCACTTCTTCTTCCTATACCCGAAGCCTTAATTCTCCCTTCTGAACATCTATAAGTGCCCGTCCGGTTGCTAAGAACGGTCTCCCTAATATGAGAGGGATCTCCTTGTCTTCTTCCATATCTAGTACCACAAAATCTGTAGGGAATATAAACTTGTCTACTTTGACGAGAACATCTTCAATAACTCCCCTTGGATGCTTAATAGACCTGTCAGCCAACTGCAAAGAAATAGTGGTAGGTCTAGCCTCACCTAATCCAAGCTTTCTGAAAATAGACAAAGGCATTAAATTAATGCTTGCACCAAGATCGCACAATGCCTTCTCAAATATAGAATTCCCAATGGCACATGGAATAGTGAAGCTTCCCGGATCTTTGAGCTTTTGAGGCAACTTTCTCTGGATGATAGCACTGCACTCTTCAGTAAGTGCAACAGTTTCATACTCCTCTAACTTCCTCTTGTTCGATAGGATGTCTTTCATGAACTTCACATAGCTTGGCATTTGTTCACATAGCTAAAGGAATGTTAATGTGGAGCTTCTTGAAAACATCAAGGAATTTAGCAAATTGTTTATCTAATTTGCTCTTCTTGAGGCGCTGAGGAAAAGGAATACTCACTTCTGGCTGCTGAGGAGGTAATGGTTGAGCTTTAGGCATGACTTCATCTTGTTCTTGATCATTCTTTTTGGACTTTTCAACTCTTGAAGGCATCTCCAATTCTTTTCCGCTTCTCAAAGTGATTGCCTTGCATTGTTCTTTAGGATTCACTTCCGTGTTGCTAGGCAAATTACCTTGTTGTCGACCACCATACATGTTAGCTAATTGACCAATTTGAGCTTCCAGATTTCAGATTTGAGCAGTTTGATTCTGAAAGTTGGTCCTAGTCTCAGTCATGAACTTGTCAGTGTTGTTAGTCAACTGGAGCAAAGCGGCTTCTAAATCAGTCTTCTTCTCCTGTGGTTGAAATCCCTGTTAAGACTGCCCCATATTTTGATTATTTCTCCATGAAAAGTTTGGGTGATTGCGCCATCCTGGATTGTATGTGTTTGAGTATGGGTTGTTCTGTTGTCTATTATAGTTCCCAACAAACTGTGCCTGCTCTGCCTGAGGTTGTTGAAATGGATTTCCCACTTGACATTCTTCACTAGGATGGTTGCCTTGACAGAAATCACATAAAAACTGAGGAGTCTGAATGGCATTGACTGCCAATTAGCTGTTCTGGAATTGCTTAGTAAGAGCTGCAACTTGAGCAGTCAACGTTGATAGAGCTTCAGCTTCATAAACCCTAGCTACTCTCCTTGTCATTGACCTATCACTTGGCCACTGAAAGTTATTGGTAGCCATATCCTCCAGCAACTCATATGCTTCATCCTCATTTTTCTTCATAAACGCTCCCCCTGCAGATGCATCAATAAGAGTTCTGGTGTTACCTGTCAACCCATTGTAAAAATTGTGGACTTGCATCCACTTAGGCAACCCATGATGGGGACACTTCCTTAATAGCTCTTTATATCTCTCCCAAGCATCATAGAAAGTCTCGCCTTCATATTGAGTGAAATTGTTGATCTCAATCCTCATCTTTGCTGTTTTTGCGGGAGGAAAGAACTTGGCTAGGAACTTGCGAACCAAATCTTCCCAGGTGGTGATAGAATCTGCAGGTAAAGAGTTCAACCAATTTTTTGCTTTATCCCTCAAAGAGAAAGGGAACAACCGAAGGCGAATGGCATCATCAGAAACACCATTATACTTGACAGTATCAAAAATCTCCAGAAAATTTGCAATGTGAGCATTGGGATCTTCAGTGGCTAATCCGGTGAATTGTATTCCTTGAATCATCTGCAAAGTCACCGGCTTTAGCTCAAAGTTATTAGCTCCAATAGCTGGCCTTCTTATGACCGGTTGGATACCCGTCGCAGTTGGTAATGCATAGTCCCTTAAGGCCATTGGTGGATGGGCCTCATTTCGAACTTCATTCAAATCAGCCATGGTGTCTTGCAACTGATTGAGAGCTTCTCTTCTCTCCTTCCTATTCCTCCGACAGGTGCGTTCTATCTCAAAATTGAGAGGAAATAAGTCACTGCTCCTAGACCTTCGCATACACCTAGATAGAATTCCTGCGACAAAGAACTGCAAATAACTATAATTAATAAAATTAAAAGACAAATCCAAAGCAAAACTAGAGTTATTTTATTCGATATTAATGAAAACAAAATAGTCCCCGGCAACGGCGCCAAAAACTTGTTGTGGATTTTCTAACGCAAGTGCACGTATCGTTAACAAGTAATAAAGTGAGAGTAAAGATCGTTCCCTCGAGGACTAATGTCACTAAGTACCAAATTACTTTAACTCTAATTCTATTTGAACAGCTGAAATATGGGAAACAATGGAATGATGAACTGGTAAACATAAGACAAACTAAATGTATGAAAATTGAGAAATTGCAACTTTGACAGATGAGAATTCAATATATTAAGACTTCTAGGGTTTCCGACTCACCAGATTAATCATATCTACTTTTATCTAATTTAATCAATTGACATTTATTCCTATGCTGATAACGAATTTCTCTTAGGTAGTCATTAATCTTTCTCAAGCATTAATAATTTATCCCAGTTAGCAAATTTCCTACATCTCTGTGAAAACTCTAAACTTACCAAGATTCATTAAGAACAAGAAATTCAAAGTGTTACACAAGTCTCATAGATATCTCTATCCTATGATGATCTCATGGCATTCAATCATAGTCTAATTTAATTATTGCTTCTCAGCCTCAAATTAAATCACAAATCAAGTAAAAGGTGAGCAAACTTTTACAAGCATTAAGACTAGATTAAACACTCAACATAGATACTGAATAAACATCGAATTGAATTAAATTAAATAAAAGTGAACATTCATAATCCGGCTACATCGTAGCCCTAGAACAGAGAAAGTTAGTTCATAATGAAACTAAAAATCATCCTAAACAATCTCTTAAACATGAGGAGTAGAAAGAAAGAACTGTATGTTTGGATGGGAAGATGATTCCGTCTCCGGGTTGCACCGATCTTCTTCTCCAAAGTAGTGTGTGTCTTCTCTCCTCTTTTCTGCAGTTTCTTTCTGTCAAAATTCCGTCCTCCAACCCTCTATTATGTTCTATTTATATGCTAGGGTTTGAAAGGGCAATTTTGGAACGAAATTACACTGGAATTTAAGTTGGAATCGCAACAGCACCTAGGCTCGAATTTCTGGCGCCTAGGATTCGTAATGGCTCCTAGGCGCCATGATTGTAGCGCCTAGGCACTTCATAGACGACTTGCCTTTTTTTTGAACTGGCACCTAGGCGCCAGGATTGTGGCGCCTAGGCGCCGCAGTGTTAATTCGCCTCACGATGGAATAGTGCCTAGGCGCTCAAGTTATGGCGCCTAGGCGCTTTGCTCTCGGCCTCTTGTCTTCATAGAATGGCGCCTAGGCGCTCCAGTTATGGCGCCTAGGCGCTTTGCTCCCGGGATGGCTTCCTCATGAAATGGCGCCTAGGCGCTCCAGTTATGGCGCCTAGGCGCTTTTCTCTCGGGTTTTGGTATGTAACTTCGTTTGTCTTGAGCGCCTAGGCGCCCATAAGCTGGCGTCTAGGCTCCATTTCATCTCGAGTCTATTTTTGCTCAATTTTCAGTCCGCTTTACCCTGTGTTTTGCCATTATGCATCGTTCCCCTTCAAAACCTATAAAAGAACATAAAACATTATCAAATCCTTATAAATTGCTCGAAACTAACAAAAATATTAAGTGAAATTTATCTAATTAAGTAGCCTAAAACTAACTTATCAGTTCGGCCTGTCGATCTTGAAAGTTCGGCCTGCCGAACTGTCCTTAAATGCCATTCAATAGAGCATTCGTTCATTATTGCATCATAAATAAACATATGCTTAAAATTTCACATGAACACTAGAGCACAACGATCCCATGCGGTCGTCACTTGTCACAAAACTTAACATAAAAAGTTAGTAACATGCACGTCACATATCATATCATATAACGTAATTTATTAATAACATTCCTTAGCAACGTTACTAACTTAACGTGGTCCGTTACATAAAATAGGCGGGTGTTACAATTCTCCCCACCTTATAAAAGTTTCGTCCTCGAAACTTAGAACAAATGCGGATACATAACTTTCATGTCATCTTCACGTTCCCATGTAGCTTCTTCAACTTGCTGATTTCACCATAATACCTTGACCAATGGAATTTCTTTATTCTTCAAAGTCTTGGTTTTCTGATCGAGTATCTTCATTGGCTTTTCTTCATAACTTAAATCTTCTCGTATCTCGATCACTTGTGGCTCAATCACATGCGTAGGGTCTGGAACATACTTTTTGAGCACGGAGACATGAAATACATCGTGCATTGCGGACATTTTAGATGGCAACTTCAGCTGATAAGCTACTTTGCCTATTCGTTTAACAACTTCATAAGGACCGATGAATCTTGGGCTTAACTTGCTTTTCTTCCCAAACCTCATAACCTCTTTCATTGGTGCAACCTTCAAGAACACATATTCGCCTACGGCGAACTCTAAGTCTTCTTCTTTTGTCAGCATAACTCTTTTGATGGCTTTGAGCGGTCTCTATTCTTCTTCTTATCAACTTAATCATCTCAGAAGTTTCATTCACAAAGTCGGTTCTTTCAGTATCTACGCTTTCCATCAACTTTTTTTCACCAACTTCGTGCCAACATATAGGTGACCTACATTTTCGTCCATGCAGCGCTTCATATGGTGCCATCCCGATTGTCGCCTGAAAGCTGTTGTTGTAAGCAAACTCTGCTAATAGCAACATTTTACACCAGCTGGTCTTAAAATCGAGAGAACAAGCCCGTAGCATATCTTCTAGAATCAAGTTCGTCCTCTCTGTTTGGCCGTCAGTCTGAGGATGAAAAACCGTACTGAAATGAAGCCTGGTTCCCATTGCAGTCTGTACACTCTTCCAAAACTTAGATGTGAATCTGCCATCACGATATGAGATAATTGACTTGGGAATCCCATGAAGTCGTACAATCTCCTTAACATAGAGTTTCGCTAACCGTTCCATAGAGTAAGTGATCTTGATAGGGATGAAATGCGCCGTCTTCGTCAGTTAATCAACAACTACCCAAATTGCATCATAACCATTCATAGTTATGGGCAAACCAGTAATGAAATCCATTGCTATTTCTTCCCATTTCTATTCCGATATTTGGATAGACTGTAGTTCACACCAGGTCTCTAGTGTTCAGCCTTTACTTGCTGACATGTCATACATTTCTTCACATACTTTGCAACATCATGTTTCATTCCAAACCACCAGAAGTTACCCTTTAGATCATTATACATCTTTGTTGCACCTGGATGAATAGAGTAAGGAGTGTCATGAATTTCTGCCAAGATCCTTTCCCTTAAATCATCAACATTGGGAACACATAAACGGTCCTTAAGGTACAGAGTTTCGTCATCCGCAATACGAAACTCTTGACATTTTCCTTCTTTCATTGCTTGCTTGATCCTTACAAGGCTTACATCGTCATCTTGCTTACTCCGAATTTCATCATACATCGTCGGAGCAAGAAAGAGTGCTGATAGCTAGCCTGCTATAAGTTCTAAACCGAAGTCTAGAATTTCCTTCCTTAAAGGTGAAGACATTACTTGCATTGACATCAACGTGGCAACTGACTTCCTACTTAAAGCATCAGCTACTCGGTTAGCTTTACCAGGATGATAAAGGATTTCACAATCATAATCCTTCACCAACTCTAGCTACCTTCGTTGTCTCATGTTCAGGTCTCTTTGCGTGAAGAAGTACTTCAGACTTTGATGATCAGTGAAGATCTTACATTGGACTCCATATAAATAGTGTCTCCATATCTTCAATGCAAAAACAACTGCTGCTAACTCGAGATCATGAGTAGGATAGTTCTTTTCATAATCCTTTAGTTGCCTTGAAGCATAAGCAATCACCTTTTCATTCTACATCAATACAGCTCCGAGGCCTATCTTGGATGCATCACTATAGATTACGAACCCATCATTTCCCTTAGGAATTACCAACACTAGAGCCGTCGTTAATCTTTTCTTCAGTTCTTGAAAACTCTTTTCACATGCATCTGTCCATTCATACTTCTTTCCTTTGCGAGTCAAGTTCGTGAGGGGAGCTGCTATCTTGGAGAAATCTTCTACGAATCTCCGATAGTAACCTGCTAGACCCAAGAAGCTCCTTATTTCACCTGCATTCATCGGTTGCTTCCAATTGAGTACAGCTTCTACTTTAGCAGGGTCTACCATAATCCCATCCTTTGAAATAACATGCCCCAGGAATGACACTTTATCAAGCCAAAACTCGCATTTAGAGAACTTTGCATATAGCTGGTGTCTTCTTAAAGTCTCCAGCACAATCCTTAAATGCTCCTCATGTTCTTCTTGATTCTTAGAGTAGGCAAGAATATCATTGATAAATACAACAACAAATTTATCGAGGTAATCCTTGAATACCTTATTCATCAATTCCATAAAGGCAGCAGGTGCATTCGTCAGACCAAAAGGCATAACCACAACTCATGATGACCATACCTCGACCTAAAAGTAGTCTTGGGGATATCTCCTTCTTTAATCTTCAACTGGTGATACCCTGATCGTAGATCAATCTTTGAGAACACCGATGCACCCTTGAGCTGATCAAACAAATCATCAATTCGAGGCAACGGGTACTTATTCTTGATCGTCACCTTGTTCAGCTCTCTGTAGTCGATGCAGAGTCTCATAGTGCCATCCTTCTTTTTCACAAACAAGACTAGAGCTCCCCATGGTGAGTGACTTGGCCTGATAAATCCTTTATCAAGTAGCTCCTTTAATTGCGTGTGAAGCTCTTTTAATTCTACCGGGGCCATTCTATATGGTGCTTTTGAGATTGGGTCGGTGCCTGGAGTGAGCTCAATCTCGAATTCAACTTCTCTTTCTGGCGGTAGACTCGTTAGATCATCAGGAAACACATCTTCATATTCATGAACAACATGCACATCTTCAATTCTTGTCTTTCCTTCTTGGCTTTTGTCTACAATGTTTGCCAGATAGCCCATGCAGCCACTTGCTAAAAGCTTCCTTGCTTTCATTGCCGATAGAAACATGCTGGGTTTCTTTCTGGTCTCGCCAACATAAACGAACTTTTGATCACCTTCAGGATGGAAAATCACCTTTCGTTTCTGGCATTCAATTTAGGCATAATACTTGCTTAGGAAATCCATCCCAAGAATCATGTCGTAATCATGCATGTCGATCACAATGAGGTCGACGAAAAGTTCCCTATTAGAAATCCATAGGGGTACAGCATGCAAACAGTGCGTGGATAATATCACTTCCCCGGAGGGTAGTGTCGTAGTGAATCCCTGTCTCATAGGCTCTAAATGAACCCCTAACTTCTTAGTATGTGACATACACACAAAAGAATGCGTGGTACCCGTATCAAAAAGAACATAAACATCATTAGATAAGCTTGTTATCTGACCTGTGACCACATTAAAGGCTTCAGAAGCCACTTGTTCTTTTGTCATGGCATAGATTCGGGCATTTGTCGGTGGGGCTTCAAGTCTCCCTTGACTAATTAGTGGCCCTTCAAGGGAGGCTTGCATCTGATGCAGCTGGGCTTGAGGAGGAGCTCTTTACAGTGGGGCATTAGCATTCATCAACTTGGGGCAGTTCTTTACAAAGTGGTCCTCACACCCACATATGAAACATTGGTTTGTCCCCAATCGGCATTCCCCTAGATGCTTCTTTCCACATTTGGCATATGGTTGAAATCGCCTGTCATTGTTGTTGCGTTGACCATCATTGTGCCTCTTATTGTCTTGGCCCTGCTGTTGTTGAGGATTGCCCTTCCTCTTATTGTTCATCCAGTTCTGGTTGTTGTTGTTGTTGTTGTTGTTGTTGTTCCTATGCGGAAGCCGGTTCTGGTTACTTGTATTGTTGGCCTGTTGGTTGGGCTGAGGCTGATTCCTTCTTAATTTTGACAAATGAAACTCAGCACGTTGAGCCCTCATGATAACCTGTTCTTGCGTCCTGGGTGGACTAGCCCCATCAACAATCGTAGCAATGTCTGGCCTAAGGGCTCTGATCAACCTTCTGACCCTTTCACCTTCATTCATAACCATCCCTGGGCATAGGCGAGCAAGCTAGTCAAATTTTGTCACCACATCTGTGACTGACATATCCCCCTGGCGTAAGCTTTCGAACTCCTCATAATGTTTCCTCGTGACATTCATGTGGAAGAACTTCGTGTTGAACTCATGAACAAAGTCAGCCCATGTCATCTCCTCAACATTCCTGCTCTATTCGATGCCATCCCACCATATCCTAGCCTCCATTGTAAGGCAGTATGAGGCACAGAGGACCTTCTCGTTATCCGTAAAATCCATAAGTCGTAGGGTGGCTTCGATCGCCCTTAACCATCCCTGCGCTACAAGCGGAACCTTAGAACCCTCAAAGTCCGCTGGCATAACCCTCTTCCATCTGACCAGTAAGGGTTCCTGATATGTTGCTCTTGGTTCAGCAGCAGGAGCTGGGACTTCATTGACCTGAGGCTGCGGAGGAGGAGGAGGCACATCATTGCCTCGTTGTTCACCATTCTGGCCATTGGCCCTTAATGCAGCAATTTCCCTTCGTTGATCCTCCAACTGCCTTTGCATTTCAGCAATCATCGTCATGAGTCTTTCGTTGGTTTGGGTGCGGGTCTGCATTCTTCTGTAGCCATCCATCGTAAATTTCCTAAAATAATTAGGACTTAGAAATAATCTTCCATTTATGAGACAGGTTTTCACTACTATGTCATTAATCATTAATCATTCAAACCTTAATCTTATCACCATACTTGCATCAATATATCTAACTTAATAACATACTTACTTGGAGGACTTGGATTGACGTGTGGCGATATGAATTGTAATCGGAAGATTCACTCTGATACCAAAGCCTGAAACGCCTCTTAATTTGGACGTCACAGATGTCGTTACATACTTACATTCATATATGCTTAAACTTTAAACATATAAATAATATCAACTTAATCAGTACTATTGATTTTAAAAGTACTTAAACATACATAACCCGGATCCATTCATACCTTCAATTTTTTTTTTAAACTTATCATTGTTTAGAATAACAATGTTTAACTTATTCCATATCATAATTTATTCAATTATACTTAAATTAATCATGAACTTACTTAATAATATAGGTTTATCAAGTTGTAAAAATCAAGACTTAACAAAACATCACATCAAATCTCATTAAACATCAAATCGTTTAAAACTTACTTACTCCCACAGTTCGACAGGCCGAACTTGGGACTTCAACAGGCCGAACATGATCGACAGGCCGAAGTTCCCTTAACCGGCAGGCCGGCAGAGGCTTTGCAATTTGGACCAAAAATTCATCCATGTTTGGCAGGCCGAGAAATGTGATCGGCAGGCCAAACTTCTGGACTTCGGCAGGCCGGCCAAAAAGTTCGACAGGCCGTCCGAGACCAAATTCCCTTGGAAAACTGAAATTTTTAAAACAAACCAACTTTTCGTAAAACAAAGCGGAAGTTCATAATTCATTAAAAATGATAAAATATTTTATAAAACCATAATATAAGTATTCTTAAAACTCAACATAAAATATATGTTCAAAATATATAACTTGATTAAATCATAAAATCGTTCTTCTTGGCGTGCTTCCAGTTACAATTCATTATGCACAACGCTCACATGCCTTCCCATGTCCCCCGCCTACTCCATGATGTTCTTACCCTTATCTGCAACATGACATAAAACATGATTAAGCTAATGCTTAGTAAGTATATATAATTCTCACAATTTAAAACATTTCATAAACATTATCATCATCATCATCATCAAAGTGCCTTAAGCACAATTTCATAGAAACATATCTTTCATTACGTTGACCATTTTAAAACTTATTCCATTTTTATCTTAAGGGCCCAAGTGTTGCACCATAAACATCATCATAGGCATGCCGTCATGAGAGGAGAAGGGTAGCTAATCCCAAACCAAACATGACATCATAACATTTCATTTCATAACATTGGGTGTGCAACACTTATTAGGTGATATATATATATACATAATTTTTATGCTTGAAAACATGCCATAATCATCATGCATAACTTAAAATCATGAAAATCTTTCATAAGAAATCCTTTAAGGAAAATCATCATAAAATCATCATGAATATCCTTGTAAACATATTATCAAACCTTGAAAAAAAAAAGTGTCATGTTTTAGGTGAGAACGTACTTACCTTAACGCTAGCTTACTTAACCTTAACGTGATTTGGTGACAACGCCGTGGTCTCGTAGTGCTCGTTCCTTGAGTGTTCATGCCATTACCCATTTTAAGATGCAATAACATTAATACGTATCATAAAACATCCATGCATATAACATTCATTCATATACATTCATCTCATAATCCATAACCATCATCGTAAAACATGAAATTATCATCACATATATATTTTCATCTCATCCATTACAATCAATAATTCATAACCATAAACATTGTCATCACATAAACATGTTATTATGATTTTTCTTTAATTATAAAAATTACCTTAAGCATATAAAAACAAACCATTCATTTTAAACATATTTATCTTTTAAATAAAACGTTTTCGAACAAATAAATATATTTTAATTTAAAACTCCATACAATCATCATATTATCATGCATAAAATTATTTTATTATCATAAAATCATGTAAACACATAAATTGTTTAATAAAACGAAAATCCCAAAACAACATTATCAAAACAGTTTTCTTATTATAATCTCATAAAAATTTCATAATCATAAAATACATTCATCTTACATTATACTTGCATATTCTTAACAACTTTTCATGGAAACATCATTCATTACCTCTTGAATAATCATTACATTTTTCATATATCAAAATTAAACAGTAACATTACTGTGAAGAGTAGAAGATAGAAATATTCATTTTTCATAAAACATTCATATGACATGAAATTAGAAAACACCATATAACATATATGCATAACATCACATTTAAAAATTTGAGACAAAACACAATACCTATAGAAAGATATTGTAGACGAGAGGAGAAGAATTTCTTTTCAAAAATACTAGAAAAGCCGAATTCATACCTTGAAGTTTCTTCTCAAAATCCTTGAATTTTAACCAACGAAATAAGACTTTTCTTTAAATTTTTGTAGAGAATTTTCATGAGAGAGAGAGAAAGAGAGAACTCGTGGAGAAGAGAAGAGGAAGAGAGAAACAATTGTCTCAGAATTTGAGAGAAAATAACGTGAGAAGGAGAGAAAATAATGAAAAAGGAAATGTTAAAATTTTTAACGTAATAAACATCATTGATGGGAATTCAATTCCCTTCATTAAGTCAGAATTTTCTAACTGTTGAGGGATTAATTGGCGTGGAGAAAAGGGCGCAGATCGTTTCCAGCAGTCACGCCCTAGAGTACATGAGGTGACGTGGTAGGATACTTAATTAAATTAAGTGAATTTTTAAGTAAAAGTTAATAATATTAAGAGATAATTTAATGATTAATATGTGATATTTTTAAAATCCTTTTAAAACAAACATTTATAATAATTAAACTAAGAGGAATAACAAAATAAATAATAAAAAAATAATAATGAAGAAAGAGATAATTTGTGCACATTCATAGTATCGACAATATTTAAATTACAACCACAGTCCAAAATTTTGAGAGATTAAAGTATTACATGCCTTGATTAATAAAAAATACGAAACCTACTTGAGGTCCTCTATAGCTCGCGAGCCTGGTCAGTGGACTCTCTGTCGGTCCTAAGCTGAATTCCACTTAGAGGGGGAGAGGTTTGAAAACAAATAAAAAATGAGCGAAAGCTTAGTAGGACTATGCTTTAAAAAAAATAAATAATATAAATATAAAATTTACCTTTTCAAGAAATAATTAGAAAACAGAGTTACATAAATAAATTCATTTCAACAAGTCTTATTAAAAATAGTTTGTCTAGAAAGTACCTTTTTATCTTTTCTGGGCAAACCATATTTATCACCACCGTAGTGGCCCAGCTGGGTTTCGAAACCTGCCCCCAAAGTCGCACGCTGCATGACCTAATCTCTGATATGACATCATGCCCATATATATATACCTTTCTATTATTATTAAAATCTCGTTTTACCAAGTATGGTCACTTACATTCATTATGTGGTTTATTATGAAAATCACCTCATTCTACTGTTTATGTGAATAACCAATAAAAATCCTTTTTCTCAATCCATCATTGAAAACATTTTGTTAAAATTCCTTTTGAAGCCAAAATCATTTTTAAAACCAAGTTACCAAGGAAAGGGGTAGAAGTCCTACCTCAATACTCGCACTGGTGTCCTACACCGTAGTCCCAGTCCGCTATACATTAGCTCCGCGGAACCACAAACAACCTTAAATAGAAGCTAGGTTTATCAATATCTATCTTAAGATATCCTACGTTGCTAAACTGTTTCATGGTGTCCTAGAGTTCCATTTAAGTCTACTGAAAGTTTAAAAACTCCATTGGGGGTTCAAAATAGTGAAAACATGTGAAAAATGATAAATTCTCACTATGCCTGGTCGGCCTATCGGTCTCCCTAGTTTGGCCTGCCGAACTATACAGTTTGACCTACTAGCAAATCAGGTCTGGCCTACCAGAATTTTCCAGGTTCAGCCTGTCGATTGCATGAGTCCGGCCCACCCAACTCATGAATCTGGCCTACTGAACTGGAAAATTCTAGAATTTTCCAAAATTTGAGCCTCGACCTCCTCGAGCTCAAATCTCCAATTTCAATATGTTTTCTCAATTCCCAGGCACAAATAATAACCATAGTTAATAGAAAAACATAGCATAACACTTTTGAACTAAATTAAACAAGATTTACATAGAAAATTTCAATTAAATCCAAAAATAGAAAAATAGAGAAAAAATAGAAAAACTTGATTCAAATATGTTTTTCTTCAAACTAAACTTAGATTCTAGTTATTTTAAGTTCCTCTAACTTGGATTAAAGGTTTTCTAAGCTTATACGAGCTTAAATTTCAAAATGTGAAGAAAATTGAAAAATTTAGAAAAAGTTTGAAATTTGAAAACTAACCTTGAATTTAAGCTTTAAATCGTGTTTTTGATCATCCAAACACATTTCCAACCCTCCAATCCACCAAAAAACAAAGCTTGGGCTTGATTTTTGAATCAAAAATTTGAAAGAGAATGAGAGACGGTGACGAGCAGAGAAAGAAAGAGGGAGAGTGAGAGAACAAGAGAGTAGAGAAAGAGAGAGTGTGTGAGAGTGAGTGAGGGAAGAGAGGAAGAGAGAGATAACTAAAGGGAGGGGAGCAAAACCAACGAAAAGAAACCGTGTATCACCCACTGTTTTAAAAAAAGGGCGTGGTTGGTATTTGACAAATTGTTTTGTTTCGATATTCAAAATAACAAACAAAAATAATCAAAAGTACTTAAAATAATTAAAATAATTAGAAATAATATTAATTTTAGGAATATCACAAAATAGTTAAAATAAGTTTAATAATACAGCATGGCACATTAATTCACCATTTTACACACTAATATCACTTAATTAAATTTCAGGGCGTTACAACTCTCCACCCCTAAAAGAAATTTCACCCTTGAAATTACAAATCAATTTAGAAACAAAACAAATGCGGATACAATTCTTGCATAGTCGACTCTAATTCCCAGGTGGCTTCCATAACCTCGTATTGCTGCCAGACCTTCACTAACGGTATGTCATGACGATGCAAGTTGATCACTTTCTGATCGGTAATCTGAATCGGCACTTCCTCATATGCCATGTTTTCTTAAATCTGCACATCATGGAATGAGACTATCTTGTTTTGCTCAAGCAGAAACTTACAAAGCATCCATATGTGAAATACATCGTAAACATGAGAAAGTTTAGGAGGAAGGTTGAGTCGATAAACAACTACACCAATACGTTGAGTAATCTTGAATGGTCCAACATACCTCAGTACAATCTTACACTTACTCCGAATCATGTGATACCTTTGCGAGGTGATACCTTCAAGAGAACAAAATCTCCTACCTTGAATTCTAAGTGTCAACGTCATTTATCCGCATAACTCTTCTGTCTACTCTGAGCTGCCTTCAATCAATCTCAAATTACAACAACCTTCTCATTGTTGTCTCGAATCTCATCTGGCCCAAGAATAATCTTGTCTTTCGATTTAGCCCAACACACCAATGACTGACACGGTTCTCCATACAGCGCTTTAAACAGTGCCATGCCAATGCTCGATTGATAGCTGTTGGTGTATGCAAAGCCTACCAGATGTAAGTACTTCTTCTAGTTCCCACAAAAGTCTAATGCACATGCACGTAACATGTCTTCAAGAATCTGAACAACCTGCTCAGATTGCCCATCAGTCTGAGGATGAAATGCTATGCTGAAATTCAAGTCCATTCCTAAGGCCTCCTGAAAGCTCTTCCAGTACTTGGCATTGAACCTGGTGTCTCTATCGAATGTGATGGACAAAGAAACTCCGTGCAACCGCACTATGTTCTACAGGTACAATTCTTCGAGAACTCTCCTCAAACATGTCAACCAGAAAGGGATGAAACGCAGTGATTTTGTTAACCTGTCGACCGCGACCCAAATTGCATCATGTCTTTGTTTCGTCCTCGGCAAACTGGTAAGGAAATCCATCGTCACGTGCTCCCATTTCCACCCTGGGATAAGAAGTGGCTAAAGTTAACTTGCTGGCTTCTGATGCTCGCCCTTCACCAAAAGACAAATTGCACACTTAGCTACATACTCTCGAACATCCTTCTTCATACCTCTCCACTAGTATTGCCTCTCCAGATCATAGTACATCTTCATGCTTTTCGGATGAATGACGAACTGAGACCTATGGGCTTCATCCATTACAGCCTTCGTAACTTCGGTGATTGCTAGAACTGCTAGATGCTTCCTGAAGTACAACGATCCATCTGCATGTATCCTCAATTCTTCAAATTGTTCTCCATTCTAAATTCATGTCCAAATCCCTTAAAGATGCTAGTCTCGCCACTCATTCTATTTCACCATCTGGATAAGAGTTGGGGTCGTCTCTATATGATACACTGAAACTCGATCGTAGTCTTCATAGTACTACAACCCATACTCACTCACTGTTGCATCTCTTTTCCAATCCTCGAGAGCCAAGCAAGCAAGAATCCTTGAAGACTTTTCGCTGAGTGCATCCACGACCACATTAGCTTTCTTGGGATGGTGCTGCAACGCTAAATCATAATCCTCCATGTATTCCATCCACCTTTACTGCCTCAAGTTTAGATCCCTCTAGGTGAACAAATACTTCAAACTCTTATGGTTGGAGAAAACTTGGAACATCGCCCCGTACAGATAACATCTCCAAATCTTCAGCGCGTGAATTACAGCCACGAGCTCTAAGTCGTAAGTAGGGTAGTTTCGCTCATGAGGTCGTAGCTATCTCGATCCATACGCCACCATGCGTCCATGTTGCATCAACACGCATCCAAGTCTACGCCTTGAATTATCTATGTAAACTTCATACGGCTTATCCTTGTTGGGAATAATCAATACTAGAGTTGAGGTCAACCGATTCTTTAACTCTTGAAAAGCGAGCTCACATTCTTCATCCCAGTTAAACCTGACATTCATTCTAATCAGTCTTGTCAGTGGCGCTGCTATCTTCGAGAAGTCCCTTACAAATTTCCTATAATACCCTGCAAGTCCCAAAAAACTACAAACTTCTATTACATTCCTCGGTTGTTCCTATTCCACTATGGCCTCTACCTTGGATGAATTCACTGAGATACCTTGCTTGGAGATGACATGTCCCATAAACTTAACTTTCGTCAACCAAAATTTACGCTTTTCTTTCTTGGCATATAGTTGGTGCTCTCATAGGGTCTGAAGCACGATCCTGAGGTGCTACTTATGCTCCTCCTAAGTCTTAGAGTAGACCAAGATATCATCGATGAACACGATCACTAACTGATCAAGATAGGGCCTAAAAATCCTGTTCATTAGGTCCATGAAGCTACTGGAGCATTTGTTAATCCAAACGGCATCACCATAAACTCAAAGTGTCCATACCAGGTCATGAAAGCTATTTTGGGGTGTCCTTTTCTTTAATCCTAAGGTGGTGATATCCCAACCATAGATCTATCTTTGAAAAATATCGTGAACCTCCCAACTGATCAAATAGCTCATCAATCCTGGGCAAAGGATATTTGTTCTTCACGGTGACTTGATTTAGCTATCAATAATCTATGCACAACCTGAGGGTTCCATCATGTTTCTTAGTGAACAAAACTGGTGCTCCCCACGATGATGTGCTATTCTAGATATACCCCTTATCAACGAGCTCTTGAAGTTGCTTTTTTAATTCTTTCATTTTTGTCGGCACCATCCAATAAGGTGCTATAGAAATCAGTGCCATACCCGAAAGTAACTCAATACCAAACTCAATCTTCTGATGCGATATACTCGTCGGGGAAAACATCTTCAAATTCATCCACCCCTGGGATTGTTGCATTTCTTCTCGAGGCACTGGGCTCTCCTTCTAGGTTTATGAGGAAGGCATAGCAAGCTAGATTCTTCCGCCCTCCAAGACATGTCTTCACGAGATGCTTACTCAATATTCGGTCATTACCAACTTGATAAGTGATCGTCGTCCTCTATCAGACACTAGGTTCACTCTCCTAAGTTGGTAGTCCACAATCACATTGTATCTGGACAACTAGTCCATCTCTAGAATTACATCAAATGAACTTATGGGAATTACAATCAAATCGCTCTTCAAAATCTCATCCCAATCTTTATTTTACAAGCTTTACATATATAGTTCACACACACCAGCCTTAAAGGTGAGGCTATAACTAAGGGTTTGTCAAACTATTCTATCTCCAATCCCAAGGCATGTACAAAAGAACTTGAAATGAGAGAATAAGTGGCACCAATATCAAATAAAACATGAGCTAAAGACTGAGAAACTAGAATCGTACCATTGAAAACTGTGTTGCCAATCTGGGCATCCAAACTCCCTGTTGTCATGGTGTGAACTTGCACTGGAGCTTTCCCTTTTCCTCTACCAGCATTGCTAGGTCCTCGGTTAGTTAGCCGATATTGCTACGATGGAGGTGATTGCACGTTAGCTATACTCGGTGCTCGATACTGAGGGGCATTGCACTGAAAGTTCTGTGGCTGATGTCCTTGTGCTAAATATGGCAGTTGTTGAGGGGATAATTGATGGAATTGGAATTGAGGGAATTGCTGAGGCAGAGGTAAAGTCTGAGGCTGAGGCTAACGACTAGCTCCTTTTCTGACCTGAAGTCCTAGACAAGCACTCCTAATCGGGTAATTGCTCTTGATGTGTCCCGGCTGCTGGCAGTAGTGGCAATGAATGCTGTAGAGGTTGCTACGCCCGTTGCTGGATGAGCTGCTGCTACCACTGTTCATGCTATGCTATTTGTTCTTTCTTGGAGTTGGTCAATTACTAGTACTCCTTCTACCGCTCCTTTGTGGTCCTCTTGATGTCCTTGCTCGATCCTCATAGTATTGCGCATAGTCATTTTTCACAGATATTGTTGATGACACAAGCTCACCAAAATTCCTAAGCCGTAGGGCAACCACCTGCCGTCGAATAAAAGCTTTGAGCCCTTTCTTGAAACTTAATACACTTCTCACATTCTGATGCTACTACAGATGGAGCAAACCTAGCCAGCTCGTTAAACTTTGCCTCGTACTCCTGAACCGACATATCACCTTGCTGTAACCTATAGAATTAAGCAGCCTTTTAATCCCTATATCCTTGCAGGAAATAACGATCGTAGCTCCTTGAACCTATCCCAACTAATTGTTCTCCAAGCGTTTAGCTTGCTTCCACCAAGTATTGGCACCACCTTCGAATTTATAGGCTACAAACTCCACACGATACTCTGCTGGCATGCCAAGGGTATCCAGGTGTTTCGTGATTGAATCTAAGCAATATTCGGCCACTTGTGGGTCCCCATTTCCATCGAAGGTTGAAACAAATGCACGTCAGAACTCTTTAAAGTACACGTGCCGATGACTAGCCTTAGAATCCTCCGGTCTTGGTCTTGCTCTTGCTACCATCTACCGGAATGTAGCAAACATGGCCCTCATCATGCCCTCATCATTTCCACGGTCAACATCAGCTATCAAACGATGTTTAGGTACCATTCTCTCACTTTTAAAAATAAAATTGGACTGCCAGTGGTATTTTATTATCGTACCTATGTGTGCACAATTCCCAAGGTTCATAACCTTGGGCTCTGATACTATTTTGTCACGCCCTAGAGTACGGGATGTGACGTAGTGGGATATTAATTAAATTAAGTGAATTTTTAATTAAAAGTTAATAATATTAAGAGATAATTTAATGATTAATATGTGATATTTTTAAAATCCTTTTAAAACAAACATTTATAATAATTAAACTAATAGGAATAACAAAATAAATAATAATAAAATAATAATAAAGAAAGATAAATGCGCATTGGGTCCCACAATTTGTGCACATGCATAGTATCGATAATATTTAAATTGCAACCATAGTCCCAAATTAAGAGAGATTAAAGTATTACATGCCTTGATTAATAAAAAATAGGAAACCTACTCAAGGTCCTCTACAGTTGCAAGTCTAGTTAGTGGGCTCTCCGTCGGTCCTAAGCTAAACTCCACCTAGAGGGGGAGAGGTTTGAAAACAAATAATAAGTGAGCGAAAAGCTCAGTAGGACTATGCTTTAAAACAAATAAATAATGTAAATATAAAATTTACCTTTCAAAGAAATAATTAGAAAACAAAGTTACATAAATAAATTCACTTAAACAAGTCTTATTAAAAACAGTTCGTTCTTTTCTTTTCTAGGCAAACCATATTTATCACCACCGTAGTGGCCCAGCTAGGTTTCGAAACCTGCCCAAGGTTGTACACTACACAACCCGATCTCTAATATGGCATCATGCCTATATATATATATATACTTATCTATAATTATTAAGATCTTGTTTTACCAAGTTTAGTCACTTGTATTCATTATGTGGTTTATTATGAAAATCACCTCCTTCTACTGTTTATGAAAATAACCAATAAAAACCCTTTTTCTCAATCCATCATGGAATACATTTTGTTAAAATTCCTTTCCAGGCCAAAATCATTTTTAAAACCAAGTTACCGAGGAAAAGGGTAGAAGTCCTACCTCAATACTTGTACCAGTGTCCCATACTGTAGTCCCGATCCACTATATGTTAGCTCCGTGGAACCACGAACAACCTTAAATAGAAGCTAGGTTTTTCAGTATCTATGTTAAGATATCCTACGTTGTTAAACTGTTTCATGGTGTCCTAGTGTGCCATTTAAGTTTATAAAATCATACTAAAAGTTTAAAAACTCTATCGGGGTTAAAAACAGTGAAAATAAGTGAAAAATGACAAATTCTCACTATGCCTGGTTGGCCTACAGGTCTCCTTGGTTTGGCTTGTTGGACTGTGCAGTTCGGCCTACCAGCAGATCAGGTCGGCCTGTCAAAATTTTCTAGGTTTGGCCTACTGGTCGTATGAGTCCGGCTTACCGAACTCATGAATCTGGCCTGTCAAACATGAAGTTCGGCCTATCGAACTGAAAAATTCTAGAATTTTCCAGAATTTGAGCTTCAGCATCCCCGAGCTCAAATCTCCAATTTCAACTTGTTTTCTCAATTATCAGGTATAAATAATCACCATAATTGATAGAAAAACATAGTAGAACACTTTTGAACTAATTTAAACAAGATTTATATAGAAAATTTCAATTAAATCTGAAAATAGAAAAATAGAAAAAAAATAGAAAAACTTTATTTAAATATGTTTTCTTCAAACTAAACTTAGATTCTAGTTATTTTAAGTTCCTCTAACTTGGATTAAAGGTTTTCTAAACTTATACAAGCTTAAATTTCAAAATGTGAAGAAAATTGAAAAATTTAGAAAAAGTTCGATATTTGAAAACTAACCTTGGATTTAAATCATGTTTTTGATCGTCCAAACACGTTTCCGAACCTCCAATCCACCAAAAACCGAAGCCTAGGCTTGATTTTTGAATCAAAAATTTGAAAGAGAATGAGAGAGGGTGACAGGCAGAGAAAGAAAGAGGGAGAGTGAGAGAACGAGAGAGTAAAGAGAGAGAGTGTGTGTGAGAGTGAGTGAGGGAAAGAGAGGAAGAGAGAGATAACTAAAGGGATGGGAGCAAAACCAACGAAAAGAAACCGTGTACCACCTACGGTTTTAAAAAAGGACGTGGTTGGTATTTGATAATTTTTTTTTCAATACTCAAAATAACAAACAAAAATAATCAAAAGTACTTAAAATAAATAAAATAATTAGAAATAGCATTAATTTTAGGAATATCACAAAATAATCAAACTAATTTTAAAAATATATCATGGCACACTAATTTACCATTTTACATACTAATATCACTTAATTAAATTTTGGGACGTCTCATTATATCAAAAAAAAAATAATAAAGAGTCTTAAATATGACATTCATAATTATCAAATCATCAAAATTGTAAAATGATCCAAATAAATATATCTCTTTAAAGTTATTATTGTCAACAAAACTTGAAGATTATATCATATTAGCCAACTTTGCAAGTACCTATGGACCCCAAAAAAATTGATTGTAGCGTTGTCACAAAAAATGAAGCTACTTTCTCTATGTCGATCAAGTATGGAAAGATTAGTGGCTCTTACCAACTCTTCATTGATCCCCATTTGGTGGAATAATTTAGGGAGGGATAAATTGGGAAGAAATTTTTTTAATTAATATTAGTTTAGCAATAGAATGGTCATTCAATAAATTTCTCTTTTGGAATTGTTATTCAACTATTTTGGTGGAATAGCAATTCTATTGGAGTGACTATTCCTGTGACCTTTTGTCCAATCAAACATAGGAATAGGAGTGATTGAATTAATTTAGAAATTGTCATTTCATTTTAATGGTCATTCCATTAAATCAAATGTAACCTTAATATTCAAGAAGAAATATATAGCTAACTTAACACATATTTATACTTACCCCCTAATTCGAGCTAACTAGTTGATGATGTTGTGATAAATTAAGGGTATTTGATCGAATTTAAAATATTCTAAAAGAAAATTTTTATTTTTTTAAAAAATAAAATAAACCACAAGATGTAGTGTAAGACCGTAAGTCTAGTGTAAAGGATTTTGGGAAGGAAAATTAGGAGTTCATTCTTGCTTATATAAGATATATATGGATTTGTTTTCAATGGTTATGTTTCCAGTGGTTACATTTTCAATAAGGGTATATTTTAACAATAATTGATGATTTGACATGATATATATAGGTGTGGTTTTAATGGCTATGTTTCTAATGGTAACTATTATTATTAGCCATTTGACATAAATCGAACGGTTGTAATGAAGCAAATAATTGAATAGAAAAATTTATGATAAATAGAGTAATCAAGGGTATATTTTATCAACTCACATATACATTTTTTTACATTGACAGGAGAATGGATACGATTAGGACCAGGAGACCGCTATTATTTGGGACCTAAAAAAAATTAATTTTTACAATTAAATTGGGTGAAGAAGAAAATAACATGACTCCATTAATTAAAAGTAGTGTTATAAGAAGGAGCAGAAGAAGGAGGAAAATAACGTGACTCCCATGTATATTATTGTTAATTCAAGAAGATGGTAACTTTACAATATTGTGAGCCAAATTAATGATTAAAGCTTCAAGAAAATAAAAGACCTATCAGCTAAGGTTAAAAATAGAAAGGGTAAATATGGCTGTCGAAGAATTGGCCTCTACTTCTATTTTTATTAAAAAAAAAGGATTTGGCCTCTAATTGCAATAAATTTGGAAGGTTGTATTTTGATTTGATATCCCTTGATTCTTGATGATCTTTTGTTATTTTCTTTTTCCTTCTTTTTATTTCTAATAGACTAGATTTTAATACTTAAAAAAAAAAAAGAAGGTGTCAACTCTAACTACCATATATAGTTGACGATGTAACACAAACTGATAGGTTTAATATTTCTTTTTTTATAGTAAAGTTTCAATATGCATTCATATTAACATTTAGGGATTGATATACTCTTTTGTTGAACAGGTCATGAGCGATTATGGGGAGAAAATGTTAAGAGAATTAGAAAAGAAGATTTCAGCAACTTAATAAGCTTCATTAAGGTTTATGAAATTAACATTTAATCGGGTGAAAAATTCTTTAATTAAAAGGGCATGTTAAGATGGACAGAATAGGTTGTCCTTTTTTCCTAAACTTCCCGTCATTATATATATATATATATGACTTTTTTAATGGTTATGTCTCCAATAGTTACATATCCAAAAAGGACATATTTTTATAACAATTGATGATATGGTATGACAAGAATTCAATCTTATTAATAATCAAATTTTTTTTGATCAACTATTTGCTTCCTTATAACCATTCGATTTATGTCAAACGGCTAATAATAATAGTTACTATTAGAAACGTGGTCATTGAAACCACACCCATATACATCATGCAAAGCATCAATTATTGTTAAAATATACCCTTATTAAAAATGTAACAACTGGAAACATAACCATTGAAAACAAGTCTATATATATCTTATATAAGCAAGAACGAACCCCTAATTTTTGTTCCCAAAATCCGTTACACTAGACTTACGGTCTTACATTACATCTTGTGTTTTATTTTATTTTTTTTAAAAAAAAAAGTAAAAATTTTCTTTTAGAATATTTTAAATTTGAACAAATACCCTTAATTTATCACAACATCATCAACTAGTTAGCTCAAATTAGGTGGCAAGTATAAATATGTGTTAAGTTAGCTATATATTTCTCCTTGAATATTAAGGTTACGTTTGATTTGATAGAATGACCATTGCAATGAAATTAATTTTCTAAATTAATTCAATCATTCCTATTCCTATGTTTGATTGGACAAAAAGTCACAAGAATAGTCATTCCAATAAAATTACTATTCCACCAAAATGGTTGATAACAATTCCAAAAGAGAAATTTGTTGAATGACCATTCTATTGAAAAACTAATATTAATTAAAAAAATTTCTTGCTAAATTATCCCTTTCCTCCCTAAATTATTCCACCAAAATGGGGATCAATGAAAAGTTTATAGAATTCTGTAAACTTTTTGTGGTATTACAGGGAATTATTGCTTGACTAGATGGTTAATCTCATTAATAGCTTGAAGAATCAAATGATGCTAAGCTCGTTTACATTGTCGCGACAACTTCTTTTCTTTATATTTCTGGCAATTGTTCTACTAAATCCCTTGCCCTAGTACATTAATTATATCATGCATGTTTCTTACAATGTTATTGTTTGGGTTTCTAAACTTTTAATTGAGACACTAATGGTCCTCAAGCTTTTTAAATGTTATGCTCATGGTACTATTGTAACAAACACATTAAAAACTGAAGGATTATATTAGATGAGGCACACATGATCTAGTTTAAACACTCACTTAAATGAAATTACTAAAAGTAATTTTATTAAATTTCCTATCATTAACGAATTACGTGTTCTTCACGTTAGGAAAATGTAACGTCCCAAAATTTATTTAATGTTAATGTAATATAAATGATGAATTAGTGTGCCATAATTAATGTTTTAATATTAATTAGATTATTTGGTTGGATTTTGAATTTTTGGTTGTTTTGTTAAATTGATGCATTCAAATGATTTCTTATTGTTTCAAAATGATGTTTTGAGTTTTAAAACACAACAATTTGTAAATTGTTAAAAATACTCCGTTTTACAAAACCGTGGGCGGCACATGGTTTTCACACAGTAAAACCGCCCACTGATTTTCTCTATTTATTCTCTCTCTTCCTCCTCTCTCCTCACTCTCCCTGATCTCTCTCTCTCTCCTCTCTCCCACCCATGAGCCCTCTCACTCTCTCTCTCTCGGCTTCTCTCATTTTCTCTCAATTCTCTCTCAAAATTTTTGAAAGAAATTCGAATCCAAGCTTCGGGTTAGCAAGGAGGAAGCTCAGGGACGTGATTTGGCAGCCGAGAACGTGGATTGAAGCTTTGATTCGAGGTTAGTTTTGAAAATTTTAAACTTTTTCCAAAATTTTCAATTTTGTGCATTTTTTAAATCTAGGTTTGTTTAAGCTTAGAAAACCTTGGATTTGAGTTAAATGAACTTAGAACACCTAGAATCTAAGCTTAGATTGAAGAAAAACGAATTGGATTCAAGATTTTTCATTTTTCCTCAATTTTTCCGATTTTTGGATTTTTGGGATTTTTGTGTTTGAATCTTGTTTAAATGAGTTTTAAAGTGTCTAAATATGTTTTTCTATCATCTATGAATGTTTTCCATGCCTGAGATTTGAGAAAAACAGGTTAGAATCAAGATTTGGGTTTTGGAGAAATCAAAACCCGTGGCTGAAATTTCTGGGTTTTTCCAGTTTGGCAAACCGAACTACGTGTTCGGCAGGCCGGAATAGGGATCTGTAGGCCGGTGTTCTTCAGTCCGGCAGGCCGAACCTGAAAATTGTTCGGCCAACCGAACTTTGCTTCCGGCAGGCCGAACTGCACAGTTCGGCAGGCCGAAGCAGGGAGTCTGGCAGGCCGACTGAGGCATAGAAAATTTTGTGATTTTTACCCGTTTTCACTGTTTTGAACCCTGATTTAAATTCCAACCTTATAGAATGATTTTAAAGATACAAATGGCACACTAGGACATCATGAAATTGTTTAGTAACATAGAATGTCTCGAACTAGATATTGATCGACTTAGTTTGTATCTAGGATCGTTCGTGGTTCCGTGGAGCTAACGTATAGCGAACCGGGATTACGGTGTGGGGCACCGGCATGAGTTTTGAGGTAGGACTTTTACCCTACTTCTTTGGTAGCCTGGTTTTGAAATGATTTGGCTTTAAAAAGGATTTCTATTAAAATGCTTTCAACGATTGTTTAAAAATGAATTTATCGGTTATATTTTTAATATACCGTGATCTGAAATGAACTTCATAATGAATGTAAATGACAACACTCGGTAATTGGTTTTTGAATGATGATGATAATAAACACATAGGCATGATGCCATATCAGAGATCTGGTCGTGTAGCGATCGACCTTGGGGGCAGGTCCCGAAACCCAGCTGGGCTACTACGGTGGTGATACTATGGTTTGCCTAGGAAAGGAAAATGATATTTCTGGTTATCCAAGTAGACTATTCTAGGTAAGAATGGTTTTACTTAAAATTGTTTATTTGTTTATCTATTTATTTAGTTAAAGTTTCTTTTAAATAATTCCTGAATAATAAAATGTTTCTTTAAATTAAATTATTTATAAAACTTAGTCCTACTGAGCCTTTCGCTCACGTTTTATTTGTTTTAAATTTCCCCCTCTAGGTGGTTTCCCATTTAGGTTTGGAGAGGATTCTTCGGACCGAACTCAAGAGCAATAGAAGGATTCTTTTATCTTCTGTACCATTTAATTAAGGCATGTAAGATTTTAACAATATTTGTATCCTGGACTGTGATTGTATTTATGATATTGTCAGTACCATGTGTGTGCACAAGTTGTGGGTCTGTGGGACCCATACTCGCGGCTTTATTATTTTAATATTTATTTGATTAATGTTTTAAATTGTCTAATGTATATAAACTCGCTATAAAGTGTTTTAATGAACCTCACGTTTTATACTTAATTCAACTCCTTAAACTCTGGATTTTAATTAAATTCTCTTTTAATTAATTTAAATAAACCACCACGTTACATCCCATACTCTGGGGCGTGACAGAATGGTATCAGAGCTCAAGGTTATCAACCTTGGGAATTGTGCACACATAGGTTTGACAATGAAATACCTCTGACAGTCCAAATTTTGTTTTCAGAAGTGAGAGAATGGCACCTAGACGTCCTTCGACAGCTGACGTCGAGTTCGGGAACGATGAAAGCATGATGAGGTCTATGTTTGCAGCTTTCTGGCAGATGGCAGCCAGGGCTAGACCGGGAGATTTTGATGTTGGTAGTCAGCATGCGTATTTTAAGGAATTTCGACGGGCGTCTATTCTGACTTTTGATGGCAATGGGGATCCGCAGTTGGCAGAGTATTGGTTGGATTCGATCTTGAAGCATTTGGGTACTCTTGGTGTGCCTGAGGAGTATCGTGTAGAGTTTGTTGCGTATAAGCTTGAGGGTGGCGCTAACACTTGGTGGAAACAGGCTAAGCATCTGGAGCGCGGTGGTGATATCAGTTGGGACAGGTTCGAGGAGCTGTTCTATGATCGATATTTTCCGCAGGGGTATAGAGATTAGAAGGCAGCTGAGTTCTACAGGTTGGAGCAGGGTGAGTTATCAGTTCGAGAGTATGAGGCAAATTTTAATGAGTTGGCTAGGTTTGCTCCATCAGCGGTGGCATCGGAGCGTGAGAAATGTATTAAGTTTCATGAAGAAGGACTCAAGGCTCCTATTCGACAGCAGTCGGTTGCTCTACGGCTTAGGAGTTTCGAAGAGCTTGTGTCGTCGGTGATCTCCGTGGAGAATGATTATGTGCAGTATTGTGAGGACCGAGCCAAGGCTTTAGGAGGACCGCAGAGGAGTGGCAGGAAGAGCACCAATAGTCATCCAGCTCCGGGGAAAGGCAAGCAAGGCGGTGCGACCAATGGCAGCAGCAGTTCGTCTGGCAGCGGGCGCAGCAATCCCTACAGCTTTCATTGTCATTTCTGTCAGTAGCCCGGACACATCAAAAGGAATTGCCCGATCAGGAGTGCTCGTCTTGGATCTCAGACCAGGGAGGATGCCAGTCGTCAGTCTCAGTCTCAGCCTCAGACCCTAACTCCGCCTCCACAGTACCCGCAGTTGCAGTATCCCTAATTCTCTCCTCAGCAATTCTCATATCCGACGCAGGGGCAGCGGCCGCAGCATTTTCAGCGCAGTGTTCCTCAGTATCGAGCGCCGAGTTCAGGTAGTGTGCAGTCGTCTCCATCTCAGCAGCATCGACCAAGTAATCCGAGACCCAGTAATGTCGGTGGAGGGAAACTAAAGGCGCTAGTGCAGGTTCATGCGATGGCATCTGGAAGGTCAGATTCTCAGACTAGTAACGCGGTTGTCGATGGTATGATCTTGGTTTCTAGATCTTTAGCTCGCATTTTATTTGATACCGGTGCCTCTCATTCTCTCATTTCGAGTTCTTTTGTACATGCCTTGGGATTAGAAGTAGAAGAGTTTAATGAACCCCTAGTCATAACTTCTCCCTTGGGGCGAGTGTGTGTGAATTGTATGTGTAAATCCTGTAAAATAAAAATTAGGGATGAGATTTTGAAAAGTGATTTGATTATACTCCCCATGAGCTCCTGATGTAATTCTAGGGATGGACTGGTTGTCCAGGTATAGTGCAGTCGTGGACTGCCAACTTAGAAAAGTGACCCTAGTGTCTGATAGGGGGACGGTGATCACTTACCAGGGTGGTGGTGATTGGTTAATGAGTGAGCATCTCATGAAGTCATGTGTAGGAGGGTGAAGGAATCTAGGTTGTTGTGCTTTTCTTGCCAATCTAGATTGCGAGCCCTATGTTTCGAGTGGCAGTGCAGCGATTCTGGTGGTTGATGAGTTCTAGGATGTCTTCTCCGACGAGTTGCCAGGATTACCACCGCATCGGGAGATTGAGTTTGGTATCGAGTTGTTTCCAAGGACATCACCGATTTCTATGGCACCTTATCGGATGGCGCAGGCAGAAATGAAAGAATTGAGGAAGCAACTTCAGGAGCTTGCTGATAAAGGGTATATTCAGAATAGCACATCTCCGTGGGGAGCACTGGTTTTGTTTGCTAAGAAGCATGATGGGACTCTCAGGTTGTGTGTGGATTATCGGCAGCTAAATCGTGTTACGGTGAAGAACAAGTATCCCTTGCCTATGATTGATGAGTTGTTTGATCAGTTGGGAGGTTTACGGTACTTCTCAAAGATTGATTTGCGTTCAGGTTATCATTAGCTCAGGATTAAGGAAGAGGATATTCCTAAGACAGCTTTTAGGACTCGGTATAGGCACTTCGAGTTTCTGGTCATGTCTTTTGGGTTGACGAATGCTCCGGCAGCTTTCATGGATTTGATGAACAGGATATTTAGGCCGTATCTGGATCAGTTCGTGATCGTGTTCATCGATGATATTCTTGTGTATTCTAAGACTTGGGAGGAGCATGAGCAGCATCTTCGGATCATGCTTCAGACTCTACGGGAGCACCAGTTGTATGCTAAGAGGGAAAAGTGTGAGTTTTGGTTGACTGAGGTCAAGTTTCTGGGTCATGTTATCTCAGAGCATGGTATTTTTGTGGATCCGTCCAAGATTGAAGCTATATTGGAATGGGAACGACCAAGGAATGTAGCGAAGATTCACAGCTTCTTGGGTCTTGCTGGATATTACAGGAAATTTGTAAAGGATTTTTCTAAGATTACAGCTCCGTTGACGAGATTGATCAAGAAAAATGTCAGGTTTGAGTGAAATGAAGATTGTGAGCTTGCTTTTCAGGAATTGAAGAGCTGGTTGACTTCCACTCCAGTGTTGGTTATTCCTAGCAGTGACGAGCTGTATGAGGTTTATGCGGATGCTTCAGGGCGCGAACTTGGATGCGTGTTGATGCAGCATGGACGTGTAGTTACGTACGGATCGAGACAGCTACGACCTCACGAGCGGAATTATCCTACTCATGATTTAGAGCTCGCGGCAGTGATTTACGCGCTGAAGATTTGGAGGTATTACTTGTATGGAGCGTCGTTTCAGGTCATCTCCGATCACAAGAGTTTGAGGTATTTGTTCACTCAGAGGGATCTTAATTTGAGGCAGCGTAGATGGGTAGAGTATATGGAGGATTATGATTTTGTGTTGCAGTATCATCCTGGGAAAGCTAATGTGATCGCGGACGCGCTTAGCAGGAAGTCTTCAGGGATTCTCGCTTGTTTGGTTTTTGAGGACTGGAGCAGGGATGCGACAGTGAGTGAGTATCGGCTACGTTATCATGAAGACTGTGATCGAGTTTCGGTGTAACATGTGGAAGCGACTCCAACTCTTATGCGGATGGTGAAGCAAAGTCAGTGGCAGGATTGGCATTTGCAGGGGATTTGGTCGCGGATTCAGAACGGGGAGCAGTTCGAGGAATGGAGCGTGCATGTAGATGGATCGTTGTACTTCCAAGAGCGTCTTGTAGTTCCAGTTATCGCCGAGGTGACGAAAGCCGTTCTAGATGAAGCCCATAGGTCTTAGTTCGCTATTCATCCAGGGAGCACCAAGATGTATCGTGATTTGAAGAGGCAGTATTGGTGGAGAGGCATGAAGAAAGACGTTCAAGAGTACATGGCCAAGTGTTCGACGTGTCTTCAGGTGAAAGCCGAGCATCAGAAGCCTACAGGTCAGCTTCAGCCGCTTCCTATTCCAGGTTGGAAATGGGAGCATGTGACGATGGATTTTCTCACAAGATTGCCGAGGATGGAGTAGCGGCACGATGCAGTTTGGGTTGTGGTCGACAGGTTGATGAAATCTGTGCATTTCATTCTGTTTAGGTCGACGAGTTCGAGGAAGGTTCTCGGGGATTTGTATCTGTAGAATATTGTGAGGTTGCATGGAGTTCCTTTGTCCATCACCTCTGATCGAGACACCAGGTTCAATGCTAAGTATTGGAGGAGTTTTCAGGAGGCTTTAGGTACGGATTTGAACTTCAGTATGGCGTTTCATCCTCAGAATGATAGGCAGTCTGAGCGGGTTATTCAGGTTCTCAAAGATATGTTGCGTGCCTGTGCGTTGGACTTCGACGAGAATTGGAAGCAATGTTTGCATTTGGCAGAATTCGCGTACAACAATAGTTATCAGGCGAGTATTGGCATGGCACCGTTTGAGGCGTTGTATGGGCGACCGTGTCGGTCACCTTTGTGTTGGGCCAAGCTGAAAGATAGGGTTATTCTTGGGCCAGATGAGATCCGTGATAGCAACGAGAAAGTCGCGGTGATTTGAGATCGATTGAGAGCAGCTCAGAGTCGGCAGAAGAGTTACGCGGATAGGAGACGTAGACCCTTAGAGTTCGCGGTTGGAGATTTCATTCTCTTGAGGGTATCACCTCGTAAAGGAACTATGCCGTTCGGAGTGAGTGGGAAGCTCGCGCCGAGGTATATTGGACCGTTCGAGATCACTCAGCGTGTTGGCTTGGTCGCTTATCGGCTTGATCTTCCACCCGAACATTCTCATGTTCACGATGTGTTTCATGTGTTGATGCTTAAGAAGTTTCCGCCTGAGCAAGGTTAGATAGTTTCATTCCGCGATGTGCAGGTTCAGGAGGATACGACGTACGAAGAGGTGCCGATTCAGATCATCGATTGGAAGGTGATCAGTTTGCGTCGTCGTGAGATACCGTTGGTTAAGGTCGTGTGGCAGCATCACGGGGTTGATGAAGCCACTTGGGAGCTAGAGTCGAGTATGCGGGAATTGTATCCGCATTTGTTTTGTTTCTGAAATGAGATGTAAATTTCGATGGCGAAATTTCTTTTAGGGGTGGAGAGTTGTAACGCCCTGAAATTTATTTAATGTTAATGTAATATAAATGATGAATTAGTGTGCCATAATTAATGTTTTAACATTAATTAGATTATTTGGTTGGATTTTAAATTTTTGGTTGTTTTGTTAAATTGATGCATTCAAATGATTTCTTATTGTTTTAAAATGATGTTTTGAGTTTTAAAACACAACAATTTGTAAATTGTTAAAAATACTCCGTTTTACAAAACCGTGGGCGGCACATGGTTTTCGTACAGTAAAACCGCCCACCGATTTTCTCTATTTATTCTTTCTCTTCCTCCTCTCTCCTCACTCTCCCTGATCTCTCTCTCTCTCCTCTCTCCCACCCGTGAGCCCTCTCTCTCTCTCTCTCTCGGCTTCTCTCATTTTCTCTCAATTCTCTCTCAAAATTTTTGAAAGAAATTCGAATCCAAGCTCCGGGTTAGCAAGGAGGAAGCTCGGGGATGTGATTTGGTAGCCGAGAATGCGGATTGAAGCTTCGATTCAAGGTTAGTTTTGAAATTTCTAAACTTTTTCCAAAATTTTCAATTTTGTGCATTTTTTAAATCTAGGTTTGTTTAAGCTTAGAAAACCTTGGATTTGAGTTAAATGAACTTAGAACACCTAGAATCTAAGCTTAGATTGAAGAAAAACGAATTGGATTCAAGATTTTTCATTTTTCCTCAATTTTCTTATTTTTGGATTTTTGAGATTTTTGTGTTTGAATCTTGTTTAAATGAGTTTTAAAGTGTCTAAATATGTTTTTCTATCATCTATGAATGTTTTCCATGCCTGAGATTTGAGAAAAACAGGTTAGAATCAAGATTTGGGTTTTGGGGAAATCGAAACCCATGGCTGAAATTTCTGGGTTTTCCCAGTTCGATAGGCCGGAATAGGGATCGGCAGGCCGGTGTTCTTCAGTCCGGCAGGCCGAACCTGGAAATTGTTTGGCCGACCGAACTTTGCTTCCGGCAGGCCGAACTGTGCAGTTCGGCAGGCCAAAGCAGGGAGTCCGGTAGGCCGACTGAGGCATAGAAAATTTTGTGATTTTTACCCGTTTTCACTGTTTTGAACCCTGATTTAAATTCCAACCTTATAAAATGATTTTAAAGATACAAATGGCACACTAGGACATCATGAAATGGTTTAGTAACATAGAATGTCTTGAACTAGATATTGATCGACTTAGTTTGTATCTAGGATCGTTTGTGGTTCCGTGGAGCTAACGTATAGCGGACCGGGATTACGGTGTGGGGCACCGGCACGAGTTTTGAGGTAGGACTTCTACCCTACTTCTTTGATAGCCTGGTTTTGAAATGATTTGGCTTTAAAAAGGATTTCTATTAAAATGCTTTCAATGGTTGTTTAAAAATGAATTTATCGGTTATATTTTTAATATACCGTGATCTGAAATGAACTTCATAATGAATGTAAATGACAACACTCGGTAATTGGTTTTTGAATGATGATGATAATAAACACATAGGCATGATGCCATATCAGAGATCGGGTCGTGTAGCGATCGACCTTAGGGGTAGGTCCCGAAACCCAGCTGGGCCACTACGGTGGTGATACTATGGTTTGCCCAGGAAAGAAAAATTATATTTCTGGTTATCCAAGTAGACTTGTTCTGGGTAAGAATGGTTTTACTTAAAATTGTTTATTTGTTTGTCTATTTATTTAGTTAAGGTTTCTTTTAAATAATTCCTGAATAATAAAATGTTTCTTTAAATTAAATTATTTATAAAACTTAGTCCTACTGAGCCTTTTGCTCACATTTTATTTGTTTTAAATTTCCCTCTCTAGGTGGTTTCCCATTTAGGTTTGGAGAGGATTCTTCAGACCGAACTCATGAGCAATAGAAGGATTATTTTATCTTTTGTACCATTTAATTAAGGCATGTAAGATTTTAACAATATTTGTATCCTGGACTGTGATTGTATTTATGATATTGTCAGTACCATGTGTGTGCACAAGTTGTGGGTCTGTGGGACCCATACTCGCGGCTTTATTATTTTAATATTTATTTGATTAATGTTTTAAATTGTCTAATGTATATGAACTCGCTATAAAGTGTTTTAATGAACCTCACGTTTTATACTTAATTCAACTCCTTAAACTCTGGATTTTAATTAAATTCTCTTTTAATTAATTTAAATAAACCGCCGTGTCACATCCCGTACTCCGGGGCGTGACAGAAAACCATCAGATTTTTAACGTTTCCGTAATACATGTACCATAAACGTAGCATTTGGAGAGCTTAGAAACAATTTATATGTCAGTAAAAGCTTTTAGCGGTCAAAATGAGACAACTACTATATATATATTTTTAAGTCAGACAATTTCTATTCATCATAAACAATAGTGCAATTAACCCTTATTTTATTTAGAAATTCAAATTCTCTTAAATAAACAAGGTCGTACAACGCCATTAAATATTACCCATCAATTGTACTTGATCAATGCAGGCAATTGTTGTGCTTCTACTTCTGGGTTTGTTGGTAACATGTTGCTACGGTATGATCAAACATGTTGAACAACATGCGAATGTGAGTTCTCGAAGTTTCCATTCCCAACTGCAATCTGAGATTGGTAAGACGACGAAACTTCTTAATCTCATGAGCTCTTCTTACACAACAAATTTAGCTAGAGTTTTAGACTCGTCTCTCAACGGATCTAAACTCTCATTTCCTGAGATTCACAACAGCGTTAGTTCTTTCAATAAATCGGTCCTTTTTTTTTTTCTTGCTAATAAATTAATACATCCGTATTCTATTTTATCTCTAATCATTAGCAATATATTACAAAAAGTTACTTATATAATATAACTTCAGTGCAATTCCATAGAAGGGTCAAATTAAGTAGCTTTAAACTTTTCGGAATCAATATCTATATTTCATTAGAGTTGGTCAAACTTTTACATACATACACACATGGATCCTAACAAAATTCTATATATGTGTTTTGTATATACACACTTGCTTTCCCGCGCCGCGCAACTAACCTTAGTTTTGTGTCATTAATTTCCTAGATATTCCTTTTCAGAAAAGAAAAAAAATTCTTATATATTCAATACTTTTTAGAGTGATTTATATGAAGGGAAAATGAGGCAGAAAATTCTACAATGTTTACAAAATGGCATAAATCTTTAGGCACATCCTTATTGATTACCCTGATTTTATTGTTAAGTTAATTGCTTTTGATAAGATCAAGAAACTACAATAATTTAATTATAATGTTTCTTTTTTTTTTGGTTTTGTTTTGTTTTTCTAATTCTTTCCTTTCGTTTCAGGTGGCACCAATTTTCTTTAATGCATTATCAACAAACCCACACTTAACCCAAATTTTATACGTGGATCAGGAAGGTATAGTTTTCTCCTACTACAGAGATGAAAATCAAACATTTGCCTAATATTCTAACTCTTCTTGTCCGAATAACTATTGGTACACACAACTCATAGACAAAGACACTGGAAAACTATATGGAAACGTCGTCAGATTCAACCCTTCTATCCCCTTTAATAATACGAGCTTGTTTCGAGAAGCTTTAAACAGAAGAAACGGATTGTATTCCTTTTTGGGAACAAGATGGAATAATATTGAAGATCTTATGGTCATCAACACAGCCGTTGTTAATGGAAATAAAGGGCTTGTCGCTGTAGGGTTTTTGGTTAAAGAAGTAACCGAGTTTTATACCGATAGGATCTTAAAGGCGGGAGATCTTATTTGGCCACCAAGGATGGCAGAATCCTTCCTGGGGATTCACTTCTTTCCTTTGAGTTGATGGAAGCACATAATGATCAAATTGTTTCGTGCCATTTTGACGGCAAATCAAGTACAAGAGCGTCTAATCACTTGAGTTTTCAGGGAAAGAATTATATGTTCTATTGTTCACAAATTGAGATGCTTGGAGTGCAATCAGTATGCGTGATCACCATTTTAATTTTTATGTTTAATAGTTAATTTACAATGAAATTTTACCTTATAATAAGGTAAGAAGATTTGAATATTATAGCCAACTGAAACATTTTAATGCGTTAACGTTATTAGTATTCATTCTCTTATGTCAACCTTTTTTTTATTATCCAATATTTGTCTTTGAGACTGAATGAAAATTTGAAACTAATTAGTCAGACTTATAAGTACTGAACTGAATTCACCTCAAATTTTTCTTTCATCACCTTGATCCACTAATTACTGTATATTGATGGAATGATCCATGTAATATTATTTAAAACTGAGTAGAATACTGAATTATAAATATTTATGTTTTGTGTCATCCATTGAAATAGGTTATAAAGATAGAAGTCTAGTATTTTTTGTAGCTGTGTAAATGGAAGTCTAAAATTTTGGAGACATTATGATCATGGATATATATATATATATATTTTTTGTTAACATTGTTATTTTTTTTTGTACGTGCTTTCTAACTAAATTATTCCGTTTGAGGTGATCAGGTTTATTTATTAGCTACCCCAAGAAGTGCTCGATTGATCAACTTCCTGCACAGACATAGCAGAACAACACTCGTCCTCCTTATATCAATAACTGCCTTTACGGTTGTCTCGATTTTGGGTTTCCTTTTCATAATTTACAGAGCTACCATAAGAGAGATGCATTTGCGTGCAGCACTTATCAAACAAATGGAGGCTACTGAGCAAGCTGAAAGGAAGAGCATGAACAAAAGTCTTGCCTTTGCTAGCGCTAGCCATGATATTCGCGCTTCTTTGGCTGGCATGACTGGTTTGATAGAGATTTGCTATGATGACGTTTCCAATAGTTCTGATTTGGGAGAGAAATTATGTAACGACCCGCCCTTACGTGGCCGTCACTTAACTTAAACATGCTCATAAACTTAAACTTACTTACAAATAAGGTAGAGAAATTCGTGATAATTTTTTTTTTTAAGTGAATTCTTACTATGGAATCCTTGACATGAAACCTTAGAGGAAGTAATAACTATTTTTCAAATCTTACTAACAAACGAATTCTTATAAATAAAGAATTCTTAACATATAAACTTAAAGACATAATAATCATTTCTAAAAACTACATTGCGTAAACATAACGTAATACATAAAATTTTGAAACGTGATAATAACGTAATAATAAGCATTACGTCTTAACATAGTTATAATTTCTAAAAGCATGATCCTTGACATAATTCATAACGTTAATTTCTTAAAACACAACCATAGTAATTTTCTTGAACTTTTCCTTTTAAAACATAAGAGTAATTATTTAACAAGTATTACTTTAAAGACATTTCTCAATTTAGATAAAAATATTTTCAAGACAATTTTAATTTAAATATTAAAATAAAATCTCATTTAAATGCTCTCTAAAACTTTCTTAGCAATTATTATATATTGTTGCTTATAATTTTAACATCTTAGAAATATCATATTATTTTCTTAAAGGTAAACCTTCTTAAACTAAACAAAACATGATTTCTTATAACTTAACCTTTAAGTTTAAGATACTAATTTCTTAAAACTTTCATAATAATTTCATAGAAACATATTCATAAAATTCATTTCTTAATTTAACGTGAAACTCCAATAATCCTTTGTAATTCTAAATGAACTTATAATTTTCTTCCTTACAAATTTTGTGTATTTGTTGCATCGCTTATTGCAACATTTTTTTTTTAAACTTTGAAATCCTCTAGACCAAGGTTGCGTAATCACAAGCTTGGTTATTAAAACATAATTACGTAAATTATTTACTTATTCATATGCACATGATTTTCATAAAGTGTAAGCATACAAAATTTCGTAAAATAAAACATGCATAAATTCATAAAATGATAATGTGGAAATATTACATTGCGTGAGCGGTATCCATTCCCATCTTCACCATTCGTCCGTTGCTCACCACTGCCCATCAAGTATTGCTGACAGGTTTTTCTTACCTACAGCATGAACATACTTAAATGAGCTTTCGCTCAACAAGTAGGAAATTAACCTCACAAAACATAATTAAAAATCACTTTAATAAAAATATACATGAGCATTTTATGCTTGCTTATCAACTTGATTTATGCTTAATTATTTAAGCTGTACCTTATCTTCTTACTTTGGGCCCGAGTGATCGTACCGGTTGCGCCCGAGTCTTGGGAAGTTAGGGTTCGCGAGGTCCCAACGACACCAAGATCATTCATTACTTTAACATGGAGCCTCCCCGTGGGTCGGAAGGTTGGTACGACACCCTTAACTTGTCTTTTAAGTTTCACTTGTCTTATTGTGTGTATGCAGTATGACTTATCACTACATAACATCACAATTTCGTAATTCATGATCGTAAATCATAATCATACATGAATCGTAAATCATTATCATACTTGACTTGAAGGTGATTAAACAACATAATTTATATATTGCATACATCACACATTAATCATATCATCCTCATCATAACATTTCACATCATGTCATAACATAACACATCACATCATCGCATCATCACATATAACAGTGTAACAAATCACTGATCATGTATTTTCATAAATTTTATGAAAATATTTAAAATTAATTTATTTTTAAAACTATTCATAATGTAGGCGAGATTCCTACTTACCTGTATTAGTGAAGTAGACTCCCCTATCAATTTAGAGTTCCTCTTTCTCTACTGAATAAATCTATATAAACACCCATTAAGAGTGTGTGAGAATTTCCCTTTTTTAGGCTATTAAATCTTAGCATAACCATAAGAATTTGATCATTTTGTTATATCACAAATTCCTTTATTAACCGGTCATGAGTTGTCCCATTTCTATTATAAGGATTTATTTTCCTAAATCCTCATAATGTTCGAGCTTTTCCTTAATTGCCATTTGTTCATATCTATGTTGATAATTAATTAATTTCACAATAATTAATTAATTATCCATCGTCATTTATACCATGACACATTAATCTACTAAACTAGTCACTTTTAAATTTATGATTCTTATCTTAAGTCCTAATTGGGCTTGTTTTAAATCCATGTAATGGGTTCGTAATTATTTTTAAGCTCGTAAGCCCAAAAATGACATCATAATGTCATATACATTTTACCGATAGATTATGTTCCGCATGGCATTTTAGACTAAAATGGGCATTGGACCCATGCCTAACATTGTGACATTAAGGTTCTATCGTATCGGGATTTTATGCTTGCCAAAATAATGTTCAATTGAAAACTATTAAAGTTTATCTTTGAAATTCTTACCCATTTAACTTGGAATTTCAAATAAAAATCGCTCTATAAAATAATACCTGAAATTGTTAACCCAATAAATCTTGAGCTTATATAACCTTTCAAAAGTACTGTAATTTCTTGGTTTACTGAAAAGTAAAATCTTGAGGTCACGCGATCTTTGTTTGTAAAAACTGGTACCGGTGGAGTAATTTTGGAAGAGTTATATGAAATCGTTTATTAAACACAAATTTTCTTTTTAAAGTTTTTCCTCGTAAAAGTCACTTTTTTTAAATGTTTGTTTGAATAATTTTCTTGTTGTTTTTATAGTACCGGTAACCATTTTTCTTTGGCAAAATTGCTTCCCGGTTAAAACTTTGAAATTCTTACCAATTAAAAGTTTTGACTATTTTTATATGTCCAATTTAAAGTCCAATTTAACAGCAGTATTTCACAAAAGTTCTCCATTTTCTTGCAAACTTAAACTTTTATGTTTGGAAAAATTGTAATGCGGTCTTGAAACGACCCGAAACTTAAAAACATTTTTCTATGCAAAAACGTAGTTTTTTTGGACTGTTTTAGAAAACTGCCAATAACTGTATTTTAGAGGCAGATTTTGAAAAAAATTTTCTTCATGAAAGTTGTTTGTCTCATATAAATCTAAAACTTCTGTGTTTTGTGAAATATAAAATTCGGACTCAAAATGGTTCGAAATTGTTCTAACAAAACTGCATAAAAATTGGGGACCTGTTTAGGCAGTTTCAATAAACTGCATCAGGCAGTTTTTTTTTGGGCTGGTTTTTGGGGACTGTTTAGGCAGTCCATAAAAATTGTTCGGTAAGCCTATTTAGAGTCAAAACTGTGTTTTTTCACAGTCATGGGATTTTGTACAAAACGACGAAAACTAAAAGTCCCGTGTTCGGTAAAGTTTTAAAAATCGATTCTAAGGCCTCCGTTTACACGTTCAAAATTTGTGGAAAATTTTTCCACAAACTAAAACTTGTACAAAACATAACTCTAACATAACATACTAACTTTTTACATCACATACAAACACTAGCCATGCTAATCACACAAAAATAATTATTACAACCCATTTCCTCACCCAATCATCAACTCTCTCATAAAATTATGAACTTTAACCTAAAAAAAATTTAAGGAAAGGTTTAGCTTACTTACCCTTGATGACTATCCTTGGTTGGTTGATCTTAAAACGTTTATCTCCTCTCTTTTCCTCTTCTTGAACCAACACTAAATCAAAACTTTATCATGTAAAAATCTAACTTGCCTTGGCTATCACATAAAAGCTATTCAAGCAACATTTTTCCTTTATGTGCTAAGGAAAAATAAAAAGGAAAGAAATGGTGTAGATAATACCTTGAACAATATCTTTCACCACCTCCTTCTTTTCCTACTTCTTTGTGACTTGCTTACTTGGTGAAGCAAGCGGAGACAAAACAACTTCTTTTTTTCTTTTTTCTTTTTTTCTTTGTGATTCTAAGACCACTCGGTGGAAGGAATGGAAGTGGGAAAATTTTAAATTTTATTCTTTTGACTTGGTGAATCGGTGGAGGAGCTTGAAGTCAAGTGGAGACAAGTGATCATACAACAATTTTTTTTTCTTTCTTTTGGAGGTTGGGTTGTTCGGTGGAAGTGGAGAAAAGAGAAAAATAAATGGAGAGAAAGAGCCCAGACTTTGACTTCTTGATTTGGTGTTGGGACTTGAAACAAATTGAGAGAAAAGTTTTCTTTTTCTTGGAAGCAAGCTCACTCGGTGGACATGTGGGAAACAAGACAAAGCAAGCTTTTTCCTTTTTTCTTCCTTTATGACTTACTCGGTGGACAAGTGGGAAACAAGACAATATTTTTTACTTAAACTAGACTTACTAATCTCCAAGGTTGGCGCCATCATGGAGTGGAGTGGAGTGGAGTGTTAGGTAAGGCTTAATTGATTACTTAAAGTACAATGATGATATTGGAAGCACATTTTATGAGTACTTTGGCCTTTCTTGTAAGAAATACTTAAGCAGGTAAATTTTATACTGCCAGCAATAACTAATTTAGCTAACAGAAAATTTTATTACCTAATAGGTCTTCTTTATTTTTCAAATACTGTAATACACTGATCGCAGTATGAACCGATAACAATCAAAGTTTAATTGCGTATTTGTTTGTGACTACATTAAGTCTAAAAATTAATTTTAAACTTAATAAAAATCCAAATGTGACTTTTTCAGTATCTAAACTCTGTAATGACATAGTTTTTAACAGTGTCACTATTAGAGTTTGCATAGTATTTTCTGTCATTACGGCTACTCGCGTAGCTCTATTTTTGACTAATTTGACAATTAAGGATTAATTTGCGTTAGAGTGTTTTTTGATACACTGCTAACTTAATATTGTACTCGAAACTTCTCATAATTAAATTCTCAAGTTCTTTACAGATAAATTCCTCCGTCATAGTAACGGTTGAATTTATCAATTCATTTATTAAATTTTGATAGTTAATTAACTTAACTATAGAATCCAATATAGAATTTTTGGAATATTCGTATATTAATTCCATAAATTCTTTACTCACGAAATTCATACATAATGTGTCGAGGAAAATCATTGATTTAAATATGTAAATTATATTATTTAATTCTAGGATTTTTCTCGGTCATTACAAATTAAGACAAATGGATGGATGTACAAAGGACCTATTAGGTAAACCATCCCGTCCTTTCTTTTACTTTTTCAATATATCCCTAAAATTTGTCATCACAAACCAATTTAAACATTACGATTACAACTAATTTTCAATTATGCTTATCACTGTGTATTTTTTTTTCCCTGAAGAAGATTTAAACGCTACGCTTTATTACACGTTATGGTGGAGTCATGTGTGAAGTTTTAGGTAGCCTATGCATACAACCACGTATGCATACCTTTTAGTTATGACTAGACGTAGAATTGACATATTTCATACAATCATGCTAAAGCTATTTTAATCACCATAGTGGCAAATAGCAATTAATACATACAGTTAGTGTGTTTAACTACTACAAATATTAGTAACGAAACAATAACATTTCTTAGTAATCTATTATTTGTCAGGTCTATTAAATTCCATTCTTGACACAAGCAAAATTGAAGCGGGTAAGATGCAGCTGGAGGAGGAGGAATTTGACGTGGCCCAATTTCTTGAAGATGTTGTTGATCTTTATCATCCTATGTGTGCAAAGAAAGGCACTGATTTGATTTTGGATCCTTGTGATGGCTCTGTTTACAAGTTTTCACATGCAAAAGGTGATAGAGGAAAGGTTAGACAAATATTATGTAACTTGCTAAGCAATGCCGTCAAATTTACGTCAGATGGACATGTTAGTGTTCGAGCATGGGTCATAAACCAAGTTTAAAGAGTTCAGTAATTGTTTCAAACCGGAGTGGCCGTTTATTGCGGCAATTGTCATACTTGTTTTACAAGAACAATAGAGGACATGATGAGGACCTTGAGGACATGAACACAGCCAAGAATGATCCAAACTCTATAGAGCTTGTAATTGAAGTGGATGATACAGGAGAAGGAATCCCAAAAGAGAAACAAAAGGAATTTTTTGAAAACTATGTCCAAGTCAAAGAAATATCTGTACGGACAAGGAGGCACTGGCTTGGGGCTTGGCCATTGTTCAATCTCTGGTAAGTACTACGTTTTTTTTTTTCCCTAGAAATGATCAAAACTCATATGTGAAACATTACAACATTTGAGTTGTTATCTAGATAATTTGTAATTTTATTATATTTTCATTTCTATAGTTTTTGACTGGGGGACTTGACTAGGAATGAGAATCTTACTTGTGCCTGCATTTACTCTTTTGAAGTTTGTAGTCCCCTCTTTGCTAAAAATAAAAAACATTATAACATATAAAACATTTTGTATGTATATAATTCCTTGGTTGATTTAGACGATCATGATCTAGATATTGATTTTTCTACTTGCAGGTACGCTTGATGCATGGGGAAATTGAGATTATGGACAAGGATATTGGTGAAAAGGGGACCTGTTTCAGGTTTAATGTTTTTCTCACTATCTGTGACAGTGCCTATGAGAGTGGTGCAAGAGAAAATGAGACTGACTTGTGTTCTGGTGATCTGATATCGACTCCTCAATTATGTGTTCTCACCCCAAGTCCTAAGGTACAGGGATCTTATGTTGTACTACTAATTCAAAACAATGAACGAGGAAGAATTTCAGAGAAATTCATGGAAAGCCTTGGGATAAAAGTTTTCGTAGTGGAGCGATGGGAACAACTTTCTCATAGTCTCAAGAAAATAAAATGCAATTGGAACAATTCAGTCAGCAAATCAGATTCGAGTATGCAAAATAACTCTCTCTTCAGAAAGACCAATTATCTTAGAGGTACATCATTAGGGTTTGTATTATGGTGATTGATGCAAGTGCTGGGCCATTTTCAGAATTATGCGACGTCGTGAATGAATTCAGAAATGACCTTTAAAATGCTTCTTGTAGAGTTGTTTGGCTAGCAAATCCCGCCTCTCATAGCATCAACTTCAACTCCTCCCTTGAAGGGCAAATGCTTGATGCAGAGGATATCGTCAAATACAAGCCTTTCCATGGTTCTCGTTTGTATGAAGTGGTGAGACTTCTTCCAGAGTTTGGAGGTTCATTACCAAGGAGAGAAGACAGTACATCTTCCCAAGTTGGGAAAATTCCCGAAGGTACTCGACCTGGCTCGTCATCAATGTATGATTCGAAGCAGTACAGCAATTGTCAGATACAAGAGCTTGGAAGCTCAAGTAGTGAGGATCCCTTGCGAGGCAAGAAATTTTTGGTTGGCGATGACAGCTCCTTATTGCCTAAACTAGCCATGTATAATGTCTCAAAGCTTGGTGGAGCTGTTGATACCTGTTCAAATGGAAAAGAAGCTCTGGAACTAGTTTCCAGTGGACTGACCAATCAAAGTAAACATGGACGTCCTATTACTCTTCCGTACGATTATATATTGATGGATTGCGAAGTACGTATTGCACTTTAACTCCTTTATTGTTGGTTGCATGAATTCTTCGGTGCAAATTATAGATGTATATTAGGCGTCATTAAATTGTCATAAACTTTTTTAGCCTAATGTGATTTTAGTGTTAATGTGATGTTATGTGACCCTATGCTTCGCATAATTCTCTTAGATTTAATATATATATATATATATATATGTTTTGCAGATGCCAATCATGAGTGGGTATGAAGCAACGCGAGAGATAAGAAAGCTTGAGGAATCATATGGTGTTCATATACCCATAATTGCATTAACTGCTCATATGCCAGGTTCTGAGGAAGCCAACAAGACGATCAAGGCCGGAAGGGATGTTTAATTGTGCAAACCCTTGAAATCGGAGGATCTACTAGAGGCAATCAGATACATCCATAGTAAAGAAAATTGAGTTATGTCTATAACTCAATAATTTTTGTAATAGTCCCAAGTAGATTTCCATTTTGATAACTCTAGCAAAGACAATACACATGTTTAAGTTTAAATCTATCCGCGATCCATGGCATAATAAAATCAATTTTATAAAACTATACCGCTTCATAAATCTAGTGTGATTGGGTCTAGCAATTCAAGGGAGATTGGAGTTGGATATTGCAATTCTGGGGGAATTAGGGTTGGTTCCGGCACAAATAAGGTTGCATTTTGCGATTCTAAGGCAACTAACGTTAATTCTTGTGTAATTAAGATTGCGCTACAATAATAGGCTTTTATTGCATTAGATAATAACGGTTTTCAAATTGTGTCACGCCCATCAAAAAGTAAAAAAGCCACGGGATGTTAATCAACCGGGAATAGAAGGCTAGAGAAAGGAAAAAAAGGAAAAAAAAAACTGCCTACTTTTCCTTTTTGTTGCGTACGCATGATCTCTCTCATTGATTATTATCATTCTTCTTATCGATGCTTCTGCCTAAAACCGACGTCATTTGAAAGCCCAGAAAAAAAAATCATTCAATATTCTCAACAAACACTTTACGTTCCAAGCAAGAGCGTGATATGAGTAAATCGGTAAGTTAATCTCCATATATTTTGCGAATTTGATTTTCCAGCTTTTCTGTTGAGTCAAGAATCACGTGGTCTGTCAGTTGTGTTGTCCTAGTCTTAAGGAATTTGTTTTTTTTAGTTTGTTTTTATTGCTTTAGTAAGTGACAGATGTGCCTAGCTTTTAGGAATAAGTGGAGATAATGTTTATGTCAGTTGCTTTTTTTTTTTTTTTGTATTTATATGTTGGTGTAATGCCTATTTAAAGGCCCTTTAGCTTATTCAATAATATAACTCAGATCACTTTTTCTTCTCTTTTGTTTTATTCTCACCTTTACTGTTTTCTTTAGTTTCCACTTTATAACAGTGGTATCAGAGATATGGAGAGAGAGAAGGGAAACACAGAGGTGAGTCAAAGTCTGAGTCAGAGCCTTGAAAAAAGAGAGGGAAACACAGGGGAGTGAGAGAGGGTTGTCGCAGTAGTTTTTTTTTTTTATTTGACTTGTTTTGTAGTAGCAGAAGCAGTGAAGAATGGCATCTAAGACAACATTTGTTCAGCCAGCAATTCCCCGCTTTGATGGTCACTACGATCATTGGAACATGCTGATGGAAAACTTCTTGAGGCCCAAGGAGTATTGGCAAGTTGTTGAATCTGGAGTAGCAGAACCAACAGTTGGAGTCATGTTGTTGAATACGCAGAGAGCAGAGTTGGAAGCACTGAAGTTGAAGGATCTCAAGGCCAAGAACTATTTGTTCCAAGCTATTGATCGGTCAAATTTGGAAACCATTCTTTGCAAGGACACCTCCAAGCATATTTGGGATTCAATGAAGAAGAAGTACCAAGGCTCAACAAGGGCAAAGAGGCAGCAGCTTCAAACACTTCATACTAAGTATGAAGCACTTCAAATGAAATCATGAGAGTCGATTAATGACTATTTTTCACAGACGATGGCAATCATCAATAAGATGCAGATCTACGATGACAAGATGGAGGATGTAGAGATCATTGAGAAGATTCTTCGATCCATGACTCCAAAATTCAATTTTGTTGTCTGTTCTATAGAAGAATCTAAGAATATTGATGAAATTTCACTTGATGAATTGCAAAGTTCTTTGTTGGTTCATGAGCAAAAAACTCAACGTCAAGAGAAAGAGCAGCAAGCGTTGAAGGCGTCAACTGACAGTCACCCTTCATCATCAAATAAAGCAGATCAAGGAAGTGGAAGAGGTAGAGAAAACAATGATCGTAGATTTCAACAACAAAAATCTGAAGACAATCAAGTTCGTAATTCTCAAGGAAGCAGAAGACGCTGTGGAGTTCACCAGTCAACCAATTACAGATCAAAGTCTAGAGACAAGTCCAACATGGAGTACTTTAGATGTCACAAGTATGGCCACTACAAGTCAGAATGTCGAGCCGATTTGAACAAACAATGTGGAGAAAGATCTAACTTTGTAGAAAAAGAAGAAGAAGTATCTTTGCTGATGGTTTGTAATGTCAACAAGGAAGCCAACAAGAATCTGTGGTACTTGGACATAGGTTGTAGCAACCACATGTGCGGAGACAAGTCAATATTTTTTGAGTTGGATGAAACCTTCCATGACAATGTGAAGTTTGGAGATAATTCAGAAGTCTCTATCATAGGAAAAGGAAAGGTAATCATCCAAACTGAGAACAACACTATTCAAACCATAACTAATGTTCTTTTTATTCCAGATTTGAGAACAAATTTGCTTAGTGTTGGTCAGCTGCAAGAAAACGGATATGAAATCTCTATTAAAGACGGAGTGTGCAAAATTCAAGATGAGAAATTGGGGTTAATAGCTCAAGTCAATATGACAGCAAACCAAATGTTTCCATTGTATCTAGACAATACAACTTCTTCATGTTTTTCTGTAAGATTAAGGATGAGGCTTGGTTATGGCACTTTCGTTATGGGCATCTAAACTTTGGTGGATTAAAAACTCTGCAAAAGAAGAATATGGTGACAGGTCTTCCATAAATTGAACCTCCTTCTCAAATTTGTGAAGAATGTGTTGTTAGCAAACAACACCGTAATCCATTTCCGCAAGGGAAGGCTTGGAGAGCAATGAAGGCATTAGAGCTGGTTCACTCTGACATTTGTGGGCCAATTAATCTAGCCTCTAATGGAGGTAAAAGATATATAATCACTTTCATTGATGATTATACTTGAAAAACATGGGTTTATTTTTTGCAGGAAAAATCTGAAGCCTTTGAGGCATTTAAAAGCTATAAAGTGCTTGTGGGGAAAGAAGTTGGCTACCTAATAAAAGTTCTTAGAACAGATCGTGGTGGAGAATACAACTCACAAGAATTTGCAAACTTTTGTTAGATGCATGGAATCAAAAGGCAACTTACAGCAATGTACACACCTCAACAAAATGGAGTTTGTGAGAGGAAAAATCACACTATCATGAATATGGTGCAAAGCATTTTGACGAGGAGCGGCTTACCGAAAATTTTCTGGCCCAAAGCAGTGAATTGGAGCATCCATATATTAAACAGAAGTCCCACTATTGCAGTTCAAAATATAACACAAAAGGAAGCATGGAGAAGATGAAGACCAACTGTAGATCATTTTAGAATCTTTGGGTGTATTGCATACACCCATATTCCAGATGAAAAGAGGAAAAAGCTAGATGACAAGGTAGAAAAATGCATCTTTCTTGGTGTTAGTGACCAATCAAAAGTTTATAAGCTATACAACCCTAACACTAAGAAAATAATTATTAGTCGTGATGTCATTATTGATGAAGAATGAATCTGGCCATGGAGTGACAAAAGTACTGAAGTTATTCTAATAGATTCTGATGGCAATGATGATGAGCAGGAAGGGCAACAACCTGTGGAGAGTATGCAACATCCAACAAGCCCACAAAATGTTCCAACACCCACTCAAACCTCACTTATAGCTGCAGTTGATGATGAACAACGGCCACAACGAGCTAGAAGAAGACCCGCATGGATGACTGATTATGAGGTAACTAGGATTGATCAATCTAAGTATCCACTTGTGCATTTTGCTTTATTTTCAGATTGTGATCCTGTAGCTTTCGAAGATGCCATCAAAGAATCAAAGTGGCGGAAGGCTATGGATGTTGAGATTACATCCATTGAAAGAAACAACACCTGGGAGTTGATAGAGCTTCCAAAAGGAGAGAAGACCATTGGTGTGAAGTGGGTCTACAAGACAAAACTGAAGGAGAATGGTGAAGTTGATAAGTACAAGGCTCGTTTAGTTGATTAAAGGCTACAAGCAAGAGTTTAGGGTCAACTACAAAGAAGTTTTCGCTCCTGTTGCAAGGCATGACACAATAAGAGTGGTGATTGCATTGGCAGCTCAAAACTCATGGCCTATCTTCCAATTGGATATGAAATCGGCATTCTTACATGGTGATTTGGAAGAACAGGTATTTATTGAACAACCTCCTGGTTATATGAAGTCTAACGATGAGCATAAAGTGTATAAACTTAGAAAGGCTCTATATGGATTAAAACAAGCTTCAAGAGCTTGGCATAGTCGTATAGAAGCTTATTTTTTAAAGGAAGGTTTTCTCAAATGTCCATATGAGCATACACTTTTTACAAAAATTGGAGCTGCAGGAAAGATGCCTATTGTGTGTCTATATGTTGATGACTTGATTTACACTGGGAATGATAGTGCTTTGTTTGAAAAATTTAAGCAATCCATGATGCTTGAATTTGATATGTCTGATCTTGGCATGATGCGTTATTTTCTTGGTCTCTCGAAGTGATTCAAAAAGTTGCTGGAATTTTTCTTTCTCAAAAGAAATATGTGCAAGAAGTTATGAACAGGTTTCAAACGATGAATTGTAATCCTATAAGCACACCAATTAAAGCTGGTATGAAGCTAACTAGAGATCATGATGAAAGAAGGTTGACAGTATACTCTACAAGCAAATTGTTGGAAGTCTGATGTACTTAACAGGAACAAGACCAGATATTATGTATTCTATGAGTCTCATTAGCAGATACATGGAGAATCCTATGGAAATGCATCTTTTAGCTACCAAGAGGATCTTTTGTTACTCGCAGGGCACTATGGATTTGGGGCTGTTCTACATGAATGGAGAAAAATCAGAATTGTTTGGCTTTACTGACAGTGACTATGCTAGAGATTTAGATGATCGGAAGAGCACTTCAGGATATGTTTTATGTTGGGCTCTGGAGCTGTTTCGTGGTCATCCAAGAAGCAACCAATTGTCACTCTATCAACCACTGAAGCTGAATTTGTCGCTGCAACTTCATGTGCTTGTCAAGCTGTTTGGTTGAAGAAAATTGAAGTACTGAATCTCAAGCAACAAAGGACCATAACAATTTTTTGTGATAACAGTTCTGCCATCAAACTCTCCTAAAATCCTATTCTACATGGAAGGAGCAAGCATATAGACATGAAGTTTCACTTCTTGAGAGATCTCACAAAGGAAGGAGTCATCGATCTTAGCTAGGATCAAGTTGCTAATGTGCTTACAAAGTCCCTCAAATTGGTTACGTTTCAAAAACTAAGGAGTTTACTTGGCGTTTGCACTTTGAAGAATCCTGTTTGAAGAAAAGAGCTGCAAGATTTTTGAGTAAACTAAAGTCTAAAGACTTTCAATTTAAGGGAGAGATTGTTGAGTCAAGAATCACGTGGTCTGTCAGTTGTGTTGTCTTAGTCTTAAGGAATTTGTTTTTTTTTTTTTAGTTTGCTTTTATTGCTTTAGTAAGTGGCAGATGTGCCTAGCTTTTATGAATAAGTGGCGATAATGTTTATGTCAGTTCGTTGGGGCCCTGATGCCAGGGATCCTGTTGGGGCCCTGATGCTCGTAGCTAGTTCGTTGCACATGTTGTCGACGCATGACACAGGCTGGTTCGCCAAAAAAAGTGCCTCCAAACTCATTTTTTTGATGCCTAAAATTCTATTATCCTTATTTTATTAACTTCCTACAAAACAACACAAAAAATCAAAATAACACACATGTTTGAGGTTTTTAATAGATATTTAAACTCTAGAAGTATTTGATTTGTGAGTAAAATACTCACTCATCAGTCGTCGTCACAGTCGAGGAGAGAAAGGAGGAAGAAAGAGAGACGAAAGAATGGATGAGAGAAAATGAACATATAGACTATAATTGATAGTATTTTTGGCTTCATTCATATGAAGATATAGCTTTACTTAAACTATGCTATCTATTATCTTTGCAAAAGTCTAATGCTTTTAATTTTTATTGAACTCCTTAAAAATATTATCTTTTTCTTTCTCCCATAAAATATATATATATATATATATATATATATATTGTTCACTAAAAAAATTACATGTTATGCCAATTTTTTTAAAATGTATTTATTCATATCACGCATAAAAAATTATATTATAATACCATTCATAATAATTATTTAAGTTGTATCACACTTAAAACATACGTGAATTTATAAACAAAGTTTTATAAGATGGCATTTATAAAAATTCCCATTTTCTCTAATTGTTTTTTCACTTGAGTTCCTTACATCTCTTGGTACTTGTGAGAAAATTTTCTAAGCTTGGCTTCTTTTGAGATTGGATCAAACATTTTGGGACCGATTTAGTATTGTTTTTAAAATAGGTAAAAATGTTTTTGTTTTAAAAAATAAGAATTTTTTGAGAATTGTGTTGAGAGTGTTTTTAAAATTTGTCTCGAAAAATATGCAAAAATATTTTCAAAAATTTTGAGAATAAAACCAAACAAGGCCTTTGTTTTCCTCTTTTTCTTGAGTTTGTCATGTACTAAAACATCATGATATCTATGGTTTTATTTTTTTTGTTTTTTTGTTTGCGGGCTCACATGGGTTGTGCTTATTTAAATGATTAAGCAGACTTAGGTCTTTGTAAAATTTTCCATGATCCAACAAATGTATGGTTTACAAAGAATTTCCCGTGAACACAATTGAAGCAAAAATAGGAAAACAAGTAAAACTTTAATTCCGGAGGGAATTTGTAGCGTCGAATGTCTTAATCAGAGCGGTAGAGTTAGTTTAGAAGGAGATTTTTCCTAAAAAGGAAAAATTTACTCTGGGTAAAATCGTAATTCTAATAAAATATGTATCTAAATTGAAAGTTTGGAAAATGTGGGCTAGATTCAGAAATAATTTGAATTTCAAAGTATTGTATCTAGATTCATTGAACCTAGGGCAAGGGCCTCACAACCCAAACTCAACAATCAGGACACTAAAATAATTACTGAAAAAAAGCCTAGTGTTTCAGCAAAGCTATCAGAATTCCAAATAGAGTTATGATGTGTTCTCCTCTTATCTCCCTAATTTTCTCTCTTCTTTCTATAAAACCTATAGCCCTAGCTACTGTTAAGAAGTGTAGAGTCAAATTCAACGCCTTTCAGAATATTATCCTACGTAAAGAATTACAGAGATCGACCTCCTTAGTGAGGTTGTTGTTTTACTACAAAGGAGGGAGAAGAGGAAAAAAAAAGAAAAAAAAAAAAAGAAAACACACCTTGAAGACTGAGACAGGCATGCCTTAGCATAAGGATAGGGCGTGCGACCACAAGGTGAGACAAAGCCGCATGTGCGGTAGCACCGAGAAGCAGCACGGGCCATGCACGAGGCAAAAGAAAAGTTCATAGCATGAGATGAAAGCTTGCGCGGCCACACTAGCTGATGGGCATGGCCACACACGTCCAAGGTTTGACGAGAGAAAACTTGCATTTTTTTGTGGTTTGTTACCTGTTCTTGAAAAACTTATAAATAGATAAGTTATGCTATTGTGTAGTAGTGTAACTCAAAAATTAGAGTGAGAAAGAGACTAGAGAAAAATTCTTGAGAGAGAACTAGAGAAAAATTCTTAAGAGAGAGTGTGCAATTTTTCTTTTGTAAACTTTTCATCATCATTGTGAATTATTTTGCAACGGCTGAAAGTAAACGTAGCTCTCACATTAAGGATGATCCACTGTAAATTTTGTGTGTTCTTATTTATTTTTCGTTCTTGATAGAATTAGGACTTCTAATTGGCAACAGCCATCTTTTAGTGAAAAAGCCTCCTCCAACACTTCAAACACCATTCTTACTCTTTCAAACAATCCTTACGCAAAAAGAATATAAATACCATATATTGTCCTCACCAATTTGAAGTAATTTTCAGCCCAAAAAATCTATCTATTGACTGTCAGATTTGGAGTTCTTAAAAGGTTACAGCTTTTGAAGGCTGAAGCTTGAGTTTAAGTAAGTTTTCTCTTCTAGCCACCCCTACAGAATTTTTCTTCTATGGACAGTGTATAATCCAACTTTTAGTGTTATTTTCATCACCTTGAATAACGTTTATAGCCAGAAATCGTTTCCCCTTGTAGTTTGGTTTTTTGGCTTACTAGACTCCGAAAATCTCAAAACTTTGAGGGTGAGGTTCTTAAACCTTTAGGTTCTTAGTTTTTTATTATAATAATGATATTTGATTTGTATGGTGATTGCGTATATGAAATTCTTATTAGATGTCATTTGAGTTTTGTTTGACGACTTTTAAAAATGGCCAAAGATGGGATACAACAGAACATGTATGAGCCTTTTCTAATAGAAAAATCAAATTCCATGACTTGTTTTTGGTTGTTGCTTTGGCAAAGCAAATAGTCTTACAATCTTATGTTGTAGCTGTCCATATGTTTTAATGAAAGGAACATGGTTTGAATAATTTTTTTTCGTTTTTTTTAGATTAGTTTTGTTTGAAGACTTATTTTGATTTTAGACTATAGAGAATAAATGAAATAGTAATTTACATTAAGTGTTTGTGAAAGATATTGTTGGATCATTTTAACATTTTTTTAACAATCTTTTTCACAAAAATTCTAACAAATTTTTCATAAATACTTAGCATGCATAGATCACCATATCTTAAATACTCCATGGTCTGCACTTGTAGTAAGCCTCGTACAATCTCATCTCAACAAAACTCACTTCAAATCACATCCCTTTCATTAAAGCATATAAACAGCATAACATAAAATTGCAAAAAAAATTTCTTTGCCAAAAACCGTAACCATTTTCTTAAGTCGCCAAGCAAAACCCAAAATGACATTTAACAAGAACGTCAGACGATAGGGAATAAATATCATCGTTATAACATAAAACTAATAGCCTGTTTGACAAAGTTGGTAATAACCAATTTTTTAGTTATGAACAGTGTAAAACTCTCACATGTCGTAACAAAAGTAAAAAATTACTACAGTATAAAGCTCTTACATGCTGTAATATTTACAATTCTAATAATTGGTTCTAACCACTATGCTATACACCCTATAAGATTTCAAACGATTGATAACCTAACCCTCGAAATTTTGAGAAGATTTTTAGACCTTTAGAAAATCAAAAACCCCAAACTAGAAGGGCAAAAATGTTATTGATCATAAAAGGTTGTTCAAGGTAAAGATTTTGCAAGAAAACAAAAACAAAAACAAAATTCGGATTATACACTGGTTATACACAGTTTATAGAAGAAAAATACCCACAAGCATGGTTGGAAGAGAAAGGTTACTAAAACTCATGTTCTAGCCTTTATAAGCTTCAACCCTTTCAAAAACTTTGAAGTTGACAGCCAATAAATGGATTTTTGGGTTGGAAAATACTCTTAATTGATGAGGAAGATTTTGAGTATTGATATTTTATTGGGTATAAAGGGTTTCAGAGAGTCAATGGTGTTTGGAATGTTAGAGGATGACTTTTCTCTAGAAGGTGGCTATGGCACGGGTTTTAGGGAAAGGAGAGAAAATTAGAGAAATGAGAGGAATATAGTCTCATAACTCTATTTGGAAGTCTTGTAGATTTACCCGAAAGTGTGGGCTTTTATTTATTTAGCCCTTGTCAGGTTCAATGAATCTAGAAACAATAATTTAAAAAAAGTTTTTTTCGAATTGAACCCATATTTTTCAAAATTTTAATTTAGGCACCATATTTTACAAGAATTATGATTTTGCCATGGAGTGATATATATATTTTACAAAAAATTTCCTCCTAAACTAACTCTACTGCTTTAATTAGGACTTTGACGCTAAAAACTCCATCCAAAATTAAATTTTTATTTTTTTTATTCTTTTTGATCTAATTATTTAATTCTGCCGAAATTATTCGTGAACCATACATTTATTAGACCGTGTGAAAGTTTAGGAAAACCTTGAGTCTCTTTCATCTTCATAAATAAGCACATTACATATAAGACTCAGAGTAATCCTACAAACAAATGCCATAGATATTATAATGATGTTTTAGAGGGTGTTACAACCTCCTACATATTACAAAAAATTTCGTCCTTAAAACTTCAAAATAAACTCGTATTCAACATCTAGTTCCCAAGTTACTTCTTTTACTGCATGATTCCTCCATAGAACTGTGACCGAAGGTATCTTTTTGTTTCACAACTCATTTTTCCTTCTTAGTCAAGATTTGAACAGGCATCTCCTTAAATTCCAAAATGAAATTAACGCTCAAGGAATCATAACTCAAGACATGGAAGGGATCTGCTATATACTTGTGCAACATCGATACTTGAAAGACATGTTTAATACCTAATAAGGTTGAGACAAGTGCTAATCGATGCAGAACAATGTCGAGACGTTCAAGTATCTTGAATGGTTCGATGTATTGGGGGCTTTATTTTTCCTTTTTGCCAAAATGTATCACTTCCTTGACTGAGGCAACCCTCAAACATCACCTTCTTGGAATTCTAGGAGTCTCCATCTCATATTTGCATATTTCTTTTGCTTATTTTGCATCGCTTAAAGTCTTTTACAAATGTTTTTTGTCATATTAGGTGGACCAAGGTACTTCCTTTCACCTGCCTCCTGCAATTGAATGAGCAATCTACACTTTTGGCTATAAAGTAGTTCAAAAGGTGCCACGCCTAAGGAAGTTTGGTAGCTATTGTTGTATGAAAACTCCACTAACAATAGAAGCTCATCCCACAATCCTTGAAAGTCTCAGACATAAGCTCTAACATATCTTTTATGGCTCGGACTGTGTGTGGTGCCAGGCCCAGTGCTACTGGACTATGGGTGCAAATCAGCAAGGGTAATTTTGGAATTGATTATTTAATTAATTAATTTTAGAATCATATTTATTCAAATTTAATTATTGGGATATTATGATAATAAATTATTTGTATTTGAATAATTAATTGAAATCTTAATTATATTTGAATTTGGGTAAAGGATAATTATTCATAATTATTTAAATTAGATAATTATCTTCAATGATTAAATTCTAATTTAAATAGAATTATTTAAATAGGAATTATCCGACATGATGCACATAATCATATAACTCTATACTGTGATTGGCCGGGATTCGAATTCTCCCCTCTATCTGAAGTTGGCATGTAACACTAATATAAGGCCTAGTGGTGTTGGCGTGTTGGGTCTAAGGGAAGAGAGAGAAATTCTCCTTTAATATGAATAGACTTCTATCCTCCTCCAACCAACTCTATAAAGAGAGGCCTTAGGTTCTCATTATTTTGATATTACTATTGTGTAACTTTAGAGAGTTGAACTTTGATCACTCCCCTTTACTGTTCCAAGTTCCTCAAGCACATAGTCCATTGGAAGGCGAGAAACTAGTGGTGATATTCTGCTAAGTTGTGCCCATACACAATAACTAGGAGGAAGAGCCACAGCATTGAAGATTTAAAGGTTGAGATTTTCAGTCAAACATGCTGCTTTCGGTCATCAATAGGTGCATTTTAATTTAAATTTTATTATTGCTTATAGCAACCTGAGTATGATTCTTAGTAATAAATAAATTTTTTTAAAATTCTGTTGTATCACCAAATCAATTTTTCTAACACCTTCTTGCCAAAAGTATCACTCTCTTGGTCGAAGCAACCCTCAAACATATTAGGTCACCTTTTTGGAATTCTAGGAGTCTCCACCTCATATTTGCATGTCTTTTGGTTATCTAACATTCCTTTAAGTCTTTTACGAATGTTTTTTGTTACCATAAGGGGGTGTTTAGTATGTAGTAATCCTGAGGAAGGAATGAGAATCTTATAGATTTTCATGTTTGGTATGCAGTAATCTGAGTTTTGGATTCTTGAGAAACTTATTCACATAGGATTCAGATTACCTCATTTTTGAGTAATCTGAATCTCACCCAACAAGGTGATATTCATATTCTTCAGAATCTCAAAACTATGAAAATTTTACTTTATTTTTCTATGATGATGATGATGATAATTATATTATTATTAAATAATAATATAATAATAATAATAATAATATTATTATTATTATAAATTAATATTCTATACAATATAAATATAAAAATTATATCAATATAAAATAATAATTTGATAATAATGATAATAGTAACATTAACAATAATAATAAAAATATATAATATATTACACATACAATATCTAAACATAATATATATTATTAATTAATATTAGGACATAATATATTAATACTATAATAATAATATAAAATAATTTTGTACTATTATTATAATTAATATTAATATATGATATAGATATAAATATTATATCAATATAAAACTTATAATTTAATAATAAGAATAATAATAACATTAATAATAAAAACATAATAATATAATATCAATATGAAAAGTATAACATTAATATTCATAGTAATATCAATATAAAATTATATAAATACTATTATAATAATTATAAACATAAAATATAACTAAATATGTTTAATATTTTTTATAGCAATTATTTTTATTTAATGTTAATATTAATATAAATACTAATATATTATTAAGAATTATATTTTATTATTATTTATATTCGTATCAATATATTATATATTATATACAACATTTTAATATTAATGTATCGTTAAATAATAATTATATGATTATTATAAATTAATATTTTATATAATATAAAGAAAGTATTATATTAATCTAAAATAATAATTATTTAATAATAATGATAATAATAACATTAATATTCATAGTAATTTTAATGTTAAATTATATATAATATTATTTTATTATTTATGTTTATATTATTATTATTTAATATTAGTACTAATATATGATATTGATATATTTAATGTTAATACTATAATTTATTTGTCAATTATACAAGATTCCTATGTACAACTAAACATGGTAATGTATTATTCCCAGAAATCTAATAGAAGATTCTATGTGCAACCAAATGTGATAATCTTGGTTCCTGGGAATCATATTCCCTACAATCATTTGTAGGGAATATGATTCCTGCTGATTACTGCATACCAAACATCCCCTAATAGGTAGTGGACTGAGGTACTTCCTTTCACCTGCCCCATGCAAATGAATGAGCAATCTCCACTTTTGGTCATGAAGTGCTTCAAAAGATGCCATGCCTAAGGAAGCTTGGCAGCTACCATCAAAATACTCCTAGTGCGCAAAACTGTAACCTTTTCAAATTGTGTTCGTTGAATATTCTGGCTTTGGCGGGCTGCTAAACTGTAACTCACAAACGAGGTGTTAAAGAGAGTGAAAAGAGAAGCACACAGTTCCAACTTTCAAAATGAACAAGACTTTTTCACCTTCACCATCAGATAGTAGTTTGACAGAGATACATATATCGATGATTATCAACTAAAGGAAATTTAGAAGCATAAATTGCGGCAGCCAGAAGAAATAACTTAGATTAAAGAGCTTTAAACGGTGATCAATTTATACATTGAAACTTGACAGGGACTCAGGAAATCGAAAATTTTTTTAAGGTCTTTAAGTACATGAAATGGAGTCTCTCCTTTGCCAGTAAATAATAAAATAACAACATAACCACCCGATTACTCAGTCAATGTAAAGATACATTAATCCCTCACCTCACTTAATAAGAAAAATCCACATGGGCACCCCAATATAAAACTCCATCCCATAATAAATTCTTTCTTCAAAAACTAACACAATGGCATCAAGTTCTCATCCTGCAATAGATAATTGTACTTGAAAGAGTTTCGAGTAATTGTCGAACCTTGTAGCCATTGGGTCTTGGCCCTGAATAGGAGGCTTTTGAGTTGGTAAAGAGAGAGGAAAATTTGAACTGAGAAATTTATTTGGGTTTAGGAAATGTTCATTTGCCTCAACATGTTGAGACAAATTCACTCTTGGAAGCCGCACCGTTTCCACACCTCCCTTTCCCCAACTGCTCCTTCCAGACCTAAGTAGGGGTCGCAAAAAATAAAAAATGAATTCAATCAACGTGAAACTAAAAGGAGATATAGCCAAAATAAAAAAATAAATGCCTAATGCCTACAGAGAGTTATCAATCATTGCTCAAAATAATTATATATTATAGGTATTTAGAAACAGAGTTGAAACTATACAATATTGTTTCAAACAAAATTATTATAATATTTTTCTCATCAAATTTAAATTAAAAGTTAATTGAAATTATATTTTATAATTTTAACTGCACTCTAGATGCCCATAATAACAACTAACATCAAAAAAACAAAAAAAATGAAACCCAACGAAGATATAATCTAAAAAACAATGGATTAAAGAAGTGGAATCATTACTCTTGCACCATCACTGAATCAGTAATTAGTGCATTAGTCCGCTGCCCCTAAACTGTTTTCCTTCAAAAAGCATCACAATCTACAAACAGTGAAAGTTGGAAAAAACTTCGAACTTGTTTATGGACCAACCAAACACTGATGAGAAAGATGAAGCAAGTACCTTCCGAATGCTAAACGAGACATATTACAGATTTGCTTTAAGCAACGGATTCCAAGTACACTCAAACCTGTGAAACCCTAGGAGCAAAAGAATCGATTCGGATTTCTGACCTTTTAAATTTTTCGATTTCGCCGTTGGTCAAAACGACCAACCGCCGCGGAGGGTGGGAGACGGTCAAGAAGAGAGAGAGAAAAGAGGAGAGAGAGAAGTCTTCAAAACGGAGCGCGAATGTTGGAAATTGCGGGACTTTTTGCTTCAATTTTTGTTCGAAAAAGATATTACTCACGTCGATAAAACCTACGCCTGTGATTGGACTCAAATTACGTGTCAGATGTTGGAACTACATGTAAGGGAAACAATACAGGGAGTCTGTGATAAAATAGATGATAAACAATTAAGTTTTTCTTTTTTTCTTATTCTCACCTTCTGAATCATCTGTACAAGTTATATATAGAGTGTTTACATGACATATTCCTCTAAAATCGGGTTATACAAATCAGATTCCTCAATTACAGCCTCGCAATGTCCTATAGTTAAGTGTAATCTCCTAAGTTAGGCAAGTATGACTAACAAGAATCTGTACAGCTCATGACCATGTGTTTCAACACTCCCCCTCAAGTTGGAGCATAGATGTCCCACATGCCCAACTTGTCTAAAAACTTTGAGAACACTCGATTTGAAACTGCTTTGGTGAGGATGTCAGCTAACTGATCCTCTAATCGAATCATAGGTAATTCCACGATTTTTTTATCCAACTTTTCCTTGATGGAAAATCTATCCATCTCGACATGCTTTGTACGATCATGTTGTACTAGATTATGTGCGATGTCACATGCGGCTTTGTTGTCACAAAATAGTCGGATAGGTTGCTCAGATAGATAACCCAAATCATGCAAGAGGATTCTTGGTCATAATGCCTCACAAAGTCCAAGCGCCATACCTCTGAATTTAGCTTCTGCACTAGAGCAAGCCACAACATTTTGTTTCTTGCTTCTCCATGTTACCAGATTACCTCCTATAAAGGTAAAGTAACCAGAAATAGATCTCTTGTCATCCATAGCTCTAGCCCACTCGGCATCAGTATATGCTTCTATGCTTTGATAGTCTACATTTTTAGTGAATACTACTCCTTTTCCTGGAGCAGATTTCAAATACCTCAAAATGTGCATAACTGCATCCATATGTTGTTCTCTAGAATTATGCATAAATTGGCTAACAATACTCAAAGCATAAGCCAAGTCTGGTCTGGTATGTGATAAATACATCAATCTCCCTACAAGTCTTTGGTATCTTCCTTTGTTAGCTAGTACTGGTTAGGCTCAACACATAGTTTTAGACCTTCTTGCACTGGTGTATCAACTGGTTGACATGCTGACATACCAGTTTCTTGTAACAGATCTAATGCATATTTTCTTTGAGATAGAAATATTCCATTATTAGATCGAGATACTTCAATCCCAAGAAAATATTTCAAAGGGCCTAGATCTTTCATTTCAAATTCTGTGAACAAGTAATCTTGTAAGGCCTTCCTTTCTTCAAGATCATTCCCTATAACCACCATGTCATCCACATATACAATAAGTGCGGTGATCTTACCTTCCCCTTTTTTAAGAAAAAGATTATGGTCTGAATTGCCCTGATGGTAGCCAAAGGCTATCATGGACTTTGTAAACTTTCCAAACCATGCGCTTGGAGATTGTTTCAGCCCATACAACGCTTTCTTTAACTTGCATACCTTCTGGCTATGTCTTTCAGGTATCATGCACCCTGGTGGGAGATCCATGTAGACTTCTTCTAATAAGTCACCATGTAGAAAAGCGTTCTTCACACCAAATTGTTGTAATGACCAATCCTTTTGCAGCTAAAGACAGCAGGACTCAAACTATGTTGATTTTGGCTACAAGTGCAAATATTTCTGTGTAATCAACCCTATAGGTTTGAGTGTATCCTTTTGCTACAAGTCTCACTTTAAAGTGTTCAATTGTGTCGTCTGCCTTGTACTTCATAGTGTAAATCCATCGACATCCAACTGGTTTCTTTCCTGGTGGAAGATCAACTAGTTCCCATGTCTCATTCTTCTCCAGAGATTTCATCTCCTCGTTCATGACCACTTTCCACCTAGGGTCAGTTAAGGCTTCCTGCACACTGTTAGGAATAGATACAGCATATAATTGATTCACAAAAGACATATTTGATTCTGACAAGTGATGGTTAGACACATAATGGCTCATGGGATATTTGACTTTACTAGACAGTTCAGGCTCATATGTGGGTTTAGGAATACCTTTATTGTGACGTTGTGGTAATTGTCTTCTGAGTGGCTCAAGAACATCTTCAGCAAGCGATTGGTGTGGTATGTCAGACAGAGAAGGAGCCATTTGATTAAGGGACTCAATTTCATCCAGAGTTTAAGATAGGCTCACTTCTTCAGTTATGGGGTGCTCATCACCACTTAGATCCAATGCCATATCACTTAAATTCATTTCACCCATTTCCTAATTTTGTCCACTTTGTGAGGCATTACCACTTATATCCAATGTTATACCACTTATATCCAAATTGCCTTCATCTTGGTTATCATAATCTAGAGTTTAAATTTCCTTCTGGTACTCCCCCTGAAATTCAGGCTTTGAGAAGTACATGGTGTCTTCATGGAAAACAACATCCATCGTGACAAATAATCGACGTGTCGGAGGATGATAACACCGGTACCCTTTTTGATGTGTGGCATACCCGACAAAGACAGATCGTAATGCTTGAGGAGTTAACTTGGTGCGTTGATGCTTGTGGAGGTGTACAAATACCACACAACCAAAGACACAAGGTGGTAAATTTGGGATAGTTAGGGCCACAATTGCTTCAGTGAGGGTTTGGAATGGTGTTTTGAAGTTGATGGTGCTGGAGGGTACCTGATTGATTACATTGGCTGCAAAAGTGAGCGCTTCTCCCTAGTAAGATAATGGCATATGAGCTTCAATCAACAAAGCTCGGACAACCTCCAACAAGTGTCGATTTTTGCGCTCTGTAACCCTGTTTTATTGGGGTGTGTTGGAACAAGTGGTTTGATGAATCATTCCTTGGGTTTCCAAATATTGTTGAAGTTCAGTATTCTAATATTCTCCGCCATTGTCACTGCGAAGAACTTGAATCTTTGTGTTATACTGAGTTTCAACTGTTTTATGAAACTTTTGGAATATTGAGTTTACTTCACATTTGGATTTCATCAAGCACAGCCATGTCATCCTGGTACAATCATTAATAAATGTTACAAACCAACGTGACCCAGCTAAACTAGTGACTTTAGATGGACCCCAAACATCAGAATGAATAAGCATAAAAGGAAGTGGACTTTTATTCAATCGTAAAGGAAATGAAGCACGTCGGCTTTTTGCAAGTTCACAAACATCACACTAAAAACTAGAAAATCAACTTTCGTAAATAAACTGGGAAACAGTTTTTTGATATATCCAACGAAAGCATGCCCCAAACGACGATGCCATAACCATATTTCTGCTTTCTTTTTGTTCTCTTTGGAGTCACCCACTTGTAGAGCTTGTCGTAGGCTTTCAGTGCTCTTTGATTCCAAGTCCAAGTAATATAGCTTACCCCGCCTAGTACCACAACCAATCGTCTTCTTGCTTTTGATGTCCTTAAACACACAATAATCAGGCCAAAAAATTACAACACAAGTTAAGGTAGTTGTTATTTGAGAAACTGACAAAAGGTTATAATCTAAAGATGGAACAACTAAAACAGAATCCAAATTTAATGAATCTGTTAGAGATAATGATCCTTCCCCAATGACTGGGGTCGAAGTTCCATTTGTAGTGGAGATAAATTTTTTGGTGGAGTGATTAAGTGGTGAGACCTATCTAGAATCAAATGTCATATAATCAGTAGCACCAGAATTAATTATCCATGCACTACTTAAAACAGGTGTAGAAATATTTAAAACCTTACCATCATTGTCTGCAGCTATTACCAATGCCGAAGGTTGTTCTTCTGTAGTATTTGTTTCAACAACTGTGGCTGTGGAAGTTTCCTTTTGATTTTTCTTTAAGCGACTAAGATCCCACCATTTTGGATATCCCACCAACTCAAAACAACGACTTTTGGTATGACCAGTTTGATTGCAATGAGTACATTTGTAAGAAGACTTGTCAATACCATTAGTCATTCTACCATTGTTGGACCTTGCTCGATCTTGCTGACTCTGAGTAGATCGGTTCCGAGCCACCATAGCACTAGGTTCAGATGCTCCAGAATCGCCTTTTAAGGTGGTACTACGAACAGCTTCTCGTCGAACCAAAGAGTAACACTCATCCAGGTTTGACACTGTGTTTTTGCGCAGAATCTCTCTTCGAATTTGATCAAAATCCTCATCTAATCCAGCAAGAAATATGTGAACTCTTAATCGTTTGATGGACTTTCAACAGGCTTTGACATCTTCTAGATCCTAAATAACCACCTTATCACGATGGTCCAACTCTTGAAAATTTTCAATCAGCTCCCCATAATACACAGAGAGGATTCTTCCCTTTTATTTTGCTAAGAAGGCCCTTTGATTCAATGTGAAAACTTGCAATTCATCACTTCCATCATAGAATGCTTTTGACAAGGCATCCCAAATGTCATGATCAGTGGGAAGGCGTAAATAACGCCTCATAATTTCTGGAGACATAGACATTAATAACCACCTTTTGACCTTTTGATTTTTAGCATACCATTTTTCGTAGCCTTCATCTGACTCTGCAGGTCGCTTGGTCTTGCCACGAATGTAGGAGATCTTATCTCTTTCAGCGATTTGCATTTCCATCAATTGTGACCATATATCATAATTTGATTCAGTAAGGGTGATTCTTGCATTGAATACTCCTTCGGACTGAACCACAACCAGGATGGATTTGTTCCCAAATGATTTTGGAGCTTGTTCACTCATTTTTCTATTTTTTTTTATTTTTTTATTTTTTTATTTTTTTTATTCATGAATTTTGTTTTGTTTTTTTTTTTGCTTTCTTTTAAGTAATAACCATAATAACAACAAATGATCATGGAAGCAATGGAAACGAATGAAATATATATATATGCAAATAAAGCCTTTGAATGGTAATACCAAATGGGCTTTGATGGGAGACGGCAAGCAACAAAGGAGAAGCGTGAGGATGGGTCTAAGCGAGAGAACTGCACAAGCAACGGGTCTGCGACGGTGAACAGATTGGCGGCACTTATCTTTGGAAGGAGTCACTGAGTAGAGTATATCGGCACAAAACAAGGTTTGTTCTTGAAACAGGGGGCCTTGAATCGATTCCAAAAAAAAAATTATTTTAATTCAGAAAAATTACAAAACTTTTCTGGCTTGAGATTCTTGGTAATATTCAAGAGGTTTGGTTTTATTTAATTATTTTGAAAGGATAGGTATTTGCAATATTGGAAGACTATTTGAGAGAACCGCAGATTGGCTCTGATGCCATGATAAAATAGATGATAAACAATTAAGTTTTTCTTTTTTCTTATTTTTACCTTCTGAATCATTTGTACAAGTTATATATAGAGTGTTTATGTAACGCCCCTAGATGGAGGTTAACAGTTTTTAATGAAATAAAATAAAAATCAAAAATAAAAGTAAAACCTTAAAAATAAAGTTGCCCGGGGCTTAAATGAAAACTCTCAAATAAAAAATAAAAATATAAACGACAATTAAACCACAGTTTAATGTAGCACCTCAAATTTAATAATATAAACTGTCGTCATCATCATTTTAACCCTCAACGCATTTTAATACAGTCACAGAAAGTAACAATTGATGCTTACATTATCATGAAGAACATTCTTAACAATTGAAGCAGTCCCAATGTAATATAGCTACATCGCTTCTTCAACTATTTTTCTCGTAGCCGCCTCACACTTAGTGAGTCTTGAAAAGATAAAAATATAAGGGAATGAGCAACAATATGCTCAGTAGAGAAAACCATTACTTACCTTTAGGTTTCTTTATCATTACCACATTAAAACCTGCATGGTTAGTTAATACTCATCATTATCTAGATTATGAGATTTATTATAATCATATTCCGTAGATACCATAGTTAATCATTACCAAGTTTCATACATATACATATATACAAATATTATAGTTCATCATTATTCCTACGTACCCACGTTCAATAGAGTATCACTCAACTCATCGAAACCCAAATGGGCGCGCTTGATCACCCTCTAAACATTCTAAGGGTGTTTCGGTGAGGGGACATCAAGCCCCGAGTCCTCACCAAGTCGATTCCTGTACAGTGTGTTCTGGGACTTTCAACCCAAGGAAGCATCATCACCTTCCTCCTATTTTACCTTTTAGGGCATTCATCCCAAGGACGTAACCGCCGCCCTCTTCACATCTCACCAGTTCTCTATATTCAACCATTACTAATAGAGTCAGTTTTCCTAACCATGCTTCTCAATTTATAACATGCGTCAATTCATTATGTTCCTCACCGTACAATACAAGACGAGTCCATGTCATAGTTTCATATGTGATACTCATATAATATCAGTTCAACATAGATATATATATATATATATCTTGCGGTAAAACAATCAATTTTAATTCTATAAAAACCTCACAAAAGATGAGTAATAGAATCCCTATCTTTCAAGTTTATCAACAATCTTTTAATCCTGGAATCAATTAACGTTAGCTCCATACTCCCTTGATCCTAAGGCGTGCATAAGGACAATTAAAACTAAAGCACAACATACAACTACATTCATAAATAAATCATGTGTAAATCTATCTTACTAGTATGCCATTAAAGCTTTTATGTAAATCTCTTTTGAATACCACAGTAAACAATTTTTGTCTTAACACAATATAAAATGTAAACAAGTAATCTATATGTTTTAGTCCCTAATAAGATTCATCAATCACTTAGGATAATATTGGAAAGGTTGCAAGACATTAAGGAATTTGGTGGTGAGCAAAGATGGGTTCTTGGTTCAGGTTAACAGCTGGTATACCATAACAAGCTGGCAGGTTTACTAGTTTCCAGTCTGAAAATTGAATAATTCATAGAAAATAAAATACAACTCCGATTTAGGTTTATGATAGCTCGTTAGAAAGCTTAGGATGTCTACTTTTTAAATATGCAAACCAATTTATAAATTCATTTTAATTTAATCCCAGAATTTCAAGAAATAGCCACTGCCCATAGAGGTATTACAAAGTTTAATAATATAAATTTTCTGTCTAGGGCAAATACACTTAGACTTTATACATATGCTCCAAAATAGCGACAAACATATACTTAGGTTTAAGAACGTAAATTTGAATAATCCTTGAGTATATAAAAGAAAATTTATAAATGAAAGACTAAATCTGTTCATAAGATTCTAACATCGGATTATGGTTAGTTGAAAGCTTGAAATGGTTTCAAAATAGGTTCCTTGACTTTGGTATGGCTGAAATTCTTGCTCAAATGAAGGTGATGGTGGCTGATTTTTATGGCTGCCTTGAAGAAGTTCTCTAAGTATTTTGCTTCAGCAAAGAAATGAGAAGAAGAGTGTGGGCACCGTGGAAGAAAAAGGAAGAAAAGATGAAGTCTTTGAAGAGATGTGATAGAAGCAATTATGGAGGAGACATGTTGAAGCAATTATGGAGGAGACATGTTGAAGCATATCACGGAGGAAATAAAGAAAATGAGGGTCAAGAGTAGTTGGAAAAGATATCCTTATGTCTCATCTAGAGACTTTAACGCACATAATGCCAATATGACATTTTTGAGATTTATTAGAAATTCCAAGGCTTTTCAATAAACATACTAAATAAATATAGGAGAATTTTAGAAAATTTAAAAATAGATAAAAATAAATATTGTAAAATAAATTTTAAATGAAGCAATTTTTTTTTTTGATTGATACACTAAAAATTAATTTAATTACCTTAATACCCGTTAGGAGAATAACAGGTGTAACAGCTCTACCCCCTTAAAGAAATTTCGTCTTCGAAATTTCAATTCTAGCAATACTAGTAAAAATTTTGATTTCATTATAATTCTAATTCCGAGTCTAAACCGTTAATGTTGTTTGTTCTCCAAATTTAAGTTATCGTATCTCCATTTATTTACTTGCATGATAAATCTTACTCTAAATTCTAAATCCCTCAATGAGAGTATTTCTGACAAGTTTCAACTTATAACACCGTATAATGGTCTAGGAATCTGATCAGGCATACATATTGACCATACCATGATTCCAATCCTTCATTGTGCAGGGACTATGATTTGCAATCACATTTAAGGAGATTGCTAGAGAAATTTTATATACTTCATCTTTAGGTTCCTTTTCCTTTCTAAGTAAGGAAAAGTCAAATATAGTTGATTTCATATTTCAACTAATAAACTAAAACATAATCATAAAACATATATCACAAACACTTCTATTCAAAACCATACATTAAACTTATTCATAAAGATATTAAACGGAATCTCAAAGTTGCAGACAAACCCGACATAATTTTCATTAAACAGCTATCCTCATGACACAAACATTCAACCCAAATAATATACTCATATTTCCTATGGAATATCCCCATAACTGACTTTGGTACTTCCACATAATATTAACAGAATATTACACATTGCAAACATGATACGGATACGTTTCGGGAGTATAAGGCACTCCGTATACCAACTATCCATATCATGCATGCTTAGAGAATACAAAAACATCGATAAACAAAAGATCGGACCTTAAGTAGGATGCGTTTCGAGAGCATTAAGTACTCCATATCCAACCATCTCGGCATTAGGCTCAATGAATCTAAAAGATTGAACAACAACGTACCACAAGAAATACAGAATACAAGGTAAACGGTTATTCGTGACACACGAAATATGGACACACATGCCTATATGCCATAGATAAAACCAAAAGATTACAGATGGAGATTCAAATCAATTAGCCACTCCCGGCTTTCCCTTTCCCATTCAAGCTTGGATGTTGCAGTGTCAGATTCTAGATGTATAATTTGCATTTTATCTATCAATTCCTCAGTCGTTGAAGTAGTAACAAAGATTTGTCTTTCCGATTTTGCAATGATATTTTCTTCCACAACGCAATCTAGAAATTTCAAAAGACCATTATAAAAACTAGTTACATTCAGTAGTCCCAAAGGTTTGGAATGAAAGCCTAATAATTGCTCACAAGTAACTACGAATATTTCCTCAATAGTATCTAGACCACCAGGTAATGCTATAAAAGCATCAGAGTTATTGATTATGGCTTTAAAATTTCTAGGGATGCTCCTGACTCCTTTTCCCTTACCTATGGCTTCCTTATAAAGGTTTCCTTCAGCTAGAATATGAGGCCAAATTCCTACAACTGTAGCGTCACTAGACCTAGCTGCTAGCATCATATTTTCCATCATTTTTATACTACCACCCCCATAGATTATGTTAAACTTCCTGCATGCTAGGACTTGCCCTAAGTGTTTTGTAGTTTCTAAATAGGCTTTATCTTTTCCAAGGCTGGAACCCCAAAAGACACAAACATTCTTTATTTTCTTGGTGGACTGAGAGGTAGACATATTTGGTTTATATAAGTGATTGCTTAATGTCTGCTCCACTTAGACTTCGGGTTCTACATGAGATTTTAAGGATGAGGAATACACAAAAAGGACTAAAGAGACAGACGAGTAGGTGATGAAAAGGTAATCCAAAGATTTAAACAAAATCTTGTGCGGATAAGAAAGTAAGATAAGGTGATTGATAGTTTATAGAAAATCTGATTCACTTTTTGAAAAAGATTAACTCTAATTGTATAACTTTTGACAATTGAGAATAGTTTGACAGAAGACCCTCTTGACACAACTGTAGACCTTTTGATAAATATACACCGAGTCTAAAAATTCAATATAAACGACAAATACTGTAGAACTTTTGAAATTTGAGACACAAATCTTGAAATATTTGAATAAGTTTTCAAAATTCAAACATGTTACTGTATTGTATGTGACGTGTCTGATAAGATAATATATTTTATTATAAATATATATATATTTAAGAAAACCATAAATTAAATAAAATACTAACACTTACTGTATCAATCTATTAATCATAATTATTTCAAACACAAAGGTAAATATTCTGAGTAAAAGAAAAACACAAACTATTAAACATCAACTGAAACTATTTCAAATAAGCAAAGACTAAACAACCTTTATAGAGCGATGACTTATTCCCCATCCAGTTTTCTTATGGCTTGGCAAACAGGATCTAGAAATACCATATTCCTGAGGCGTTGTTTTTCTATATAAAATTTAGGCCAGAGTTTAAAAATAGCTCCTTGAACATATCCACTAGGGTGACCGTGAAGAGGAGGATGGATGCTATCCAAGTTCTCCTTTGAAATTCCATCCCTACAAAACCTTATTTTATCCTCTCTATTCGTAGACATATAACCAGGTGAAGTACATTTACCGTTACAATTTTGTCTTCCACATTTGTTACAAGTGACCGCGATGGCACGAGCTCTTCTTTTCATTGCACTACGACTGGTACCCATTTCTGGTAAACCAACATCTTGACTGAAGTCACTCGGACGGATCTTCCCCTCTATCAACATTCTCACATCACAAGGGATGCCAAAACGCATAAGAATCCACAACCGAGTAATTCTAGCCTTGTATTTCTTTCTGAGAATCTTTTGGGAGAGTGATGGGAAATACTTTCTCAGGTGTTGGTACTTTGGGTCCATGATGAGATGAAAGAAGAGTAAATAGAAAGGAAAAATTGAGATAGTAAGTTGCAGAATCCTAGAATTCCTTCTTCTTTTAGAGGGAAAGAAGAATTTCTAATGAAAAAGAAGAGGATTTACGATTTAGAGAGAAAATAACAAATTAAGAGAGAGAAAGTGAGCTCGGAGAAATAAGCTCCTATGCACAGTAAATGTATATGTAAACAATAATTAAACCATTGTATATGACACGTATAGAGACCACGTGGGAGAGACAGTGTGAATCAAATTGATTTAGGATTTGGACTAGGCCCAAATGTTCTAAGTTGAAATTGGTCAGGTTGTTTCAGGCCTTAACACATTTAGAACGAGTTAAATAACAAACATAAAATTGAAAACTAATTTATACAGATCTTAAGCCCAATTCAAAGCCCACTAAAGATAAAATTAACTATGAACAAGAAGTCTAATTTAACAATAATCAGGGATCTTTCTGAATGGTATTTAAAATCATTTCATAACAACATAATCTTCTAGCAACTCAAATAATTTGTTTTAATCAAAACCTTATTGAACAATGCATACACCCATATGTTATTCCTAATACTCAACATCTATCAATGGATTCATCATCATTACTACCAAGGGTTTAGAATGCGACTAACCTTGAAATCAATACAATTTACGTCTTCCAACATAGACCATATCAATGAACAAAGACATTTGATGTTACTACTTAGGAACATCTACAATCCCCACAATTCCACTTATACAATATTTAATTTTCTCATATAACAAAACTTTAGGTAACCAAATGATTCACATCTAAACATCTAAAACTTAAACCTTTTATCGTAATTATCCAAAATTATTATAAGTGCCTTAAGTATTATGATTTACTTAAGGAAACTCTTATTGGTCATTTTTATATTGCATCTATTCATAAAGATTCACTGATACACTTAAATGCAATGTATGTAACAAAATATTCCAACTTTGAGATTCATGCATTCTTGCCTTTACATAGTCTCAACAGAACAAAAGTCTAACGTTTATCTCACTCAAGATTCAATACCATAGATTCCTAACTTATATCATATTCCTCAAATAAATAGAACTTTTACGAAAAGATATTAACACTTATGTACTCCACCGAATGCACACATAATCATTACTTAGGTCTGAATCAATTACGAAGAATTTGACATTTCTATGCCAAACTTTAAAATTAATAAATCAAGCCTTATATTTCTTATTGTTTTTCACAAAATAAAAGGCTATTAAATCCTCGTATCTACATGAATTTTTCATTGTTCTATACGAATTAGATATGCTTATAGATCCTAATATTATACGAATATCTCACAAGCATTCTACTTATAAACTCATTCCATATAATTATCATTCCCTCATAACTATTAATACTTTCCTTCTATATAATTATTGTACTCATATAACCGTTAGTATTTTCATTATAGGGCCTTTCCATGTTACATCCTTCTAGACTGTATAAATCAATATGAAGGTTCATTTTGATGATGACAATGAAAATTCAGCTTCAAAACCATCTCAAAAACAATTTTTTTTTATTAAAGTTGTGCTACACTCCCTAGGTTAACCGAACCTAGGCTCTGATACCAAAAATTCTGTAACGCCCCTATATGGGGGTTAACAGTTTTTAATGAAATAAAATAAAAATCAAAAATAAAAGTAAAACCTTAAAAATAAAGTTGCCCGGGGCTTAAATGAAAACTCTCAAATCAAAAATAAAAATATAAACGATTAAACCACAGTTTAATGTAGCACCTTAAATTTAATAATATAAACTATCGTTATCATCATTTTAACCCTCAACGCGTTTTAATACAGTCACAGAAAGTAACAATTGATGCTTACATTATCATGAAGAACATTCTTAACAATTGAAGCAGTCTCAATGTAATATAGCTACATCCCTTCCTCAACTATTTTTCTCGTAGCCACCTCACACTTAGTGAGTCTTGAAAAGATAAAAATATAAGGGAATGAGCAACAATATGCTCAGTAGAGAAAATCATTACTTACCTTTACGTTTTTTTTATCATTACCACATTAAAACCTACATGGTTAGTTAATACTCATCATTATCCAGATTATGAGATTTATTATAATCATATTCCATAGATACCATAGTTAATCATTACCAAGTTTCATACATATACATATATACAAATATTATAGTTCATCATTATTCCTAGGTACCCAAGTTCAATAGAGGATCACTCAACTCATCGAAACCCAAATGGGCGTGCTTGATCACCCTCTAAACATTCTTAGGGTGTTCCGGTGAGGGGACATCAAGCCCCGAGTCCTCACCAAGTCGATTCATATACAGTGTGTTCTGAGACTTGCAACCCAAGGAAGCGTCATCACCTTCCCCCTATTTTACCTTTTAGGGTATTCATGCCCAAGGATGTAACCGCCGCCCTCTTCACGTCTCACCATTTCTCTATATTCAATCATTATTAATGGAGTCAATTTTCCTAACCATGCTTCTCAATTTATAACATGTGTCAATTCATTATGTTCCTCGCTGTACAATACAAGATGAGTCCATGTCATAGTTTCATATGTGATACTCATATAATATCAGTTCAACATAGATATATATATATATATCTTTCGGTAAAACAATCAATTTTAATTCTATAAAAACCTCACAAAAGATGAGTAATAGAATCCCTACCTTTCAAGCTTATCAACAATCTTTTAATCCTGGAATCAATTAATGTTAGCTCCATACTCCCTTGATCCTAAGGCGTGCATAAGGACAATTAAAACTAAAGCACAACATACAACTACATTCATAAATAAATCATGTGTAAATCTATCTTACTAGTATGCCATTAAACCTTTTATGTAAATCTTTTTTGAATACCACAGTAAACAATTTTTGTCTTAATACAATATAAAATGTAAACAAGTAATCTATATGTTTTAGTCCCTAATAAGATTCATCAATCACTTAGGATAATATTGGAAAGGTTGCAAAACATTAAGGAATTTGGTGGTGAGCAAAGATGGGTTCTTGGTTCAGGTTAACAGCTGGTATACCATAACAAACTAGCAGGTTTACTAGTTTTCAATCCAAAAATTGAATAAGTCATAGAAAATAAATACAACTCCGATTTAGGTTTATGATAGCTTGTTAGAAAGCTTAGGATGTCTACTTTTTAAATATGCAAACCAATTTATAAAATTTATTTTAATTTAATCCTAGAATTTTAAAAAATAGCCACTGCCCATAGAGGTATTACAAAGTTTAACAATATAAATTTTCTGTCTAGGGCATATACACTTAGACTTTATACATATGCTCCAAACATATACTTAGGTTTAAGAACGCAAATTTGAATAATCCTTGAGTATATAAAAAAAATTTATAAATGAAAGACTAAATTTGTTCATAAGATTCTAACCTCGGATTATGGTTAGTTGGAAGCTTGAAATGGCTTCAAAACAGGTTCCTTGACTTCGGTATGGCCGAAATTCTTGCTCAAATGGAGGTGATGGTGGCTGATTTTTGTGGCTGCCTTGAAGAAGTTCTCTAAGTATTTGCTTCAGCAAAGAAATGAGAAGAAGAGTGTGGGCACCATGGAAGAAAAAGGAAGAAAAGATGAAATCTTTGAAGAGAAGTGATAAAAGCAATTATAGAGGAGACATGTTAAAGCATGTCATGGAGGAAATAAAGAAAATGAGGGTCAAGAGTAGTTGAAAAAGATATCCTTATGTCTCATCTAGAGACTTTAACGCACATAATGCCAATATGACATTTTTGAGATTTATTAGAAGTTCTAAGGCTTTTCAGTAAACATACTAAATAAATATAGGAGAATTTTAAAAAATTTAAAAATAGATAAAAATAAATATTGTAAAATAAATTTTAAATGAAGCAAATTTTTTTTTTTGATTGATACACTAAAAATTAATTTAATTACCTTAATACCTGTTAGGAGAATAACGGGTGTCACAGCTTACATGACATATTCCCCTAAAATCGGGTTATACAAATCAGATTCCTCAATTACAGCCTCAAAATCTCCTATAGTTAAGTGTAATCTCCTAAGTTAGGCAAGTATGACTAACAAGAATCTGTACAGCTCATGACCATGTGTTGCAACAGTCTTGTCATTTTATTTACCTTTATATTATGGTTTTTCAATTTCTTCAAGAATTATAACTTGGATTTTCTAATCCCTTTGAAGATATACCGTCATTTAAATTAAATACAAAAATTTTATTTTTCACGGGCAACTCACGATTTTGACCTAAAAATCTTAATAACAATTTCAAAAGCCAAAGAAATTTAAAATAACAAACTTTCATTTTATGATTTTGACGTCAAGATGGTGTTTTTTGTGTTTTTATTTTTTTCCTTTCTTCTAATTTTTGAAACTTTTAGATTTTTCTTTTTTTTCATTTTAGAATAATTTTGTAATTTTAAATGTTAAAATCAATTATTTGACAAATATAAGATATATATTTGTATATTAAATCTAAACACTTGGTATAAAAAGATAAAAATCTCTTATTTATATATAACTATATAATCATTAAAAAATAAATAAATGTAGGATTGATTATAAAAATTTCCTCTCAATTATAACCTTTTTACCATTATGCTTCTAAACTTTAAAACATAACATGTGTTTCCCAAATCTATGAAATATTAACATAAAAACACTCTTTAGCATAAATGATGCAATATTACACAAAATAATAAGGACTGCTGAACAGTTAAGTGAACCATTATATTGCTAACTTACCTTGGTGCAATCATGTGAAAGTGAAAGGAGATATTTTTTAAGAAGTTTAAGTTAGATTTAGACTCTTTCCCATGGAAAGTTTAGGAGCATTAACCCATAAAAGGATACACAATTACCTATCAAATTCAATTAACAGTATGCATTGTAGCAATTGAGAATATAAGACGTATTTTCTTTTGAATAATTATAAGACGTAGAATGAAATAACTCAAATAAGAAAAAAACTACCATGAGTAACGCCTTTTTTTCATTGATGAGACATTTTATTGTCCCCTATATCTTCATCAAATAGTAAAAGAAGAAACAAGTTATCATCATTTAAGTGAGCTCACATACGCTTAATTTTTTTTAAGGTCATATTTGTTACATGGGACTGGACTAATTTATCTTAGTTCTCATGTTTGGTAACATTTAAGTGAGCTCACATACGCTTAATTTTTTTTAAGGTCATGTTTGTTACATGGGACTGGACTAATTTATCTTAGTTCTCATGTTTGGTAACAACTTTAAATCGGATATGAGAAATGGAGTTAAGAAAATTTGATTTTAGCAAAATGACCCCTTTTTTTTTTGCAGTTTTTTGATGCAAGAAAATATGCTTTTTAGGTATGAAAACAGTTTCAGTTTTTTTTCTTTTCACTCTGTTGAGATTCCTCTCCTCGTTACAGTTATTTTTCTTTTTTCTGAAAAAAACTGAGACAGTCTAATTGCCTAAAAAAATGTATTTTTTTCCTGCTAAAAAAAAAGAGGACATTTCCTCAATTAAGTTTTTTTTTTTGCCCTTTCGTCAAAATCATCCATTTATCCAGCCCAAAATAGTCCTAACAACGTGGACTAATAATATTAGTCCTAGTAAAACACGTGGGATTCTTAATCCCGTGCACCCGGATTATATTTCCACAATCTCACAATCAACCTCACACAAGCGCCGGCCACCACTAAGCACATGTCGAAGCCCCCACCAGAGCCGAAGTTCGCCGGAGCAGCCCACCCGAAAAGTTGTCTGAACTTCGCAAAGTCGACCTTTGATTTCTCGGCGACAAGTCAGTCTCTTTCCCACCTTGATCCCTTCGACAACTCGCTGTTCACGAATCCACAAAACCCAGAAACAAAAGCCTAAAAAAACAAAAGAAAAAAGAAACCCCAAAAAATAATAAATAAAACAACACTAAAGAATTCCTTCTTAGTGTCTGTTTTGTGTCTTCATCATCTTTTTTCCCTTTTCCATTTTTGGGTTGTCATTTGTATTTCTGGGTTTTCGAATTCCTGTTCTTTTAGCTCGAAAACAGCTTGTTTCTGGTAGGTTTTTGTCTTTTTTGAAAGTGGGTTTCGATTGGAAAATGGAATCCACTTTGCGAGAGATTCCAATTATTCACTTTGTTGTTGGTTCGAAAGGTTATGATTTTTTCTTTGGCTTTCTTTTGGGTTGATGGGAAAGAAATGTTCCATCACGGCAATTTGAAGGAACTGAGAAGTGTAAACAACTTCTTAGCCGTATAGTGGGTTGTGAATTCTCGAGACTTTGAGCTTGAGGGAAAAAAAAAGAAAGAAAATCTGGAATTTTGAAGATGGCCTTTTGAGGAAGTGGTACTCGAGCTTTTAAGAAATGGTTTGTTTCAGTAGTCTGAATTCTTTCCACACCTGTTTTAGTTCCGTCACAACCATGTTTATTTTTGTTCTATATTATAATTGTTTTAATTGTGTGTTTTTTTTATTTATTTTTATTCTCATAATTTGATAATTAGTTAAATAAAATAATTTGTTATTATATTTAATTTATTCTAATTTGATGTGTGACAAGCACGTGATAAGATTCAATATAATCCTATTCTATTTGGTGTAATCTAATTTTAATTTCATAATTCATTTCAATCAGGCGTGCCAAACGAGCCTTAAAACTAAAATATACAAAATACAAAAAACGAAAGAGGCTCCTCCTCGAGTCAATGGTGTGTAGTCGCCAGCTAGGTTTAGAATAACTGGGTGAGACTGACCAACCTTTGGGTCACCACCCACCTTGGGTCTCGATGGGGTTCCAAATCTGTCACAGTCATGACCCTACTTGGTGCGAAATTTGTAGCAATTCCATCATGGTGGCCACCTACTAGACACAAAATCCGTCATGACCTTAGTTGAGATTCTGTTGCAGCCTTGGTGGCGATCTATTGCCACCACCCATGAGGTGGGGGATCCCAACAACTCTGCAACATGGGTTTGCTTCCTCTGCCTAGATGGGTTTGCTTCCGGCTGTCAATTGCCTCCTAAGCACTTTAGTTTTTTTTTTTTTTGAATGGTTTTTTCATTCTTTATAAATATAACGTGAAAATTGTTACGATTTTCCTAAAAAAAAAAAATGTTGAGATTAAATGGAGTTGGGTGTATTTTTCCTTTTATGGGAAAGCAACTTTAGTCTAGGGGTGGCAAAACGGGTTGGCGAGACGGGTTGTGTTGGATTGGAGTTAATTTTTACAAAATTAGGTCGACACTAACCCGACCCGAGACACGAACGGATTGAGAATTATCAACCCCAACACAACCCGTTTTGATACGGGTTGACACGAACACGACCTGTGTCAACCCATTTTGTATGCACAGTGTCAAAAAATAATGACTTGCGACCCTTTTTTACCCGTAACCTGCCTCTAACCCGCCTACATTAATATATATATATATATATAATATTAAAAAAAACATAAAATTAGAAGAGTTTCATACCACTTCAACAAGAAGATGAGTGGTAAGAGATGTAGGGTTTGATATTTTAAGAGCTTATATTATATATGAAATAATGTTAATTTTTTTAAAATTAATTAATTAAATACGGGTAAAAAACGGGTCATTTTAGTGTCAGACGGGTTGACCCAAACACGACCCGTTTTTTGACGAGTTAGCTTCGAGTTGACACTAAAATGACCCGTGGTCAAATTTTTCAACACTAACCTACAAACAAAGTGTCAGATTCGTGTCGTAATCCGTATTGCCGGCCCTACCTTAGACCATGGACGGCTACAAAAATAGTGCCTCGGCCATGAGGAATTTTGTCCTTCCTCATTGTAGTCGTTGAATGTTACCCTTTCACAATCTTTAACTTTTGGGTCTCCTTAAAAATTGCCTCCGCTAAAATGGGTTTCCCCTTTTGTACCTGCTGTTTTCCCGGCTACTAAAGAAAAACTCAAACCTGTCTGAACAAAGCTATTATTCCACCACACCGAAAATATGTAATGCATGATAAGAAATATAACTCCTATGACATCCATTTAGAGCACTCAAAACCAACCAGGCAGCACTACCAGATTCCTTCAGTTGCATAATCTCCCAAAGTTTTTTTTTTTTCTCAATTTCATCAAAATTTTTCATCCCATCATCTGTTCTCACATAAATTTGTCCTCAAGAAATGGCCCGTTAAACTAGGAGGCTTCTATGCTCAAACTTGTGAAACAGCTACCATAATTTGCATTTCTTAATGTCAGTTGTCACACAAGAATAAAAGTAAAAAAAAAAAAAAGGTCATATAAGCAGATATCAAAAGTACAATTGACTATGGGATTAAAACAGTCCTTTCAAGCCGACGGAAATTAATTGTGTACCAAATAAGGCGGTACAATCTCCTTCAAATATACCCACGCTCTATTATAAAACCTAGACACGGCAAAACCACTCTTTTTTTAACGGCTAATGTAGCAATGCAAGGACACAAACTCGCATAACATAACTTCAATCCTAAAACTGCAAAGGTGAAGCAGCACACGGACTATATACAGTTGGGACAATTTCTTAAACAGAACATAATAATTTACAAACATTTATTGAACCCCATTCAGAAAGAAAACCGAATTTTACAGACACGGCAACATTCTGAACTAAACAGACACTGCAAAACCAAATTTTCTCACCCTCTAGTAATTAAGGTTGAACAGATTAGCACTTAGCTGACATTCACTTCTCCACTTGCATGCGCCCGTTTGACCGTCTTTTCATATTCATCATCTTCTTCTTCTTCTTCCTCTCCTTCCTCCTCGCCTTCTGCTTGTTCCTTAGCATCACCATCTTCTTCTCCACCCCAGCCAAAACCTCCAATTGATCTGGAAGCCGGAGGAGGAGTTTTGGCTTCTTCTACTATCTTCATGATGTCATCTTTGCTTTGGAGGGAAAAACTTGGGTTTTCGCACCTGTAGTACATGGCTTGAGCTGCTTCTGTCAGTTCCCTAGGCAAGTTCTTTAAAAACCATGGGTGGCTCTTGATTTCTTTAATGGTAATCCTCTGAAACATAAAAAAAGTTGCTCAGTTTATATGATGAATATGCTGATGGCAAAAAACAGTTATCTGAAAATGATAAAAATGATCTCAAGAGACCTTTCCAAGTATGAAAAGAAATCCTCAGGGATATGCTATACAACCCAAAATGGCATCATACTGAAAATCCCGGGTTCCATATAATTTTCATTATTTGAACCATTTCCAATAGTGAGCGGGAAAGCAAGATAACATAGTTTAAACTTCAACCGAGACGAGCATAGGCATCTAGGTAGCATGGCATGACGCAGGAGAAGATGGCAGCACTCGAGCAAATAAACATGCCTTGTGTATGCAATTACCATTGCAATTTACCTATAATTCACCATTTAATTTTATATGCTTTAAAATTTGATATGCTTCCCTAAGCTCCTCTTGCAGTTGGCAATAATTGGGTAGCAAGAACACATCAAGGTGAACAGAATATATACGTGAGAAAGGGGCTGTATAAATAAGAATCTAGATCAGAGTTGAATAAACAATCTACAAGAAATCAAGAATCTAAGACCATCTCCAATGCAAATGCCAATGTCACTACTATCTTTGCCACTAAAAAGCATGAAAATAGCATATTTGCTGTGCTATTATATTTTGTGCTACAATGCATGATGCTATTTCAAGTGCTAGATATACCTCTTGTCACAATTATTAAGCTTTGAAATTTGTGAGTGTTAATTTTTATATTAAAATAACTTGAAATTACAATGTTGTAATGATTTAAAGAAAAAGTCCAGGCATCAACCAATAGCAATCAAATGCCAAATTTCTCAAATGTTATAATTGGTGGAATATTTGGCATAAAAAATAATACTGTATTGGAGATTGTTTTTAACACTCAAATACAAAAATTTAGCATTCGCACATCAACCTATCATTGCATTGGATATGCTCTGGGACCGCAAAACTTTCAGAGCAAATAAAGAAACAAGAGCAAGAAAATTCTTCCTTTTAGTTTGAATAAAATCCTTTCCCCTCAAATGTTTACATTTCCAAAATAGAAGACTTATCTTGCTCAAAAAAAAAAAAAAAAAACAAAACAAAAACAAAAACAAAAACAAAAACACAAAAACAAAAGCAAAAACAAAAACAAAAAAACAAAAAAACAAACAAACAAACAAAAAAAAAAAAACAAAACCAACAATAGAAGAAGCAGTATAGATCCCAAGTAATTACTCAGAAGACCAATGCAGTAACAAGGTATGAGGTATACAAACCATCTCAAAGTTCAAATTTTCAGTGGCCACTCATAATCGTGTCAGAGAACTAGACAAGCACAATAACCTGAACTTGAAGTCATCCCTATATGTGATGCATCAATAAAGGTCAGGAACCTAGCATCATAAGTACCTTTGCAGGATTGGCAACAAATATGCGAGAAATGAGATGCCTACAGTCTTGAGATATGTGAACATATTCTGGGATCTTGTACTGAACACTCATTATTCTCTGCAGAAAAAGTAGATTGTATAATTAAAAGATGGAAATATTTAATTAAGAGGTTTGTAAGAATGTTACTACTATACGTTAATCGTTTTCCTGAAATTCTTTGGGTCTTCCTGGTCTTCAAAAGGGTAAGCTCCCACCAGCATGACATATAGAGTCACTCCACATGACCATACATCAGCCAACTGAACAAGCACAGATCAAACAAAATTAAGGCATTCATAAACATTATGCATAAAATTTGCATAGATTAGTTAACAAAAAAGAACAAGAATATAACTTGAAAACTTTAATACTCTTATCAAGTTGAGACAACTAAACCGATGTAGTTAAACGAAAGAAAAAGGGAGGAATAAAGAGAACACATTAGAAGCAGTAAAAATTAAGAAATAAATGCAATTACAAGCATGGGAATTATAGACATTTGATAGGAGAACCTAAATACTTTTAAACCACTTCCTAGAATACTTAGAATACAGTAAAAACATGATGAGAGTAAAAAATAATAATAATAATAAAGGGATTCTTATTTCAAATTAAAAAAAAAAAAACAAAGGCTCTAGGTGTGTGCAAACAATTATTCTAAAAGAGAAAAAAAAAAAAAAAAAACTAATGATCATTATAATAACACAAGCTCATCTCTGATGAATAAAATAGATGGACGGTAAGAGCTAAAGGTAAATAAGAGGAAAGAAACACTATATTGCTGGGCTGAATTTAATTCTTCTTCTTAACCTAAAAACATGTACATAGTATACATATATTTATAGACTAGCTTCTAACTTAAGATCCCTTAGTGACTGCCTTAAAAGGAGGAAACTAACTCAACTAACTGATACACTGATATCGAGTAAATCCTGAAATCTAGGACACACTAGCACACTCGGATTTCCTACAAGAGCTCATATAAATTTAACTCCTTTACATATCAATGGCATGTTTACCACAGATATTTAAAAGAAAAAAAGGAATCCATAGTTGATACCAAACAATTATGACATCTAAATAGAATCTAGAGCTTAATACCAATTATGTTCCAATTCTTTTCCATTGTGAGCATGGTCAAATTCTTATTTAATAAAAGTCGTAACACATTGCATGGGTCCAATAACGTAAATGATAAGCTACCTTGCCATCATATTCTCTTCGAGAAAGAACCTCAGGTGCAATATATGCTGGAGTTCCCACGGTTGATTTTGGTCTTGAATGCAGCAGGGATGACTGCAATAAGTAAAACTTACCAGAATTAGAACTTTCCACATCTACCTCAACACATTAAAATAATGATTTATTACTACGTTGAATCTACGATAAAACCTTGGAATAGCCAAAATCACAAATTTTAAGGCGTGGAGCAGGGCTGCCATCCAGCAAAGTATTCTCCAACTTTAAATCTCGATGGCATATTTGCTGTAGAAATAGACCGTTAACATGAAAAATATCAGTTAATAAAAAATTCAGATTAAATATAGACTTTTTCAACATATGTTTCCTTACCATAGAATGACAATAATTAACTCCTGAGATAAGCTGCTGGAAAAAATATCTTGCCTGCACAATTTCAAAGAAAAAAGGCAAAATATCAAAACTTCAGAATATTTTGTCCATATTCAGGCAAGCAATAAAGCAGACCAAAAGAAAACACCATTGAGCTCATCTTCTCAAGAAGTTTAAGAAACAAAAAGAAACTAGCCATAGTAGATTCTTCATGTTAGCTTTTCCTTATATATATTAGAGTGATACTAGACTTAAAAATAGTGATATCTGACCTCATCTTCGCTGAATCTTCCTGCACTGCAGATACGCTCAAAGAGCTCTCCACCTGCTGCATACTCCATGACAATAGCAAGATGTGTAGGAGTCAAAACCACCTGTAACTCCAACACCCAAGTAAGAAGTCTACAATGGACAGAATTTTCTTTGCTCTGCCTGTGGAACATACTAATCCCATTTAGCAATACACTTACATACCTCTTTGAACCGAATTATGTTTGGATGTCGAAGTGATCTGTGATTTATAATTTCCCTAGCCACATTTTCATCAATCTGTGAACCCAAATATATCAGTCTACACATATAAATAAACGAAACAGATACCAAAACTGCACTCTCTTACTTCGCCTAGAAGAAAAAAAGATTGAAACCTTATAAATAAAGAGGAAATCCCTCAATTGTGAAGTCGCGATATTGATTAAACCGTGAACCCAGTAGATCCAAAGCAGACAATATTAATACAAGGGTGCATCCTATAAAATGGTATCGGAGCTAATCTCACAGATCTTACAAAAAGGCAAGAGACTGAATGGAACCTCAGGAGGAAGCATATCCCCTTAAGGCATTTTGGAGTTACGTCACACACAAAAAGGGGAAAGGTCATATCTATATGGTTTGAAGGACCGGTCATACACGTGAAACATAAAAAAGTTGGGGAATAACACAATGTTTATTCTATGTAACAATAATTTTGAGGCGTAAGACTAGTATGAAATAAACAAATTCTGTCAAATGTCATAATCACAATTCAAATAGACTAAATACCTTGCTACAGCTCAAATTCAAGGTGTCACATGCAAAGGACCCGTCTTTACCATATATGCAGAATAACAGACACATGCAGACCAAATTTCAACCTTTTTTTCTGAGCTTTAAGTCCATAATTTAACTCTAAATTTGCCAAATTTTTATGCTTTTATCACAATTAAAACTCCATTGTATTGGGTATTTGTGTACATAGATGTTATTGTTTTCGTCAACTTTCTAGCTAACCATGAAAGTAAAAATTGTGTCTTTCTGGTTTCAACGCTGCTCCAAGTCCAACCCTCCGAATTCAATTCAAATGGTAGCATTATCAAATAATCTTAAATTTCTAATTCAAAAATTATGAGAAAAAGAAACAAAGAAAAAGTCAATGGAAATAAACAAATCAGCCAAAATAAATGATAACCAAAAAGAAAAATTATAGTTGAAGTACGGACCCTGTGACCGCGCTCGATGTATTTCATGGCGACGAGCTCTTTGGTGTCCTTGTTCCTCATGAGCCTGGCGACACCGAAATTCCCAGATCCTATGTCCTTCACTAGCTCATATTTCTCCATTTTTTTGCCTCTTTCGAATCCTTTGAATTTCTTCGAATTTTATAAGCACTGACTTCTGATTTCCTTCACCTTATATTACAGAGAAGAAATCAAAGTCGACCCTCAAAACTCAAAGGCTTCCCCAAGAAATTGACGGCTCTCAATTTCCTTTCCTTGGTTTCGAAGCTCAAAGTGAGAGAGAGAGAGAGGCGTTCCAGAGAGAGAACTGAACAAAATCGGAATTCCAGATGGGGGAATTTGGGATGCCTGCTTGCTTGGATTTGAGAATTGGACTTAAGAAAAGTTTGCTTCTTTTTTTTTTTTATTCGTAGAGAAAAGAAAGAGATTCGAACAGTGTAATTTGGGGAATAATAGTAATTATGGAAGTGTTTTGAAGGGAAAGCAAAGCAGTGGAAAAAATAATACCAATTTTTCTCTTTTAAAAGATAGAGAGAATTTAATACCAAAAAAATAAAAATAAAAAAAGAAAAAGAATGCTCCACTGTACAGTACTACTCTGGCAATTCCTTTCCTTTCTCTCCTTTTTTTATTATTATTATTTTTTTTTTGGCGAAGAAAGAAGCTTTAGGAAGAGAGAAAATGGCGATGTGGCAAAAGGGAAGATATTGGTAAAGTAAGAAATATGAACGTCAAAGTTGTTATCATAGAATCCTTCTATCTCACTGTAAAGACGTCACTAGAGAATGCTAAGGAATATTCTTATTGTGCTTTTGAGTCGCCCCTTTCCGGTGGTGGTCCAGTAATCTTATGCCAAACAAAACAGAGTAATCAAGTCAAGAGCACTTCAGTTAGAGAAAAGACTTGTCATGCGGACACTCACACCAAACTCTAGGGTTTCTCAAGGGCGGTTTGCTTTATACATTGTCGAGATTATCTGGACTGAAATTTTTAGATTGGTCATGGATATGCATTTGATTACGTCAATATTTGAATCTCAACTAGATTCTCAATTGAGTTTTAAGCATAAAATTCTAATTTTGACCTTTTTAAATTCACAAAATTTGAATTCAAACGCTTCAATACAATATTACCATTTTTTTCATATTTTTTTTCTCTCTTATTATTAAGGAAAAAATATCATAACCTTTTTGTTTGATATCCGATTGAGATAATTCTTCTTTCATTGTGTTCATAATAAAGAAGGAATAAATTAAAATCAACGTTGCATATTTTTTAATATCATGAACATTAAGATCTTGTTAGAATTAGAAGAAAATCAAGACCTTTTTCCACTATCTATCAAACGCTTAAATTCTAACTTTATTCCATATCTAAATTAACACTTTAACTACATATCCAAACATCAATTCGGATAGCAATTCAAATCACGTAATTTAAATCACACGACTTAAATCCAAATGTTCGAATCAACACAATTCGAATTCATCTACCAAACGGCCAGGTTCTTAACAATTGCAGCCCCTCCCTTTTTAGATCTTTAGTTCATGTTGCCTTTGGGCTGGCCGTCGAGCCTATAGATCTAAAAGAGGGGGGTGGTGCACAAGGATTGGGTGTAGAGATAACCTTGGCTATTGATGAGAACAGAAGCTACTCGGGTGGTGGTGGACCATTGGGTAGAGATAGCAATAAGGCAGGATAGGGTCAAGGAATGCTTTCCCATCCTCATCCCCATCCTCGTTTCCCAAAACCATCCTCATTCCTATCCTCATCATCTTCCCTATCCCTACCAAAGAAATGGAAGGACATAGTCAGGGAATCCCCATTGGGGAAGCCTTTCGCATTCCCGCCCCAATCCCCACATGATGTTTATTGTTGACAAAAATTTTAAAAATAATAAATAAATAAATAAGTTCAAATTCATATTAAATTTAATTCAAATCCAATGTTTTAATAGAATAAATCAAACTTCAACTAAATATAAATGTTAAGAACAAATTAATATTAAGAATAAAAAATATGTATTTTAAGAAATTGATAAAATGTATATATATATATATATATATTTTTATATGTATATAAGGGTAGAGACGAGACGAGGAGTGCTTCCCCATCCCAACTTCATCCCCAAATATTATCTCCCATCCCCACTTTTTTTAGGACAGGTACCCGCAGAGTCCCATCCATGTGGAGAATACTGTCATTCCTACCATTGGGTCATTGGGGGATGTGGCAGAGGCACACGGCACAGGGGCGTTGTGGTCAAAGATGGAGAGATACGATTGTTGGTGGTCAAAAGGGTTTCGTTCATTAGAGTGGGAAAAGAGGATAGGGGTGACAGGTGGCAATTTTTAATATTGACAAGACTAGTGATAGAGCTAGGATTCAATTTTAGTGATGGTACAAATGGAAATAAACTTCTAATAGTCTAGTCATGTACAATAAGTTATAACTATGTTTGATAAGTAGAATAATTTATTATGCATATTTAATTATAATAGTATCGAGTTTAATACCTTACTAGGCAAATGGCTTATTTTTGAAGTCAATATTTTGAGGAAGAAATAAACTTTTGATAAAATTAATGAAATGTAAAACAATTTCATAAGTGAAAAGAAGAATAGGAGAAAAAAGAAATAATTACATATACTATTAAGATAAAGGGTGAGAGGTAATGAAAAAAATATCAATGTTGAAAAAGAAAAAAAAAAAGAAAGAAAAAGTATCAAAATTGAACGATTCCATTACTGAAAAGATTTTGAAAATTTCTGTTGGTAAGTATTTTTATATTTTAATTGGAACAAAATAAGTAATTTAAAATAAAAGAAAAGAAAAGGAGAAGGTAAATGGTGTCATAAATAAAGTTTAAATTATATTGAAAGAGAGAAAATGAGTTCAAAGATTTGGAGTTAAAAGAAGCAAATTTTTTTTTTGGTGGAAGCCAAACAAAAAAAATAAATAAATGCTCACAAGTAGGTATCCATCTTTTAGCAATTAGATTAACAGAAGAAAAAATGATTTTGACCAAATCTAGTGGTTTCAAAACTATACCACCAGCGAGAATTCCCATTAGAGAAGTTATCTAAAAGGAAATTTAAAGAGAGAGAGAGAGAGAGAGAGAGAGAGAGAGAGAATAGAAGTAGAAAAAAGAGTTGAAGTCATTCAATTTAGCCCAAAAAGAAAAAAGAAAGAAAAATGAGTACTTAAATGGTTTTGGGGGAGTAGAATAGTTGTGAAAAAATAAAGAAAAGAAAAAAAAATGAGATAACAAGAACTCCGCTTAAAATTAAGAAAGTACCAATTAGCACTTAATATACATGTGAAGGAAAGTTTTAAGTGGAAGCCCTTATCTCCACCGGTCATCAATTGGCTTTGTGCTAGGGCACAACCCAACATTGGTAGGTTTGGTCAAAGGAGATCTACAATCATGAGAGGTTGGTGGAGATTGGCTTTCAAAGGAGGGGTTTGGGGGTTGGATGACTAGATCGAGGACAAAATGGTGGCATCAGCGGTTTCTTCAACACTAAGCTGGTCATTGGCGAGAGATGGCTCGATGGTGGTGGTAATGGGTGTTCTCGTTTTGGCATTGTATTTTCTTCACATCTTGTTTGGATTTTGTCATTGTTTTTATTGGAATAAAAGCATCGAGATATCTGATATTGGTTTTGTGTATTGGCACTTTTACTATAATAACAAAGGCAGTGTTTCCACCTTTTGATTATGTTTGTATATCACATCCACTTGTTATCGATAATAGTTGTATTGATGTTCGACTAATTCTAGATTGTGTCATTTGTGTCCTCAGTATTAGGGTCTGATTTCAATCGACTAGTTGGTACTTCATATTAAGTCTTGGTCATGCTTAATTTTATGTGCTGCATAGGTCTTTTTCTTTTGGGTTTTTGACACTTATAACTTCTCATCTGTCTTCACCAATAGATCTAATAATGTGTGGGGTCAAATTCTCGTGCAATGGGTGACCATTTACAACAATTTTTGAATATGTATTATTTTTTATTGGCAATGAAAATTTTCATTTCTAAAACAAACTAAAGAACTCTTCTAGCAACAAACAAAAAAAATAGACCATCGAACATTGAAAAAAAAATCTTAAATCTAAATTTGCCAAAATGACAGGACCTAAATAAAGGAATTAGGAAAATGACTTTCCCAATTTCCCTTTCTATATTAAAATCTCCTAACCTAAATGGTTTAAATAATGGATACTTGATTAAAATTAAAGAATAAATTGTTAGTTTTGGAAATGTTTTTCAAAAAATAGCAGAAACATGGTAAATGTATGGATCATGTATAACAAAAAATTTTCTCAAAACTTTTGTAAACCGCTATAGATTATATTAATTTTGTGAATTAATAAATATATAAATACTTTGTTTACTGAAATATGATCGAAAATGAATGAAGAAAACTGGCTTACAAAGGACGTCCCTTTTAAAAAAAAACCACAGTCTTCCTCTCCTAGTCCTTGACATCGGATGAACAAATGGGTGGGCATTAAAGGAATGTGGTTTCTCAAAGATCACTCAAGAATTACAAGAACTTTTCTTCTTTTTCTCTCTCCCTCTACACACCTGGGTGAGTTTTTTTTTTTTTTTTTTAGAGTATTCCTAGTCTCTCTAAGACTCACAAGTGTATATGTATGTATGTGTGTCTCAAATAAATAGAGGAAGCCTCTATTCATAGAGAACAATTGAGATAATCAATTTTGAAAAGTCTCTTTATTTTAATTTTAATATCAATTATTTAATTAAAATAAAAGACACAAGTTTTCCATTCCTATACTATTATAGGCGCCACACACATCGATACTATATCTGTGTGAGGTGCTAATTTAGAGGAGATGGAAGAGAAAATTTACTTGTTACCCATTCTCATTTGTCTACACATTAAACTTTTTATATTTGAATTAAATCACAATTATTTAAAATTAGAAATACTAATAGGGTGTCTGGAAAGATGGTGGGAACCAGTGGTGGGAACCACTTTTACTGTAGCATGTGAGAGTTTTACACTGTAGCATATTTTTTTATTGTTATTGTAGCATGTGAGAGCTTTACACTATTTATAACTGAGATTGTGGTGAGAACTGAGTGGCTCCCACCACTGCCAGACACCCCCTAAATATAGAAACTTTGTAAACTAGCTTTGATGTACACAAGAGGATTTTCCTGTTTGTGTTAGGGCGCCACACACAGTAGGACCCTTCTATTGCGTTCACCACACAAAGTGGTACCTAACTACTGTGTGATTTCCAAAATTAACTATTTTATTTTATTTATTAAATAATCTAATTATTTAATAATTATAAATTAATTCCTAATTAAATTAAAATTTAATGACATTTAATTTAGAATTCCATAATACTAAATTAATTATTTAAGTCAATAATTCCACTTGACCAAACAGTGTTTATGTGACACCCGAGCATATGCCACAAGGATTATTGTTTAATCTAATTTTTATGATAAATTCTATAAAAGCAAAAATGAAATTTTTAAGGGTAAAAAAATCATACCATAGTTTTAAATAAAGAAGGAATGATATGGAAATAAGCTGAAAAGCTTAACTGTTGTAAAATGTATTACAATAAATATTAAGACAAAACTACAGTTTAAAAAAAATACTGTATAATAATATGAAAAATTATACCATATCAGAATAATGCAGTGAAAGGAAGTATACTGATAAAGTTATGTAGTATAAAAATTACACTACAAAAGTAACGTAGTGTAAGAATTGGACTATCTAAGGTTAAGCAATACTAAAAATAGACGGTTTAAAGTTAAAACAGTATAAGAATAGTATTGTTTGGAGGACATAAATGAGTAAGGAATGTTGTGTAAGCTTGTAACAATATAGATAATATACTTGCAGTATGAGCAAAATACTGTCAGTAAAAATTTAGACTGTATAAAGTTAAGCAGTATAAAAATTATATTATCTGATGGATGTGAATAAGTATGGGAGGTTGTGGGACCTTATGAATTGTATGCAAAAGAATACTAGCAGTATAGGAAAAATACTATTAGTACAAACTTCGACTGTGTAAAAAGTCTTTATTGGAGCCACCATGGGACACCAAAATGAATAGAAATTTGCCACCAAACCTCCTTGGGTGGCCCAATTACATATTGCTAAGTTGCCTTAACTTTTTATCACAGATGATGCTTAGTGGTAACTAAGCATGCTAAGTCATCAAATTTAATAAAAATATCAAGTTGCAGTCATCATTTGGTTCATGTTATAAGAACCAAAAAAGTGTTCCATTTCCTTCCTCCAAATACCATCCCTCCCTAGGCATGTTTCTCTCAAGATTTTAATGAAATTCAAGCCTCCATACCATGTTTAAAGCAAGTTCAAAGGTTTTGATTCAAGTTTTGGCGCTTTTAGATGTAACAATCCCAAACTTTCTCCTATGGATTTTAGTGATTTTCTTCAAGCTTTAGATGGGTTTTGATGGGGTTTTTGTCATGGTTTTTGTAAAAAGGTCATGACAAAGTTTTGAGCTTAGCAAAGGAGGATCAAAAAGCTTGGTAAAGTTTAGGTAAATTTCTAAACTTTATACTTGAAAGTTTATACTATAAACATCTATGTCAAGGGTTTAATGAAATGTTTTGAGCTATGGCATGTAAGATGGACATTATGGCATGATTGGTTTATGCTTTATGATGATGGTGATGATGAAAGAAAGAAAGAAAGTATGGGTGGTTTTGGTATTTAAAAGTGAAAAATTGTTAAACTTTGTAAAATGTAACTAGTTTCAAAGGAATGGGGTTTCAAGGAAATAAAGGCCAATTTATGTTCCAAACATGGTATAGGAACTGCTAAAACAGTGAGGGAAACAACTTTTGTTAATAAAGTTTTGTAAAATTCCAAAAGGACTAAATTGCAGAGATTTGTAAAAGTTTGACAGATTTGAAAATCAGCCAAAAAGTTCACTGTAACGTTAAAATTTTAAGAAAGTTAAAACATGAAGAACTCATCGAAACTATAAAGGCAACATGGGCGAATTGTCAAAATCCAGTATGGTTGATAAGTTATGAATTTCATGAAATTTTGAATACAAATCTTCGTGAAATGGAAACATTATGAAATGTTTAGAATTCAACCAAACAGCTTTTGTAAGTTTTATTCCTTGCAAAAATTGTATGTGTTTGGTTTAAAGTGGTCATTTTTGGTTCCGATGTTAAAAATGTAAGGATTTTTTTTTGTTTTGGGCTAAAACCGTAAAATTGTGTGAAACTAGGTTTTCACTAGGGAACATTGGGTTCTTGCACTGCTATACGTAGTAAGTAATCATAGATGCTAAGTTGTAAAGGATTAAGAGTTTAATCATGTAAAGAACGAAAGAAATACGTTAAGGGCAAAAGTGTCATGATTTTTGCATTTTGGGTCAAAACTGTAAAGTTTTGACAAAACAGATTTAGTTGAAAGGAAAGCCATTGTTTTTATTTTCTGTAATATTATGAGACATAAAGAAATGAAAGTTATGTTTTAATAGGTTCAAAAGTTTTCTAAGACCCAATAAGGGCAAAGTGGTCATTTTATGAAAAAAAGCCAAACGGACCTGAAATGCCCAATGTTGGAAAATGCCCCTTAGCATGAATTTTTCCATAACATGTAAGAAATGAGTGGAAAAGTGAAGCAAAAAGTTTAACAAGTTACGAACTTTACAAAAAAATCGTTAGGGGTAAAATTGTCATTTTCAAGAAACTACTAAAATTGAACCAAACACTCCAAGTTTGCAAAATGTTCTTAGAGGAAAAATGTTCTATAAAATGTTAAGTAATGAAACCATCATATAAGACGAGACATTTAATAAGGGATGTTCTAGTAAAAGAAAGGTAACCTGGTGAATTACAAAGTTAAGTAAAGAAAGAGGTAACCTAATGGGTTACGGAGTTAAGTAAAAGAAAGCAAACTGATAATATACAAGTTATGTAAAAAGGAATGAATATTTAATGATTAAGTTCTGTTATCAATCGAGTAGATTGATAATATAAAAAGTTAACTAATAAGTCAGATGTTGTATCATTAGGACATAGAAGCCGACTAATGAAAGAAAAAGGAATGAGACGAGAACATTGGAGCTATAGACAAGTAAGTTTCAAACCTCACCTACAATATGAAGGAAATAATTTTCAAATGCTTACATATGTTTGCAATCATTATGCAAGTTGTTTTTTAAGTATGTTTGCATTTGTTATGCAAAAGGTTTTAACATTTAAATCAAGATTTGCAATATACTTGTAACTATTATGTTTAAAGCATGATTACATTTAATATGTATGAAGTTTAAAAGATCAAGTAAAGGTTTGCAAAGTATTTGCAATTATTATTTTTAAAGTATGTTTGAATGTAAAATGCACAATATTTTAAAGATTACCAGTTATGTTTTGCAAATGTGTTTGCATATATGTATTAGCATTTAATATGCTCACTAAAGTTAAAAAGACGATAAAACAAAGATAAAAAAGAAGTGTCATACCAGCCTCCTTAATGCGAGATACACAAGTAAAGTTAAAGTTATGACCTCCTTGATGTGAGGTACACAAATAATATTAATGTTATACCTTAGTGTTCAATGGTCTCGAGTCTTCCACAAGGGAAGCATCATGTTTATGATCTCATGATTAATAATGTTGGTATGAACATTAAATTTATAAGATAAGAAAAGTTAAGGAACAAAGATAAAAAGTTAAGTAAATGATCATAAGATGCTCATAATTGAAAGTTCATAATTGAGCATAAATGAAATCACGCATTTTGATTTTGCTTGTATTCCTTGTTATGAAATGTTTTACATTAAATGTTTATGAAAAACATTTTTATAATTACAAGAAAAGGTTTAGGAAGGATCTTTTAAAGAAAAACATTTAAGAAATATTTTATGAAAAATGTTTTAAGAAAAAGGTTTTAACAGAAACGCTTATGAAGTATGTTTTAATGATTTGTGAGTTTATATTTAAACTTGCTGAGTGTAAGCTCATTAAAAGTTTCTTATTATAGGTAGTCTTATAGGTGACCATTAGGACCTGTTTGAAGAGCTGGATGTTGCGGAGGACAAATGCGAAGATTTAGGTATGGATACCACCACAGTATGTTTCCACTATTTGATATATGTTTTCAAAGTTTTAAAAAATGTTATCAAAGTTTTAAGATATATTTATATGAAATGTTTTAGATAATTATAAGATAATTTTTAAACTATGATTCATTTAATGTTCCTTATTAAGTTTTAAGAAATGATCTGAAATGGTTTTAAAGTCAAATGTTGAGCAATGTCTTAACTTAAATTACGACAGAAGTCACAACAGCTTTAAGAACATTTTAAAGGATGTTAAAAAAAATTTCAGTAATTTCTTAATAAGTAAGTAAGATTAATGTTTAAGTAATAATGTTTAAGAAAGTTAAATGAATGCCCGAAACAGTAGGTCGTGACAGTTTACAAGGTGGCGATGGAGGGGGGAGGACTAATGCACTCATAATTTCAAGCTCCAATAAAACAAATATATTAATTAAATTTTTTAATTAATATATTACTCTTTTATTAGTTCTAATATAACTCCATTAAATACTTGGAATTGCACTCTTGAAATTATAAATATTCAATTACTCATTTCTTAGACTCGTTCATTTGATAGAGTCATTACATATAAGTCGATCATCTATAAATAATTTATAATTCAAGCTAGGTAAAGTCCTTAACCTCCCTAATTACTTATTTATCTTTAAGTGCTATTGATTCTCTGATGAATAAAAAATTCATAAATTTAATCATGAATTAAGCGCTCTTATTATTTAAGCCCTAAATCAATACTCAAGAGAATTATTTATCTGCTTCTCGTTAGAAAAGGAATGGATTCTATCTTATACTATTAACATTCCTGGCTATATGCTTCATCATGCCTTCAAGATACAAGGAATAAGATCTTATCTTTAAATCCATAGAGAGTAAGTCGAAAGACAAAAATCTATAAATAGGAGTCTAGTAACAACTCAGAATTAAGATCATCTTATAAAGGATTATCGGTCGATGTGATTTGAACTTGCTATATTTAACAGAAATTATTAGCTATTCATATATCGTCATAGCTTGATCCTACATAATCTCATTATGTATACTGCACTCATTTAATGACTCACTACATTAGCGATTCAGATAAAATCGTTCCATTCCTAATAGAAATGACCTACAATAGTAACGCTCAATTAAAGATTTCATACTTTAATTGAATAATTAATTGTAATAATTAACTATATGTTACTGACCATTTTAATTATCATCTTTAAATATTATCCTCTTGTACATAACGCTTATATGCAATATTTAAAGTCACATAGATAATTATATAATTTTCATGATATTTGTTGAGGGTTATGGTTCCTCGGCCGTGTTAGACATGTATGCCCTAAGGAGTAAAAATGTAACATGTTTTTGGAGACATTTTTATCAATAAAGAATTTATTCATTTATATATATACCAAATCTTGTCCTCTTTACGTTCATATTTGTTGAATGTATGATAAGCAAACATTAGTCTGAGACTGTTAGTCTAAACCTTAAGAATTGGGCATTTGATGGACTGATTATGCGGAAGACACAATTCTTAAGGTGATGGTCTAAAACATATGATCCGCAATCGAAGGAATAAAGTTGGGCGCTTTATTTATGTAAAGATTGCTATGTTGTCTATATCCCTTATGGGAGATGGTTTGTCTTGACCATCGGAGTTGGACTTTGTGAATAGAAACATTGACGCGTTGTCATAGGTGACGACGTGTTGGATCGGGACATAAAGTGAATTGATTTGGATTAATAATTCTGTCTTGGCAAATCGATTCACTTTAGACAGTCATTTGTATTGTATCTTAATCCAGAGATGAATAGTAGGCCTGTTGTCTCGACTTGTGTCTTTTGATGCACCAATGGGTGACTCCCACATCTCTACAGTGGTATGCATGCTGGTACGTTGGAGGCATGACTCTTGATAGCATAGACTTGTTATTCATAGATATGGAATCCATAGCTCCTCTTTAGGAGTAATGATATTCTCTTATATGCGTTGTCCTGTAATTGAAAAACTGGAGCGCTCAACCATTTGAATACATAGGTGTAACCGAATGGTATACTATCTTTGGATGGTAAGTTTTCTAATGGTGAGACAATGGAACGTAAGATAAAAATAATCAGGGAAGGTAAGACAGAACTTATCCTTAAGCCGATTATGGATAATCATATGGGGATGCGATACACTATAATATGTCATGGAGACTTAGCTACACGAGCTTCGTAATTCTATAAAGTTCGAGAGTACAGCTCCAAGCTTTTAGTGGAGTAGCGTTGGAGTTGATAATTATGAAATGTATATCTAGGATATTGGGTTTCTTAATTATCATGAGCTTGAACTTTATAGGTCCATTTTGGTCCCCTTTGCTAGCTCACAAAATCCTGTAACGACACGGCGTATTTTTCTAATAATTGGTGACTTATGTCGGATTTATCAGATTGGTTTAAAATTTATAAGAATCAAATAATTCATGTCTGTTTATTGGTTGAATTAATTTTGTAAGAAATTAGTTCAAGATAAACTTGTTGAATTATTGCGATCAGATAATTCTTGTCTGTTTATCGGTTGTTTTAGTTTTGGACAAATTAGAACAAGATAAACTTGTAGAATTATTCTGAATTGATTTATTTTCTTAGAGATTATCTTGATAAAGTTTGTTTTGATCAGATAACTTCTCTATTGGGTTATTTGAATCAAAACTGAGACTTTATCCTTTAGAATCTCGGGTGGAAAATAAAAGATTCGCGGAGATTTTTTCTCGGGAGTTCGGCCTATCGAATGACGTGTTCGGCCTGCCGAACTGGCCTGATCAGCCTGCCGATCAGAATGTTCGGCCTGCAGATCAGCGGAGATAAGATTATGCGTTTTCACGCAGATCTTATCAGATATTGATCCAAATTTGATTCTGTTTCGAGTTTTTGAGACCTAATCTGATATGGACTGACCCCAGGACCAATAGCTATATAAAGGGAGTGAGTCTCATGATTTACTTAGATCAATAAAGATCAATTTGAGAGATTAAGAGAGATACTCTTCTAGTGAGCATCTGAAAACTCCCTGAGAGCTTTTGTTCACAAATCACGAGCACTAGCTTTGGGTTCTCTGTATTGGTTGGAAGGAGAGTCACCGGTAGAAGAGCTGTACGTGTGAACCCACACTCACTCCGGTTGTGGATAGAGAATAGTAAAGAAGACCAGTTGGTTGAGGCTCTTCTGGAACGTTACTTCTCTTCACAGGCTGCGGAGGATCTTCACACAAAGGTTAGTAAGATCTGTCTAATTTATACATATAACATGTCAAACTTGTGTTTTGGAAATTACTCTGATGAAAAATTTTTAAAATTCTGCTGCGCACTTTGTTTCCAACAATTGGTATCAGAGCCGAGGTTTTTACAAAAATTTGCAAGTTTGTGATCATGTTATATGCATAAATTTTGTGATCTTAATCTCTCCTATGCTTGAATTGAATTTTATAGAGAGATGGCACTCTAGGTTTCTATATAATATATATGTTGTCATGGATTATGTGGTGAATGTTTAATAATTAATTATGCTTGATTAAATCGTTGTTTAATTATTTATTAATTAATTAATTTATACCGGTTATGGTTCTTTAGAGGTTAGAATGTGTATCTAGGTTTTTCATGTAATTAGATAGGCGGACTATCATCTCCGTCTAGGAATTGTTATTTAATTTTTAATTTGTAAAAATTTTGTAATTAAATAATTATTCAAAGAAGACGGATCGAGAAGTCGGATCTAGAAGATTGATGATGGCGCCTCCAGGTATTTCCTGAGTCTCTAATTTTATGTTTTTGAATTGTTGAAAATAAAATTGATGAATTGCATTAAAACTGTATTTTCTAGAATGAGGGTTTTTCTGTTCGGTTGGCATGCCGGACCTCACAGTTCGGCAGGCCGAAGGTCACAGATCGGCAAGCCGAACGTGTGGTGCGGCAGGCCGACAGTGGGGCAGAAATTTTGGTGCTCTGCCGGCAGGCCGAACTTTCATGTTCGGCAGGCCGAACCTCCATGATCGGCAGGCTGATCACCCAGATCGGTCTGCCAACCGAGAGCTGCCAGGAGTCCAAAAAAGGTGCAATTTTTCCGGTGCAGTTTTAATTTTATTTTTGGAATGATTTTGAGAAACATTAAATTTGGATATGACCGGAAATATGAAGTATTTGATTCATACGGGATTGAAGACTTGAAGATGAATATTACATGAAGAAGGATACAGCTTGAGGATTCAAGGATGAAGAATCGATAAATGTCTCGATTATTTTCTTGTAATCTTAGTTTTCTATTCTCTAGGGTGGAACCATAATATTCCGGTTATTATTATTCTGCTTGTAGCTTTGCTTGATTGCTTTGCTTGTCTGCATTATAATATGATTTACCATGTATATTGATAAAATGTCATATAGAATAGGGAGTGCCGCTCATATTAAAATTGTTCATGCATAATTTTAAAATAAAACCTTGACTTCAAAAGATTGAGTGGGAGAAGGTTTTCGAAGAGAGGACCTAAGGCCTCCATCGTTGGTCCATAGGAAGAACATGGTGGTCCCAACCCCTAGGAAGGGATTTCTATCATGTACCAGATTGGATCTCTGAAAGGATAAGGTATTTTAGTATGATTTATGATTGCACACCCCTAGGTGGTGATTATAAATCATGGATAAAATATTAAAACGGTGGTTATACACTCACGTTAGTTTTATTATTAACCTCCCCTAGGAGCTCTGTTAATAAAATTAATGGCCAAAGAAACGATTATTAGTATATGCTGGATCATACGGGTCCTGGATGGCATATATTAATCAGGAGAGGATCCGTGTTCCTGATTGAATTTGGCATGACTCTCCTAGGAGCTTGTTAAATTCTGAGTTGGGAATTATCGTTGTAAGGTTGTGATATTTTCAAGGTTTTGACACATAAACACATTTGTATGATTTTACATGATTGTGTTATCTTACTAAATTATTATATATGTTTGCTTATGTTTGGTATATGATTCTTTATTACAGATTGAAAATGTCTAAAAACGCTTTATCATCGATACTTGACAAAAACCAATTAACCGGTGAGAATTACAACGATTGGAAACGGAACCTGGACGTCGTCCTTTTCTTTGAGAAACTGAAATATGTACTGACAAACCCTTGTCCTCCCGAGTCTACAGGAGACTCAAGTAATGAGCAACTCCAAGCGTACGACCGTTGAAAAGATGCTAATGATCAGGCCCGCTGTTATGTTATGGCTAGCATGAACAATGTGTTGCAGGCTCAACATAAGGATTATGAGACTGCGAAGCAGATCTTGGATAATCTTGAGGACATGTTTGGAGGCCAAGCCATAACAAAACGGCAAGGGGCGCTTCGAAAACTCTTAAACTGTAGGCAGAGGCCGGGGACATCTGTAAAGGAGCACATGATGTTGGTCATGGGTTACCTCGTTGAGGCTTAAGCCAATAGAGCTGGCATCGATGCTGAAACTCAGATGACTATGGTCTTTGAGACTCTGTCTAAGGAATTTATTCCATTTAGAGCTAATTTTAATCTAAGCAATAGACGGGATATGACCTTGACAGAACTTATGAAACAGTTACAAGAGTTTAAACTGCTGATCAGGGAGTCTCCTACTGGTGGTGAGGCCAATATGGTAGCTGCTTCTGGTTCCAATCCTAACTCTGGGAATGGAAAGAAGCAACTGGGCCAAGAGTGGGAAGTCTTCTATTCTTGCTACTACCAAGAGCAAGAAGAAGAACCTAAAGAAGCTTAAGTGCTTCTTTTGTGGAAAGGTCGGACATATTAAGAAGCATTGCAAGGACTTCCTTTCCAAGGGAGGTAGGTGTGATCTTCTATATTTAGAAACTTGTTTGGTTGAGGAATCCAGTAACATCTGGGTCATAGATTTCGGTGCAACTAATCATGTTTGTGTTTCTCTACAGGGATTCAAAGAAACGAGAAGTCTGCTGTGTGAAGACTTAACGCTTCGGATGGGCGATGGATCCTTGGTCTCAGCGGAAGCAGTGGGAGATGTCCATCTTTATTTTGATAATTATACGTATTTAATTTTGCGAGATTGTTTTTATGTTCCTAAATTTAAAAGGAATTTAATTTCTGTATCTTCTTTATTTAAAGACTCCTACGTGGTATCTTTTAATTAAAAAGTGGTGATTCGTAAAAATAAATCTTTTATCTGTTCTGGATGGATACCAAATAATCTATATTTTATCAAACCTAAGATGGACTTATTGCTTAATGCTGAGATAAATGATAATAACTCAAAAAGACTTAAAACTTCTCACTCTAATAAGACTTATCTTTGGCATTTACGCCTTGGCCATATTAACCTGAATAGGATTCAAAGGTTGGTAAGGGATGGACCTTTAAGTCACTTAAAGGTGGAATCTATACCTTAGTGTGAATTTTGTTTAAAGGGTAAAATGACCAAAAGACCATACGGGTCTAAAGGCAATAGGGCCGAAGGGGTTCTAGAACCTGTGTATAGTGATGTTTGCGGACCGATGAACATCCGGGCACGAGGAGGGTATGAGTACTTCGTCACTTTTATTGACGATTACTCAAGATATGGGTATGTGTACCTAATGCACCACAAAAGCGAAACTTATGATAAGTTCAGGGAGTTTCGGGCTGAAGTGGAAAAGCAATTAGGTAGACCCATAAAGGCACTTCAATCTGATCGAGGTGGGGAATACCTTTCTGATGAGTTCTTGGGACACTTGTTAGAGAATGGGATTTTATCCCATTTAACTGCGCCGGGCACTCCGCAGCAGAATGGCGTAGCGAAGAGAAGGAATAGGACTTTGCTGGACATGATTCGATCCATGATAAGTTATTCATCATTGCCTTTATCCTTTTGGGGATATGCACTATAAACCAGCATGTTATCTTTTGAACAATGTGCCTTCAAAATCGGTCCCTAAAACTCCTCACGAGTTATGAACAAGACGGAAGACATCCTTAAACCATATTCGCATATGGGGATGTCCGACTCATGTCCTGTTTAAGGATCCGAACAAGTTGAAAGCACGTTCGAAAGTTTGTGTGTTTGTAGGATATCCAAAAGGGACTAAAGGGGGTTATTTTTATAACCCAAAGGAAAATAAAGTCGTGGTTTCTACTAATGCAACTTTCCTTGAGGAGAGTTATATGGACGACTTTAAACCTCGAAGCAAAGTGGTGCTTGAGGAGTTAAGGGGTGATTTGTTCACTCCGGAGGTTCCAAACAAAACCATTCTGATCGGTATAGAAAAACCAAATAAACCTGAATAACAACCTCAGGGGCTTCGACGTAGTGGAGGATCGGGCGTCAACCTGATAGGTATATGTTCAATGGGGAGGTCTTCTTGGCTGAACCGGATGAACATGATAGGGATCCTTATACTTACGTAAAAGCTATGGAGGTTGTTGATTCAAGACTCTGGACAGAGGCCATGAACACAGAGATGAAGTCTATGGAGACTAATCGGGTCTGGGAGCTTGTGGATCTTCCCGAAGGGGTAAAACCCATAGGGTGTAAGTGGATCTACAAGAGGAAAAGAGGAGTGGATGGAAAGGTCGAAACCTTTAAGGCTAGACTGGTAGCTAAGGGTTATGCGCAAAAGGAAGGAATCGATTATGAGGAAACCTTTTCGCCTGTAGCCATGCTTAAGTCCATCCGGATTCTCTTGTCCATAGCTGCCGCTCTCGACTACGAGATTTGGTAGATGGATGTCAAGACGGCTTTTTTGAATGGCTATCTTGATGAGTCCATTTATATGGAACAACCAGACGGGTTCAAGGTCACGGGTCAAGAGGTAAGGTTTGTAAGCTGCTAAAGTCTATTTATGGACTTAAGCAGGCTTCTCGTTCTTGGAACATAAGATTTGATCAAGTGATCAAGACTTATGGGTTCTCACAAAACGTGGATGAACCATGTGTTTACAAACACATCAAGAATGGGAAGGTGGTTTTTCTACTGCTCTATGTAGATGACATTCTGCTAATTGGCAATGACGTTGGGGCGTTGTCATCGGTCAAATTATGGTTGACCAAGCAGTTTGACATGAAGGACTTAGGTGAGGCTAATTTTGTTCTCGGTATCCAGATTTTTCGGGATAGGAAGAACAAAATGATAGCTTTGTCTCAAGCCGGCTGCATAGATAAAATTCTCAGGAGGTTTGCAATGCAGGATTCCAAGAAAGGTGGGCAACCATCTAGGTCTGGAATTACTCTTTCTAAGAAAGACTCTCCAAAGTCTTATGAAGAAAGAGAATACATGAAGAAGGTGCCTTATGCTTCGGCAGTAGGTAGTCTCAGGTATGCCATGCTTTGCACTCGACCGGATATTAGTTATGCGGTCGTGATTGTAAGTCGATTTCAGGCGGATCTAGGACCAAACCATTGGGTTGCGGTAAAGCATATTTTCAAGTACCTGAGAAGGACTCGAGGGTATATGCTTGTGTATTCGGGTGAGGACTTGACTTATCTAGGATACACTGATTCAGATTTTCAATCCTGTCTGGATTCTAGGAAATCGACTTCGAGGTTTGTGTTTACTCTGGGCGGCGGTGCCATCAATTGGAGAAGTGCGAAGCAAGATTGCACTTCGGATTCAACGATGGAGGCCGAGTATGTGGCGGCTAGTGATGCTTTGAAAGAAGCAGTGTGGCTCCGCAAGTTCCTTGGGGATCTTGAGGTAGTTCCTGGTATGGATAAAGCGGTATCGCTGTACTGTGATAACAGTGTGGCGGTAGCTAATGCTAAGGAACCAATATTTCACAAGAAGAGTAAGCATATTGGTCGGAAGTATCATGTGATAAAGGACTTCATTGAGGGCAGGCATATCACGGTGTGCAAGATCACGTCAGAGGACAATTTAGCTGATCCATTTACGAAGACACTTATTGGGAGAGTCTTCGAGAGGCATGTGGAAGCTATGGGGATGCAAAATTTGTTGTATTTACTCACTTAGTGCAAGTGGGAGATTGTTAGACATGTATGCCCTAAGGAGTAAAAATGTAATACGTTTTTGGAGACATTTTTATCAATAAAGAATTTATTCATTTATATATATATATCAAATCTTGTCCTCTTTACGTTCATATTTGTTGAATGTATGATAAGCAAACAGTAGTCTGAGACTGTTAGTCTAAACCTTAAGAATTGGGCATATGATGGACTGATTATGCGAAAGAGACGATTCTAAAGGTGACGGTCTAAAACATATGATCTGCAATCGAGGGAATAAAGTTGGGCGCTTTATTCATGTAAAGATTGCTATGTTGTCTATATCCCTTATGGGATATGGTTTGTCTTGACCATCGGAGTTGAACTCCGTGAATAGAAACATTGGCGCGTTGTCATAGGTGACGACGTGTTGGGTCGGGACATAAAGTGAATTGATTTGGATTAATAATTCTGTCTTGGCAAATCGATTCACTTGAGACAATCATTTGTATTGTATCTTAATCCTGAGATGAATAGTAGGCCCGTTGTCTCGACTTGTGTCTTTTGATGTACCAATGGGTGACTCCCACATCTCTATAGTGGTATGCATGCCAGTACGTTGGGGGCATGACTCTTGATAGCGTAGACTTGTTATTCATAGATATGGAATCCATAGCTCCTCTTTAGGAGTAATGATATCCTCTTATATGCGTTGTCATGTAATTAGAAAACTGGAGCGCTTAACCATTTGGATACATAGGCGTAACCAAATGGTATACTATCTTTGGATGGTAAGTTTTCTAATGGTGAGACAATGGAACATAAGATAAAAATAATCGGAAAGGAAAGACATAACTTGTCCTTAAGCCGATTATGGATAATCATATGGGGATGCGATACGCTATGATATGTCATGGAGACTTATCTACACGAGCTTCGTAATTCTATAAAGGTCGAGAGTGCAGCTCCAAGCTTTTAGTGGAGTAGCATTAGAGTTGATAATTGTGAAATGTATATCTGGGATATTGGGTTTCATAATTATCATGAGCTTGAACTTTATAGGTCCATTTTGGTCCCCTTTGCTAGGTCACAAAATCCTGTAACGATACGGCGTGTTTTTCCAATAATTGGTGACTTATGTTGGATTTATCAGATTGGTTTAAAATTTGTAAGAATCAAATAATTCATGTCTGTTTATCGGTTGAATTAATTTTGTAAGAAATTAGTTCAAGATAAACTTGTTGAATTATTGCGATCAGATAATTCTTGTCTGTTTATCGGTTGTTTTAATTTTGGACAAATTAGAACAAGATAAACTTGTAGAATTATTGTGAATTGATTTATTTTCTTAGAGATTATCTTGATAAAGTTTGTTTTGATAAGATAACTTCTCTATTGGGTTATTTGAATCAAAACTGAGACTTTATCCTTTAGAATCTCGGGTGAAAAATAAAAGATTCGCGGAGATTTTTTCTTGGGAGTTCGACCTGCCGAATGACGTGTTCGGCCTGCCGAACTGGCCTGATCGGCCTGCCGATCAGCGGAGATAAGATTACGCGTTTTCATACGGATCTTATCAGATATTGATCCGAATTTAATTCTGTTTCGAGTTTTTGAGACCTAATTTGATATGGACTGACCCCAGGACCAATAGCTATATAAAGGGAGTGAGTCTCATGATTTACTCAGATCAATAAAGATCAATTTGAGAGATTAAGAGAGATACTCTTCCAGTGAGCATCTGAAAACTCCCTGAGAGCTTTTGTTCACAAATCACGAGAACTAGCTTTGGGTTCTCTGTATTGGTTGGAAAGAGAGTCACCGGTGGAAGAGCTATATGTGTGAGCCCACACTCACTCTGGTTGTGGATAGAGAATAGCAAAGAAGACCAATTGGTTGAGGCTCTTCTGGAACGTTACTTCTCTTCACAGGCTGCGGAGGATCTTCACACAAAGGTTAGTAAGATCTGTCTAATTTATACATATAACATGTCAAACTTGTGTTTTGGAAATTACTCTGATGAAAAATTTTTAAAATTCCGCTGTGCACTTTGTTTCCAACAGGCCGGAGCCTGGCGGGTCCCTCGAACGTATTGGCGGGTACCAATTTGGTTGGATTGATACTTGGGAGACACTCTAAGACCATCTTATTCAAGAGGAGATGGGTTCAACTCCTAGGAGATGCGCTCCCCCCGTGGGAGGCAACTCCGCATGGAAGCTCCCCGAGCAGCCTCCCCGGTAATACATTCGAGGGACCGCCAGGCTTTGGCCGGGGAACCATAACCCTCAACATTAAATGCGCATTTTGGGTCGATACTAGGCCACCGAGTGGGCCCTTGCTAGGGGAGAGACCTTGGCTCGGTGGGTGGATCCCCCTAATGAATTATGGACGAGAGGGTCCTTTCTCGAGGAGAGACCCAACTCAGATTTTTGCCTTTAGTGAAGGAATGCGTCCCCTAGGAGTCAAACCTGTATCCTCTTACATAAGAGGGTCTTAGGGTGTCCCCCAGGTACCAATCTGTTTAATTTGTTGAGGTATTGAGATCTCCAGTTGGAGCCTGATGGACACCTCGAACATATTACCGGGAGGGCCCCTGCTCGAGGAGAGACCTAGCTCAGATTTGCCTCCCACAGGGGGAGCGCGTCTCCTGGGGGTTGAACCCGTCTCCTCTTGAATAAGAGGCTCTTAGGGTGTCCCCCAGGTACCAATCCCACCAATTGGTTAGATTGGTACCTGGGGGACACCCTAAGACCCTCTTATTCAAGAGAAGACAGGTTTAACTCCTAGGAGACGTGCTTCCCCCATGGGAGGCAAATCTACATGGAGGCTCCCCGAGCAGCCTCCCTTGCAATACGTTCGAGGGACCTGCCAGGCTCCAGCCGGGGAACTATAACCCTCAACATTAAATGCGCGTTTAATGTTGAGGTGTTAAGATCCTCGGCCAGAGCCTGGCGGGAACCTCGAACGTATTGCTAAGAGGGGCTCTGCTTGGGGAGAAACCCAGCTCGGATTTGCCTCCTGCAGGGGGAGCACGTCTCTTGGGAGTTGAACCTGTCTCCTCTTAAATAAGAGGGTCTTAGGGTGTCCCTCAAGTACCAATCCAACCAACCCGTCTCCTATTGAATAAGAGGGTTTTAGGGTGTCCCCTAGGTACCAATCCATCCAATTGGTTAGATTGGTACCTGGGGGACACCCTAAGACCCTCCTATTTAAGAGGAGATGGGTTCAACTCCCAAGAGACACGTTCACCCACGGGAGGCAAATCTGCGTGGAGGGTCCCCGAACAACCTCCCCGGCAATACGTTTAAGGGACCTGCTAGGCTCTGGCCGAGGAACCATAACCCTCAACAATATTCTTAGAATATTTATAAATTATACATGCAAATGTATTGAATAAATTCTTTTTATTTATTTATAAATATATCCATTAGAAAACATCACATGCTTTATAGGCATCTATCTTAATATAAATTAATAAAATTAAAGTATTTACTTTTGTTAGACCTGATTTCTCTATAGATATACTTAACTATCTTAGAAGAACGAGGAATTACATGGTAATGTAATTTGGAGAGAACGTAACACTTGAAAAATACATAGATTTCGACTTTCAGGAAGACAAGATTTGAGCCCTACAACAAATAAAGGATTGTACAATTGGTATTAAATGACAACTTTTCCGATACTGTCATCCTATTTGGCATGACATATATGTTGAAAAAATTGATTCGTTGACGTAGTGGAATTTTAAAAATTTTTATTAATCACCTAGGAATCATACTTAGGTTGCTATAAATAATAAATAAAATTCTAATTAAAATACACATGTTGATGAATCGAAATCAGCATGTCTTACTAATCAAAAGGAAATTTTTTTTTTCAAATCTTCAATGCTATTTCTCCTCCTACTAGTTGTTGTGTATGTGGGCACAACTCAGTAGAATATCATCACAGCATCTCTCCTTCCAACTGGACTTTAAGGAACTTAGAACACTAAAAGGGAGTGATCAAAGTTCCTTTCCAAAGTTGCACAATAGCAATCTAAGAATAATGGGACCCAAGCCCTCTATTTATAGAGTTCATTGGAGAAGGTTAAAGTATATCAAGATTAGAAGAGAATTTTCTCTCTCTTCTCCCTATACTATGCGCGCCAACTTCACTGGGGCTTACCTCAATTTACACGTCTCAAGTAGAGAGAGATTTGAATTTCAGCCAATCATAGTGTAGGGTTATGTGATTATCTACATCACTCAGGATAATTCCTATGCACATAATTCTATTTAAATTAGAATACAATTATTTAAGATAATTTCTAATTTAATAATTATGAATAATTATCCTTTATGTAAATTCTAACACAATTAAGATTTAAATTAATTATTTAAATACAAATAATTAATTATAGCAAAATCCCAATAACTAAATTTGAATAAATATTATCCTAAAATTAATTAATTAATAATCAATTCTAGAACTACTACTACTGGTTGGTGCACACAGTTTAGTAGGGCTAGGCCAAGCACAACTCACAATCCAACTGAACTGTTGGACTGAACTGTTAGCCTTGCACACTGATAAGTCCAATAATCCATCTAGTGTATCCTTCTTATTACCTATGGTAAACTGTTCTACATAACTAGTCAAGGAATTCGTGAGCTAGTATTGGGACCCGATGGACATATATTTTCAAGCTCCAATAATAAAAGATAAATTAATCCCTAACAAACTCTCCATTTAATTATTAACTTTGGTGCCACTCCACTAAAGCACCAAAGTTGCACTCTTTATAATATATTGTATTACGAGACTTTATAAATTTATCTTGTCCATGATCTCTCTTACATATGTGTATCATCATAGATTATCCATAATTAGATAAAGGACTTAGTTTCGTTTTACTTTCTGATCATTTTATTTTAAAGTTTCATTATTTCACTTATTTAGAAAATTCCATTTATAAGAATACAAATGGAAAGTCATCTAGTTACCACAAGCATCAAGATAACCAAGGCCTTATTCTTCACCAAATTCCCAAAAAGTGCCCTTAGGAGGACGACATTAACTCTTTGTTAGAGAACTATATATTTCATATATGTGGATTATGCTCTCATCGAATGTAGGTTGCATCTCTAACTTACCAACAATAGAGCCTTCGTTTATCGAGACTCTTGGCTTTGGCATATCCAAAGATGTAAGCTACAAACATGGAGTCATGAATCCACTTTGAAATTAAGATTACACATAGATGATTGTCAAAATGGATTCACTTAAAATAAACAGAATTATTATTAAATTAATTACACTTTAAGTCTAGTCCAGTGTGCAAGCACCATTAAGTTTACCACACTAATGTGTCTATCCTGGACTTCACTCTGACAACTTAGATAAACCGTCTCCCTAATTGGACGTAGATCCCCATTACAGTCATGTCATGTATAAAGTGCCTGGCTAAATACATAGATTGTGGACTATATGATTTAGATTATTAATTTTGGTCTTATGTCTATACTGCGTATAAACTCCATACATGCCTGATCCCAAGATTTAGTTATAATAGCCATGAACTAACATATTTGCTTAAATAATTAAACATAATAATAAAAGCAATATGAAGACCATTATAATTTTTTGAAATATTCACATTATTTATTTATTTAGTCCAAAATGTCTTTAATTACAAATAAAATATTTGTTTCTTAGGGCACCGATCCTAACAATCTCCCACTTGCCTTAAGTGAGTAAATGTGACATATTGCGTGTCCCCATACCCTCCATGTGTTTCTCAAAGCTTTTTATTATCGAGGCTTTAGTAAACCGATCAGCCAGGTTGTCCTCGGACGCTATCTTACAAACCGCTACATTACCAATCTCTACAAAACTCTTAATTATATGATACTACCTGTTTATGTGCTTACTCCTTTGGTGGTGTCTTGAATCCTTGGTATTAGCTACAGTCATCGCATTATCACAATACAAGACTATAGGTTTATTCACACCATGAATTATCTCAAGATGTCTAAGGGATTTCTTGAGCCACACAATTTTTTTCAGATGCCTCACTGGCAACTACACATTCAACTTCCATAGTTGAGTTAACAATGCAAGATTGCTCAACAATTTTCTAGACTATGGTGCCTCTACCCAGAGTAAAGATTGACCTAGATATCAATTTCCTCGAATCCTTATTCGCTTACAAATCGAAATCCTCGTATCTTCTAGGTGTTAGGTCCTCTTCAAAATACACTACATACAATCTCTTGTTCTCCTAACATGCTTAAGTATATGCTTGATTGCTTGCTAATATTGTAGCCCTAAATTTGATTCATATCGACTCATCAACATGACCGCATAACATATATCTGGTCTAGTGCAAAGCATAACATACATGAGACTTTCTACTATTAAAGCATAATGAACCATCTCCATGTATTTTCTTTCTTCTATTGTCTTTGGACAGTCTTCCCAAGAAAGATAATTCCACACTGAGTAGGCTGTGAGCCTTTCTTAGAATTTTACATTGCAAATCTTTTGAGAATTTTATCTATGTATGTAGCTTGAGATAAAACTATCATTTTTGTTCTTTCTATAACGAAACAGTTGTATGCCAAGAACACAATTAGCTTCTTCCAAGTCTTTCATGTCAAATTGTTTGGATAGCCACACTTTGACTGATGACAATGTCCCTATATCATTCATAATGAGTAGAATGTCATCAACATAGAGCACCAGGAAAACCACTCTTCCATCCCTAATGAATTCATACACGCATGATTCATCAACTTTTTGTTCAAATCTATATGATTTGACTGCTTGATCAGATCTTATGTTCCAAGATCTGGAAGCTTCTTTTAGTTCATAAATTGACTTGAATAATTTGCAGACTTTGTCCTTTTGGCCTTTAGCCTTGATTCCATCTGGTTGTATCAGATTTCCATTTAAGAAAGCAGTCTTGATATCCGTTTGCCATATCTCGTAATTGAGATGTGCAACAATCGATAAGAGAATGCGAGTAGACTTTAGCATCGCTACAAGTGACAAAGTTTCATTGTAATTGATACCTTCTTTCTACATATATCCCTTTACTATAAGTTATGCCTTAAAGGTTTTTACCTTTCTATATGCTCTTCTCTTGCTTTTGTAGACACACTTGCACCTAATGGGTTTTATTCCTTTAGTTGTATCTATAAGTTTCCAAACCTGATTTGAAGCCATAGACTCCATCTTAGCATTCATAGCCTTCTACCAAGATCTACATCAACATCCTCCATAGTTTCTTTATATATAGTGGGATCACTATCAAGTTCAACGGCCTTAGCCCTGAAAGCCTCACCTTGATATTATTTCGGTTGCCTAGCAATTCTTCCATTAAACCAAAGCTCTCTAGGTTGTTGATCAGTTTTTCTATAATGACTGGATTTTTCTCTACATTTGAAACCACTAGACTGACTTTGTTAGATCCTAACTCCTTGAGTGCTACTTTGCTGGGAGGCTTAAATTCTTGTATATAACTTTCCTCAAGGAATATTGCATGTGTGAAGACCATAACTTTATTTTCTAATGGATTGTAGAAAAGTCCACCTTTCATCCCTCTTGGATATCCTATAGAAATACAAACCTCTGAATGGGTTCCAGTTTGCTGGCATCCTTATCCAAGATGTGCACCAGACAACCCAATATTCTTAAGTGATTTAGAGATAGTTTCCTATCCATGCATAACTCATAAGGAGTTTTAGGGTCAGCTTTGCTTGGAATTGCATTCAAGAGATAATATGCAGTTTGTAGTGCATTTTTCCAAAATGACTTAAGCAATGTAGAATAAATTATCATTAATCGAACCATGTCTAACAAGGTTCTATTCATTTTTTCGACTACCCCATACTGTTCTGGGAGTACCAAGTGTAGTCAATTGAGATAAAATCATATTCTCTAATAAGTATTATATAAATTTAGTCAATTGGATAAAATCCTATTTTTCTTGGGCTCGTTGCATCTGAAATGAGCTATCGAATTCTGTTTTTGATGCCATAAATCCATAAATCTCCATAATATCAAATTTCTATAAAATAATACCAAAAACATTAGAATATCATAAATGCTTAAGGATTTTCACAATATTTGAGCTTAAGTTAATAGTTCTGTTTGAATAAATCAATTTATTTTAGACAATCATATGTTTTACATCGTAATCCTAAAATGAATTAATGAGTTTATTTTCTTGACTTGTGTCTTTTGATGTACTAAAGGGTGACATTCTGAATTAAATGAAAGTACGCATGTCAGTACGTTAGAGACAAGAGTCTTGATTGATGTAGACTTGTTATTCTTTTGTAGAGTTAATGATCTCCTCTTATTTGCATTATCTTGGAATTAAAAAATTGAAGCATTTAACTATTTGGATACATTTGTGTAACTGAATGGTATACTATTTATATTGATTATGAATAGTAAGTATTCTAATGGTGAGATAATGAAATATACGATAAATAAAATCGAGAAGGTAAAACGAAATTTCTTTAAGCCAGTTATGGATATCTTATGAGAATGTGGTACATTATGATATGTCATAAACAAAAAAATTATTAGAGTTTTATAATTATGTATAGTTCAAGAGTGCAATTCTAAATTTTTAGTGCAGGCGCATTAGAGTTGATAATTCTAAAATAAGCATGTTGGGGACATGTCATTATATTGGAGCTTGATCAATATATGTCCATCGGGTACTCTTTGATAGCTCATATATTTTTTAGTAATGATACGATGAATTTTTCCTACAAATTGGTACCTTATGTTAATTCTACAATTGATTCAAATTTAGTTGATTGGATTGTAATAACTCATGTTAGTTTATTGGGTGATTTAATTCCACGAATTAATTCAAAATAAATGTGTTGAATTATTTGTGTTTGTTTTATTTGATATGAGATTATTGATATATGACTGTTTTAATCAATAAAATAAGTCAATGTCTAATTAGGCAGAAGCCAGATGACCGATGCCTTAGACTGGTTGACCGGTGCTTTTAATGTTACAAAATAGTACGTAGTAGAATTTTAAAATTTTTTATATTAAAGTATTTTTCAAAATATAAGTTTGACACACTATATGTATAAATTAACCAGATCTTACTAACCTTGTAAGTGTCGAAAAGCTTCCTTAATCAGTGAAGAGAAGTAACGTTCGAGAATGACCTCAACCAACTGGCCTTCTTTGCTATTCTCTATCCACGATTGGAGTGAGTGTGGGCTCACATGTACAGTTCTTCCACCAAGCGACTCTCCTTCTAATCAATTGAGAAAACCCAAAGCTAGTGTTCGTGATTTGTAAATAAAAGCTCTTAGGGAGTTTTCAGAATCTCATCAGTAGAGTTTCATTCTTACTCTCTCAATTGATTTAAATAACTTATGAGACTCACTCCCTATTTATAGAGGTTGGGTCTAGGCTCAATCCTAATTAAATAAGGCCTCAAAAATTCAAATCAAAATCAAATCAGAAACAATATCTGATAAAATTCACATGGAGATGCATGATCCTTTTATTATTGGTCGACAGGCTGAACTAGCATATCGGCCTGCCGAACCTTCTCCATCGGTAGGCTGAACTTAAAGATCGACCTGCCGAACCTCCAATAAAAAATTCCTACGAATCTTTATTTTTCACCCGAGATTCTTAGGCTTTAGCCTCAATTTTAATTCAAACAACCCAATAGATAAGTTATCTAATTAAAATAGTCATATCTGGATAATCTCTAAGAAAATAAATATTTTTAATAATTCAACAAGTTTATCTTGAATTAATTCAAAACTAATCCAACCGATAAACAGATATGAATTATCTGATCCCGATAATTCAACAAGTTTATATTGAATTAACTTTATCACAAAAGTAATTCAACTGATAAACAGACATGAATTATCTGATTTTACTGAATTTTAGCCAAGCTGATAAATCTGACATAAGTCACAAATTATTGAAAAAATACACCGCATCGTTACAGGATTTTTATGAGCTAGCAAAGAGGACCTGAGAGAATTGAAGCCCTACCAGCCACTATAAATAGAAAACACACATTTGGAGTTTGGAAGTAAAAATGAAAGATTTTGATGGACATGCCTAGTTTTCTATTCGAGAAACAGGTAAAAATAGTTATCACAACTATAACACTCCACAACTAAATAAGGAGGCATGTTAAGCATGATCAACATTTTGACAAAATTAAAGATGATCCAGATAGTGTCAATCCTAAAAACAATCAAATTGATGACTACAATGAAGACAAACATCGAGCTATCGAATAACAAGAGATGAATGAATTGAGAGATCATATTTCTACAAGTTTAATGAGAGCATAGCTCAAAAGTTGACGTGGATACTTTTTGTAATATTATATATGTTTTGTATAAGATGAGGACTTTGGCTATATGGTGAATAATGATGGCCACATCATCCATTATTATTTAAATAGATGATATTTTTATGCTTATTTACTATGAGAGGAGATTGAGAATATAACAAATTTATAAATTTAATTGTTTACGTTCAATTTCATTTTTCAAAATTAGGACTAAGAAATTTTCTTCATAAAATTATAATAAATATACGAATATGTATATGTATATAGACATATTAAATTTGCATTTTACAATGTCTATTTTGGTCATTTTAATCCCACACAACAATTTGGCCTTATAGTTTATCAAACGCTATTATATAGCTTTTGGAACCAATGGTACTTTTAAAATTATAGTTTAACAAACACTTAGCTGTTTTACATCATAGTTTATTTCTCCTTCAACACAGCTGCAACAACTTTCTCAAAAGCTACAACATTATCAAACGGGGCCTAAGACCATTAACCTTGGTTTTCGCTTCCTAGAAAGAGCAAACTAACAATAAAAGACACAATCATAACAAAAAAGACAACTCTTATTTCGACTTTTCTCAACTTTTTCGAACTGGCAATTTCCAACCATTTTCATTAAGCTTAATGTTGAGGAGAAGGCTACAATTTTCCATAAGAACAAAAACATTTTTGATAGATTGAGCTATTGTTTTAAGCCGTAAATTTTCAAGAGTATCAAAACATTGACATTTTAATGATAACAAACAATTGTTTATGTGTTAACTAATATTTTATCTTGACTATAAAGCTTAAAAATGTTCAAAGTTCTTTACAAGAGCTTTTTTTTTAATATGCATTTTAAAGATACGTATTAAAGAAGAGTTTGAAAAGGAAAGGAAAGAAGGAAAGGAAGGAAAAAGAAAAGAAAGAGTTTAGTTTTTCTGAAATGGGATAAGAATAAACTATTGGTTTACTAATTAGACAGAAGTAAATTGGTACAAACAAATAATTCACTTAGTTCCTTTTTTTTTTTCCTTAATTTTTGTTGGAAAGAGAATAAGATAAAAAATCAACTATTAATTTACTTAATTGACACAAAGTAAACCATTGGTTTACTAATTAAGCAACATATTGGAAAAGTCATACAAGATCAGTTCCAAATAGAAGGAGTGAGAATGAGAGTTAATAACTTAGACCTTTTCTTTTCCGATATTTTACTTTTGGTCCTCAAGGAATATAAATTGTCTCATTTTAACCCTATACTTCTAACTTACACACTAATGGTCCCCGAACTCTTCAAATGTTATGCTAGTGGTACGTGTGCAACCAAAAAGTTAAAAAATTGATGGATTTCATTAGTGAGTTGCAAATGATCCGGCTTAAACACCCATCGTCAACGAATCATGTGTGCTTTGCGTGATAAAATCGATTAGATTTTAATGTTTCTTTTATATAGGTACTATTAACATAACATTTGAAAAGTTCTGGGACCATTAGTGTGTCAGTTGAAAGTTTAGAGATTAAAGTAAGACAACTACTATTCTTCGGAGACTAAAAATAATATTTTTTAAAATAAAACATGTAGAGCTTGCATCTTACATTTCTTTTCAAAGTGAAAAAAATGTATTTATATCTTATAAAAATGACAATAAAAGGAATCAATTGCATAATTCTCTTTTTAACTTATCTATCTTTTTTTTTAGAAACTATAAAAGTATCATTTGCATTTTCAAACTATTATTTTAAAAAGAAACAAATATACACAAAATTAATTCCTAAAAAATATTTTAAACATATAAAAAACCAAAAAAATTCTAATACAAAACTCAAAGTATCAAAGAAAATGAATTATTTTTTAAAGATTTAATATATTTTTAGACATGTTCCTAAAGAAAAATTATTTTTCAAAAATAAATTGCATTTAATTAAGAGTATTTTTGTCTTTCTTTTTATTATTCAAAGATAAATTGCATTTAATTAAGGGTATTTTTGTCTTTCTTTTTATTATTTATGATTGTCATTACAAAAATGATGGACGAAATTGAATCAAGGCTTTTAAATTCAAATGATAATTTTATAATTTTTAGAAACACAACATTAATAGGATGTTTGACATGGTTGTTTGAACTACTAGTTAAAATTATTTTTATTGTATCATATGAGAGTTTTATACTGTAATAAATTTTTAATTTTTATTATAATATATAAAAATTTTATATTAGTTATAACTATAATAATAGCCTAAACTGACATACCTAAATTATAAAAAACAGGACCTAAATTATAAAAAATAAAATCAGGAGCTGCATTCATGCCTAATCATTGGTCTCTCTCGTATGACTCATAGGACGGTCGGTGAAGGCGACCTAAAGCTACAACAGCAATAATCAACCAAATAAAAACAACAGAATAAAATGGATATTTTTAAAGGGTAAAACGGAACTTGTAAAATAAAGAACAAATAAAAATTTTTCATTTCTGTAAAAGATGAAATGAACTAATAAAACAAATTAAACTGGAATAAAGAAGAATTTAATTTAATCCGCAAAATAAAAAAGAAAGAAGCAATTAAGGTTTTTTTTAAAAGAAGAATTTGAAGGAATGTATATAAATAAATAAAAATATAGAATATAGTATATAAATAAATATGAAAAAATATAAAAGCAAAGAAAAAAAGAAAAACGATCGGAAGTCGCAATTCTGAACTTTCTCGCTCTTAAAACGGAAGGCAAATAAAAGAAACGATAAATCTGAGCACAGAGACGGAGACGACACACTCTCGTTGATCTCTGACCGTTCAGATCCAATCCTCTACGGCGATCGCCATGTTCCTTGCCGTCCGATCTCTTTCTCTCCTTGCCTTCGCCGTTCTCCTTCTCTCCTCCGCCTTCGCCTCCGAGTCGGATCACAAGGTAATCCCATCCCCTCCTCTCTCTTCCCCAAAGACCTAAACCTAATTTTAATCGATTCTTGTCTCGTGCAACTCGTAGATCTTGTTGTTGAGCTTCATTTTCCCCTGAATTCCTTTCGGATCTGTGGGTTATTTCGGTTTTCTTGCTCTTGAGCTTGATTGTGTTTCATTTCTTTGTTTTGTTTTATGCGAGGTTTTGTTCAGACATGGTTACTGCTTGTTTCTTGTTCTTCGGAGCTTTATACGTGCTTTATGCGCTTAATCTTTTGCAATTGGATAAAGTAGAGGGTTAGATCTCAACTGGGTCTTCTTTTTTCTTTTTTTTTTTCCTCCGCTTAATGAACAAATTGAAACCTTGTTAGGCATTGCACGTGGAAATGTGATAAATATTATGGTGATGATTGTAGTTACTGCCATTTTGGATCGTGCCCAAGATTTGTAGTACTGATTCAATAGCTGGGGATTTGTGGTTTTTTTGTGTTATAAGTAAATTTGATGGTCGCAATACTGTGCAGTTTGAGTTTCCGCACAATCATTCTATGATTTGACTTTTTCTTATGTATGGTGAGTGTTTTAACCCGGTGTTTCGAGTTGGATTTAAATCTGGTTCTGGTTCTGGTGGACTATGGGTAGTTTAGTTTAGAAAATCACTGCTGAAGTACAAGGACGTGAGATATCTGTTCTCTGGCTTCAGGACTTGATAGTTGGTTAGCAGAGATAGTTGCCGTGTTTGATGTACTTCTTCTGCTCATCAATTATGTTATCCTCAAGTTTGCCGATTAAGTTTTTAGGGCCTTTATTTCGTTATAGACATTTGGGCACCCACAAGAACTCAAGTTGGCAAATTTGAAAGCCTTGTCATGGTTGCAATTGCATCATGCTGGTTGCTAAAATTAATTCAGGTTTGCATAAAATGTATTGGAAACCTGATTCATAAAAATAAAGCATCCAATGCTAGTTGATTGGATTAGATGACGTCCAAAAAAAGATTCTAGAATCTAGACGTGCGTGAGTAGAACTGCAGTTCTTTTCTTTGCCTCGTTCAGTGTCTTTATGCATTTAACTTCAACTTTTTTCCCCCATAAAATTAAGCACCATTTCACTTATCCTAAATGCAAGATGGTTATTTTGAGGGCATTTAAAAAATGGTTCCTCAAATAGGTAGATGGTAATGCTCCTTCTGTCTGACTCATTCTGAATAAGTTAGATCTGGGGTTGGGCTTTTAAGTTCTGATCTCATATATGTTTTGATTGCTTCAAGTGTTACACTCAAAATGTTGTTGCCCACTCTTTTTGGTGGGCGTTTCTTTTTGAGCAGTTTTTATTTTTTTCATTTCAGTTTCTAACTGTATATTGTAGTTATGTTGTCCTACAAGCTTCTTTTTTACAGTGTCTTTTTTTCTTTCTCTTTTTTATTTTTTAGATAAGGATGACTGGCTCTAGGATGGTTGAATGCTGATATCTTTTGATTGTTCATTGTGGAGCTTGTTTGTTCTGGTTTAACTTATTTTGCATTGGATTACAGCTCTCTTATATTCACAATTTCCTGTGAATAAAAAATGCAATGTAATTTTTCAGCTAAAATTCAATATTATCTTCTCATGCAGTACCAACAAGATGAGGCAGTTACGCTTTGGGTAAATAAAGTTGGCCCTTACAACAATCCACAAGAAACGTATAACTATTACAGCCTTCCTTTTTGCCATCCATCTGGAAATGCTGCTCACAAATGGGGTGGTCTTGGTGAAGTCCTAGGAGGAAATGAACTCATCGAGAGCCAGATTGATATAAAGTTTCAACGTACATAGAAATTCTTGTAATTATGTATGTTCAGTTGGTTAAAAATGCAATTTACTGACTTTTTTTTTTCTTTGCAGAAAATGTGGATAAGGCTGTAATTTGTCAACTTGAGCTTGACGAGGCAAAGGTTAAACAATTCAAAGATGCAATTGAGAATAGTTACTGGTTTGAATTTTTCATGGGTAAGTTCTGTACTTCCGTAGTACATGTTTGTCACATGATCACTAATTCAATGCACCAGTATTTGTACCAATTACCTGTATTAATATTGCTTCTTGGTTCTTATTGATTGAATTTTCTTCATGTATATGAAGCTTTGATCCGGAATTTTGAGTTGTTGCATGGATTGTATGATCTGCCTTTTAACCATTCTCACTTTTTTATGGCCAACTAACTTGGTATCTCGTTTGCATCTTATAATGGTATCTACCTTGGTGTTGGGTGTCTGCGTACAACTCCAGATGATCTACCTTTATGGGGTATGGATTAATCTCAAGTCTCATTCTTCAACTGTAATGTTGGATTTCGAACATCAGTATATTTGAGTTGCAGACCTGTGATTGATCTTTTCTCCTCTTCTTGCAATGTTGTTAGGCTTTGTTGGTGAGTTGCATCCGGATAAGAATAGTGACAATGGCAAGCATGTGCTTTACACACATAAGAATATTATTGTCAAGTACAATAAAGATCAGGTTTGTACTTAAACTTCTATATCTTTTGTAGCTACCTCTTGAAACTTTTATATGTCATCTGTATGGTAAGCTTTGTATTAATGCAGATAATTCATGTGAATCTCACTCAAGAGAGCCCCAAGCCGCTGGAAGTGGGTCGAACCGTGGACCTAACATACTCTGTCAAGTGGATTAAAACCAATGTCACTTTTGCACGTCGATTTGATGTTTATCTGGACTACCCGTTTTTTGAGCACCAGGTAAAATTGGAAAGGCATTATCTTCCTTTGCTTCTTGTTCCTTGCGTAGCTTAATTTTTAGTTGAAACAGCCAACTTTTAAACATTGGTTCAGATCTTTTAGTCATCCACATATTTTTATTAGCTCAGGCTCTATAAAGTAATCCATGTATGATCTTTCTGTTTGCAGATCCATTGGTTCTCAATTTTTAACTCATTCATGATGGTTATCTTCCTCACTGGTTTGGTGTCAATGATATTAATGCGTACATTGAGGAATGACTATGCAAAATATGCAAGAGAAGACGATGATCTTGAAACTTTGGTAATGATGTTTTGATCTGCTTGTATTTTCGTTTCTTGTGTTTTTTCCTTTAAAAAGGACAAACCCTAGTAGCTTGTAGAATAGTGCGTTAATTTCCAACATTCCTCTTTTTTTCAGGAAAGAGATGTTAGTGAAGAGTCTGGCTGGAAACTTGTCCATGGGGATGTTTTCCGGCCTCCTAGGAGTTTGGTGGTTCTTTCTGCAGTTGTTGGCACAGGTGCTCAGCTAGCATTGCTTGTTCTCCTTGTCATCTTACTGGCAATTGTGGGAATGTTGTATGTCGGGTATGTTAAAAATTTGTTGCGAGATATATGGCCATTATTTTGGATTTTTTATGCTTTTGCCATGTCATTTGATAATGTTGAGACTAGCTCTCTTCTTTGTATTTGCTTAATGAACGTATGAGAGCATGTATATGGATTACATTTACTGTCATATCTTAAACTGTTCCTTTTGCTCCCACAGGAGAGGAGCAATTGTCACGACTTTCATAGTATGCTATGCTCTCACGTCATTCATTTCTGGTTACGTAAGTGGTGGGATGTATTCTCGCCATGGTGGTACGTATTTAGTAGATTTTTTTTAGTTAACATTTTGTGTTTGCGTGTGTTTTTAAAATGCTCTGTATGCATGTGTGTGCACTATCAATTCTATATGGCCTTATGTAGCATGGTGTGTCATAGATCTGGTTTATTGCTTTGTCTTCTTTTTAACATGCGTTGACCTTTTCAACTGTACAATTGTCATGTTATGTTTTCAGGTAAAAGTTGGATAAAGTCAATGATTCTTACAGCATCTCTATTTCCATTCATGTGCTTTGGCATTGGGTTCATCTTAAACACAATTGCCATCTTCTATGGGTCTTTAGCTGCTATTCCCTTTGGTACAATGGTGGTTGTCTTTGTTATTTGGGCTTTCATCTCTTTTCCTTTGGCACTTCTCGGTACTGTTGTTGGAAGAAATTGGAGTGGTGCCCCTAACAATCCTTGCCGAGTGAAGACCATTCCTCGTCCTATACCTGAGAAGAAATGGTATTTGACACCATCTGTAGTCTCAATGATGGGAGGACTTCTACCCTTTGGCAGCATATTTATTGAGATGTATTTTGTTTTCACATCATTCTGGAATTACAAGGTGCGTCTCTAATCTGTTTGCATAGTTGGTTTAATTGAACACATCTGGTAGTTAAAGTATTATCAGGTTAATTATATTGTAAAATATGCAAACTTTCATTCTTTTGATAAAATTGGATATTTTAATGTTTAGCTGGATGATGAGATATATTGTTTAAGCAAAGTGGTTTTTAAGCGTCCTTTTTGGCAACTGAATCAGCAACTTTTGCATATCATGTGGTACATAGAGACTTGGAGTTGCTCTAATACGATGCTACTCTAGATGGAGTAGAAGGATTTTGGAGTGGGTTTAATGATATGTGTCCTTCTAACATTGGTCCATAATGTCTAATGCTCTGAGGCATGTCTCAGTCTGTCGCCTACGGCTTAAGTACTAAACAATATTCTACATTTTAAAACCAAAACATTAAATGTGGCCACACACAAAAAGAAATTAAAGAAAAAACCCTTAGGAATTGTCAGTAAGTCTAATGGTAATATATATTATTTTGTGCACAATTTAGTTTGATTATATTCATGTGCCTGATGTTGTGTCTTTCATGCTCTGTACTCAACAGGTGTACTATGTTTATGGCTTTATGCTGCTTGTTTTCGTCATCCTAATTATTGTCACTGTTTGTGTGACAATTGTGGGGACATATTTCTTGCTCAATGCGGAGAACTATCACTGGCAATGGACTTCTTTCTTTTCGGCTGCCTCAACAGCTGTTTATGTGTACTTGTACTCCATATATTACTACTACGTAAAGACAAAGATGTCAGGCTTCTTCCAGACGAGCTTCTATTTTGGATACACCCTGATGTTTTGTCTTGGTTTGGGAATCCTCTGTGGTAAGTCCTTGATAAGATCATAAAATCTAATGTCAATCTCATCACTCAGCTTATCCTCTGGTTTCTTTATCACTGACCTTTTCCTATTAAACAATAAAACGCAAAAGGTTCTCCCTTTTTTCTGCTTTCTATTTAGAGAATTTGGGTGCTGGTTTTTTTGGGTTCAATCTTTTATTTCTGTCGTTAATGGGCTTAAATAACCACAGTAGAAACTATTTTACTTGAAATATGCCACTACCCTGAGTAAAAATGTGAAAAATAATAGTAGCTGATGTTGATTTTATGTTTAGGAAAATTTTGACAATTTTTTTTTTTTTTTTTTAGTTCAGTTGAATGTTATGAAAAATCCCTGGCAATGCATACACATATGTTATTAATCTCTGTTGTATGTTATGAAAAATCCCTGGCAATGCATACACATATGTTATTAATCTCTGTTTCTGTATGGTTTTACTGACCTCAAAACCTTGATCCCCTAAGAAGCTATGTTTTGCGCTGATCACTTAGTTGCCTCCGTTCCGGAGATACTGTTTGTAACAACACATGTTTAATATGAGTTAGATTACTGTGGTAAAAAGTTAAATGTGCATTTGCGTCCTACTTAAGGGAAACTGAATTTTTGTTATATGTGGATGTTTATTGGCTTGTGAATTTATAGGCGCTGTTGGTTATCTGGGCTCGAATTTGTTTGTGAGGAGGATCTACAGAAACATCAAGTGTGATTAAGACCGTCTCCATAGGAACAACCTGATAGAGCTTCCCCAGTGACATTGATTGTGAAGATAGTACAGTTGGAGAGGAAGTTCCTGTTCATGTATGAAGGCACGGCAATATTGTCTGGTTGAGATCTCATGAAGTATTCTTCTTTCTCTGGTGTAGGGGAAGCCTTGAGAATTTTCCTTTTTCGCTTTCTTAACTTCGGTTTTCTCCCCGGCTGTAAGTCAAAGCTTTAATTTAGAATGCAGAGATTATTTCACATACTTTTAAGAAAGTTAGAAACTCTAGACGGTCACTTGGTATTTTCTTTTTTGGACCTTCTACGTATAGGTTCTCAATGTAAGCACTGGTATCATTTCTACCCCCGTACTTTCTTTGTTCTATGCTCTTGGTGGTATGATTGAACTTAACGGGGTAGAATGAACTTTCAAATTGAATTTTGTGCCTGTGTCAATACAAGGAACTGGTGAAATTATATTTTCTTTTCTACTTCCCTATGTGCATGCATAATTATAGAAACTTTCCAAACGATACATGCTGGGGTTAGGCCTGAACCGGCAGCCTAGACCTCGATATGCCTCTCTCTGCCCGGTTTCGGAGTAAAGCTCAATTTCTGGGGGGAATTTATTACAGAAAGTTTAAAGAAAAACAAGTAATGGTCCTAAACGAAAAAGTGTTACATGTTTAGATTAAGGAGCTTCATAGAAAGATGTGGATATCCAGTCGTAGGATCTCTCTTTTGTGATGGTGTAATTCGCTTGAGAGGAAGCATGTCTAGGCGCCTTTAGGGTTGGGAGTGTTAGCTGGAAATATTATAATAATTCCTGTTTTAGTGCGCCTTTGCCAAGAAAAGGAATACAACCAGAAATGTAAATGAGATTGAAAAGGAAAATGATGGTATCATGAACTCTATTTTGTGTGCACTTGTTTAGTAGATGGTGTAAGGAAAAAGGGTCTAATTCTATTTCGTGATGAATGGTTCATCAATTCAAACTGAATGTCCTGTTTGGATCCGTTTTGCTAAAGTTTTTTTTATTCCCTCTTTCAATTTGAATTATTAGTGTTTTCAATTTGAATTGACAATTTAAATCGATGAGTCAAACGACTGTTATATAATTTAGAATTGTAATTTTGTGAATGTAGTTATTAATTATTAATTACATAATAACTTTTAGTTTTAATCATTTTTTAGTTTATCTATTCGTTTTAGAATCTGTATTCTTCAATTTGAAAAAATAAAAAAAATTGTTTCAATTTTAGCACTCAGACTTTACAGGAAAAAGAATACCTTTGTATTTTTTAAAGATAAAAGGACACATCGATGCTTAAAACACCCATTGTGTTTTGTCAAAATACTCTAATTACCCCTTTCATTATTAAAATACCTGAAAAATGCTATGTGTTTTTTCCATATACCAATTTATCCTGTGCTTTTGAAGATAGTCTAAAACAAGGATACAAAAAATAAAAAAATAAAAAAAAAATCCCTGCCATTGGCAGAAGTAACCCTACCCTTGGGAGATTTGTTGTTGCAAGTCGCGTCTCCATTCTCATAAGTTATCTCCATTTAATACAAAAATTACTGATTCTTTCATTCTTTTTCTTCAATCGATTCTTTTTTAATTATTGTTTTGAGCATTTTTTAAGTCTAGAAAATGCAATTATAATATTGAAATATATAAGTTTAATCGTTTTATTATTGTTTTGAGCATCTTTTAAGTCTAGAAAATGACAATTATAATATTGAAATATATAAGTTTAATCGTTTCACTGAGTGTCACTTATTTCGAAAATAAGATGACTATTTTGGATTACAATGCGTTGAAGGCTCTAAAGCGAGCCACTTGTTTGTCCTCTCTTTTGGCTTCGTCCGGGGAGCTTTGCCACACTTTTTTGTCGTTTATTTTTTGTGTGTTTGCATTGTTCTGGCTTTTTTTTTTGTTCTTTTGGTCCTTTATTGCTCCGTCATTGCCCTATTAAAATAACTTTATTTTAAATGTGTCTCTGTTTATTGTACAAAATCTAGGCCTTTGGTTGTTTTGGTTGACGTAAAAAGTTTTGATACAAACCAAACTTATTATGGTGTTTTTTTTTACAAAATTTAAGTTATTATAGTGTTGTTAATTCAGACTGGGTTTGAACTCACTTCACAATGTTTATTTTTTATGTGCTTCTTTGGAATACTTTTTTTTTTTTTTTAAATTTTGTTTGCTCCTATTAAAAAATGTTGTTGGGATTTTGTCTTTGCTCACTACAACAATTGTTTTCCCTAAACGTGCCTTCTTTTAAAAGTTAATTTCACACTATCATCAAAAGATCTCCTATAGTGTGGTCCTTTTTCAATATGTTTCTTTTAAATAGTTTTTTCTTAACATGTTCCTGACATATATTCTTTTAATATATGCATTGTTTAATTTTTAACTACGTAAATTTTTTATTTTAAAAACGATATTTATTAAAATGTTTGTGTTAATTACGTGTTAAATAACAACTAAGACTTTTACTATTAAATATTTTTTAAAAAATAAAAACATGGTAATCTGAACTTGTTTTCGGTTGAAACACGATAATCTAAATTTAACATGTGAATATACTACATGTATAACACGTGGGGTTCAATTAGTATGTATAATAAGGGGACATCTGTTTCATTTGATAATTTAGTTAATTAAATGCTTTAAGTTTTTTTTTGACATGTGGTTTTCCCTAAACATTTTTTTTTTAAATTTCAGTCATTTGAGTTCCTATTTAATGAAATGAAAATTATAGTAAATATCATTTTCCCGAAACTACCTATAATAAATATCAAGTTTTAAAAATATTTCAGTAAATAGCAAATTTAGTGTAAATAATTTTTATTTATCCACTACATATATTTTAAGGTGCAAATAATTTGTTTCCCCTCTTATTTATTGTGTAAATTATTCATTAGATTATTTACATTTTTATACCTGTATTTTATGTTTATTCAAACATTATATCTTCAGTTTTTGATCTTGTCAAATATATACTTTCATATTAGAATTATACAAAAATTTATGCCTTTTCCTATTCAACTTTCAATTATGATATAAAAATTACCCAAAATATCCTGACATAGAAAAATAAGAGAACTTTAAAAATTAAAAAATACTTTAAAATAAAGGTTTTGACCTAAAAATGTCTAGAACACCCTCAAAAATTGATTTTTTCTGTGCTTTTGTTTTTGTTTTCTTTTTTACTTTTTGAAAGTTTTAGTCATTTTCTCTCTTATAGAAGGATAATTTGGTCATTATAAAAGTCAAAATCAATCATTAGACTGGATAATATACAAATTTGTATATTAAATCTAATTTAAAGATATACATTTAATGGAATAAAAAACAGAATGTATGGTTTTTTAAATAAACCTAAACTAGAGGGTATAAAAAGATTAATATCCTTTATTGTTTTTCACACAGTAAATAAACTATTTACATTGTAAATCTGTTATTTACTAAAAATATTTTTAAAATATGATATTTACTTTAAAAAAGTTTTTAAAATCTACTGTTTCCCTCACTCCCTTAAAAAATTTGAAAACTTTTATGCCCCTAACTCTCATTTTGTTGATATCGTTAGTCTCTATGTTACTCTTGCCATCAAATATATTACGGAAGGTCAATATTTCAAGAGGTTTTTTTTTTTTATTATAATTTTACCCGTTAGATCCCCCAAAAACTTCATTTATTAACAAGAAGGTTCCCAAAAGCCTTTTTTTTTCCCTTTTTTTTTCAATACAACTAATGTTTTTTTTATAAATCATGATAGGCTCTCTTGTATTGCCACCCTGATGTCTACTCTCTCCATATTTAATTTAAAGTATTGCTTTTTATGTCTCTCTTAATATTTGAAAAAAGTCCCTATGATTATTATATTTTTTTCTTCAATTTTCACCCACCCAGCACCTACCAACGCCATGTCCTTTTTCTCACTTTTTTCCCCTTTATACTAAGAGTATTTAATAAACGAAAGTTAGTTGCATGACATGTGTATTGTTACAAATTAGACACCCTAGTTTTACTGAGAGCAAAAAAACATGAGAAGAAAATAAGCAAAACAATCACACAAATATATAGTAGTTCATCCTCAATATGAGAATTACGCTCGTTTTCAACCTCTATAAAAAATTTACTATAGTGAAGCAGTTTACAAGAGAAGATTGCACACCACTCGTAACTTTGTATGTTTACCTAACCTCTCTAATAATACCTTAATTTGGCACCCACTCTATGTACTAAGAAAACTGAATGCAACCGAATTTTACAAGTATGAAATCTCTAAACTACTCTAAATGAAATTTTGATATAGGACTCCATCCTTACACATTCAGGAGGGTTCTCCTGTAATAATTTGTCAGGGTTGTAAATTATACTCCACAACTTAACATGTATAGAAACACACACTTCACTTTGGTTTGTTTTTGTGAAATCTAGTTTGAATGGAATCTCACATATATATAGTTTTTGTATTATGTGTCTCTTCTAGATGTTGTCATTTTATTCAATTATTTGTGTTTTTGGGACCTTTTTGTGAAAAGAATTAGTTTTTAGGGACCTCAGGGTGAAGAGATCCTTAAAGTATTAACTTTTCATGACATTTGTAACGAGAGGGCTTTTTCGGTGGAAATCCTTACTGATGGTCCAACGTTTTGAAATTATTAGATATGATCAAAATTAATCTTTTTTTTTTTTTCTATAGATATGATGGCAGAAAGACATATACCATCAATAGGTATCTTTTTGGGTTCCCTCCAAAAAAATTTCCTTATAACAAGAGGAATAAAGTGGGGACAAGCAATGCCAATAGAGTTAGAGTTTGGGACCTTGATGTTAGACTTAATGTCCTAAGAACTAGACAATGTTACTATTTTGAGACATTTGATCAATAAAGACTTTATTATTTATATCATATATCAACATCGTCCTCTTTATATTCATTTTGTGATGAATCTATGATAAACAAACTAAACTTTGAGATCGTCGTTCTAGACCTTTAAGATTATGCATATAATGGACAAATTATGCAGAAGACATGAATCTTAAAGTAATAATCTAAATATAAAGGTCTGCAATCGAGGGAATAAAGTTAGGCACTTTATTCGTATTAAGATTGTTATGTTATATCTACATTCTTGATGGGAGATAACTTACCTTAGTTATCAGAGTCGGAACTCTATGAGTAGAGACATTGGTATATTATCATTGGTGACGATATATTAGATTGGGACTAAAGATGAATTGATTTAATTAATAATTTCATTTGAATAAATCAATTTACTTTAGACAACCATATGTGTTACATCTTGATCCTGAAATGGATAACTGGGACCATATTCTTGACTTGTGTTTTTTAATTTACTAATAGGTGACATGTAATGCTTACGAATATTTATTAATTTAAATCCAGAACTTATTGGATTTAATTAATAAATTTTCTTTGATAAATTGTATTTTTATAAATTACGATAAAGTGTAAATCATATATGGACAACTGATAATGAATATTTTGTTTGTGAATTTTTTGCAATTTGGGGATATTGTTAATAAACGAATTGTTGTAGTTTAAATACTCACAAAAATTGGTGAATAATATCCTCAAAATAGAATTTATATCATAATTAGTTATAATATTATGGTATAAATAAATAAATAAATGATAAAGTGGTAATTAAAGTAGGAAAGCATGCCATAATCCAAAACCATAAAATGGTTAATTTCCAGTCAGTTAAGCTAGAAAAGGATTTTGTGCCCATAGCACATCAGGTGGATGAAATACAGTATAAAAGACACAAGGAAGGCAAAGGTACAAAGTGCAGTGTAAGTATACTGTTTAAGTGAAAAATACAGATATGTGGGATATCAGTGTTAAGATTAAAAAAATGGATTAAAAGTAAGTCGATATATTTTAGACTATTTAAGTGTATATTTCTTCAATTTTACAATGATAGTATAAGAAAAATATAGTGAGGTGTAAAATTACACCGTGTAATAAGTATGTGAGATCCACCTTTTGGACACTCAAAAGAATGAAAATCAGCCACCTGACCTCTACATGTTGCATCGGTTTTCTCCATAACAAGAGAGCCAAAATTTTCCCACAAAATTCTTAAGTAATGATCTAGGGTGATGAGTCACCAAATTGTGAAAAAAAAAAATCTTACTTTTACGCATTAATTTCTATGCAACAAGAACCCAAAAACTACCTCATATCTCACTCCTCCGAATCGGCGGCCCCTAGTCCACCCCTCTCAAATCTCACTCCTCTGAATCGGCAGCCTCTAGTCCACCCCTCTCAAAATTTTCTCAAAGAAAATTCTTCACAAAAACATCTTCCAAGCAAGCTTTAAGACAAGATCAAGTTTTTTAGTTTAAGGATTTCTAATTTTGAAGGTAAAATCTAGACTTTCTCTAAGTATTTCTAGGGTTTTCCATTGGGATTTGAAGGGAAACTTGATATGAGTTTTCTTGTCATAGTGTATGTCTAGGAAGGTTGACAAAAATCAAGCTTTCTGGAGCTCCATAAGTTCACAAATCTTTTGGTAAAAAGCTTAACCTTCTATTTTTAAGTTTGTGGTTGTTTTACTTTATTTTATTTTATCAAGTATGGTATGTAATTGTTTAAAATTGAACTATAGCATGTTTAAGGGATTTTATGGCATGTTTATGTGATGTATTTTGTGTATGTTTATGGTGATGGAAGCCTAGGAATTAGGTTTATGTGCTTGAAATCAAATTTGGACAAAAACTATGCAAATTACAAAGTTTAGATGATTTAAAAAAATGAAATTTTGGCATGTTTAAACATGATTTTTTTTTAGAAAGACTAAAAACCTGTTCAAAATAGTGAGATGCACAATTTTTATGAATAAGGTATTGTGAAAATTTGAAAGGAACTAAATTGAAAAGATTTGTTCAAACTCGAAAGATTTGAAAAATAGCAAAAAAAATCTACTGTACAGTAGGAATTTCAGAAAAGTTAAAACACGAAAGTTTTAAATCTCTATGAAACTGTTAAGATATGCGGATGGCTTGTCAAAATTCTATACAGTTTATGACATAAATTTCACAAATTTTTATCACAAAATTTCAACAAATGTTAAGAAGAAAAAAAAAACATTTTTAAATAAAAGGAATTTAAATTAGGAGCTTTAGAGACAACTGTATAGAGTGATCGTTTTTGGTTCTGGGGGCAAACTTGTCAAAACCTTTCGTTATCCTGCTAAATTGTAAAGTTTTGTTAAAATGGGTTTTTTTTTACTACAAAAAGAAAATTGACACCTCGCGTACCCCACTGTTAATAAGTAACATTTTGTGAAGAATTGGCAAAAAGGGGCCCAAAAAGTTCTAATAAGGCCCATTGATGGCAAAAACGTTATTTTTCATAAAATAGACCAAACGAACCCCTTACATCTAAATAAAAAGTGTCTTTAGCAAGAATTTTTTTCATATTTTGTTAGTAACAATAAGGCATCATGAATCAAAAAGAATAAGTTGCTTGGTTTTTTAAGCCAAGCAATAACCTAATTCAGTAATTAACGTTCACATCTTGTATTGACATATAGATCGATAGTAGTAAGTTAGCTAATGACGATAAATTGTCCAAGCAGGACAATTAGACGAATAGCAAAGGAACCGAAAATTGGTTAGCACTGTATCAATCCCAAGTAAGTTCAGACCCCGTCTATAGTGTGAAATATAGGATTTTTGGAAAAAAAAATGTTATTTAAAACATTTAGAGAGATGCATTTGCTATGCATTTATTTTAAGTCAATAAAACATCATGTATGATATGTTAAACTAAATTAACAGACTGACAAAATGATTCACCAGACATGTAAAGAAAGTGTCGTACCAGCTCCCTAACTCAAGGGGAGTCTTAAGTTATATTCTAGTCTCGATGTTACGAAGCCCATGTGCACATATGGTACGAACCCTTGGGCCCTAGTTAAGTTAAGGATATGAAAGGATAATGAATGTTCATAAACAAGCATAAACAGATCATGCATATAAGAAGGATATATCTAGGGTTGACTTTTTGATTCCCTTGGTTACTTGCATTTCATTTCCTCTTGTTGTTACTATTACAATTACATCTAGCTTGGAAATTTTGAGTCTATCCCTGCCCTTGGTTACCACCCTGTTCTTTTGCCTATGAAGCCTTGGTTTTGCTTAGCCAAGGCCCTTTCCTCTCTCTGAGCTTTAAAGATTCTTACTCTTTCTTCTTTGTCATGGGAGATTCTAAATTCCGCTTGAGAAGTTTGCTCTATACAATCTTCTACATCCTTGGGTGCTTGACCCCTACTATCAAAAATCAAGGCAATGTCAGTACGAAACATCCTCATTGACCTCCTTATCCTTTCCTAGGTCAACATATACTAGTTCAGGGCAGATGCATGCCAATTGATTAAACCTCCTCGTAGCTTTAGTGACTGAAAAATTCCCTTGTTGGAAATTGTTGAATTCTTCTTGATGTGCTGCCATTGTTTCAATATTGAAATAAGCTCTTTTGAATTCCTCAAAAAACTCTGACCAAGTTATCTTATCCACATTTCCCCTACGTTCCACCGATTCCCACAATTTTTTTGCATCTTTGGTGAGTGAAAAGGATGGACATAAAACCTTTTTGTGGTCATTCTCTTATAAACTTTAGGACTCTCTCTATGCTGGTAAGTCAATCATCTGTATCTAACGGGTTTGTGGAACCATCAAATTTTGGGACTTTCATTTGTCGAAATTTTTCATAAAAATCCATGACAAGAACTACAGAGCTACTATGACCTACCTGTGGTGCTGGTGGTGGAGGGTTCTCATGTACTAGGGGTACTGGATTTTGGTGAGCCAACTGCTGACGTAGTCCCTGCATCTCTTGCTCCTAGGCTTAGAGCTTTTGTTGCAGCTTAGGGATTAGGATCATTAATTCTAGGTTTGAGGGACCTCTAGGGGTTTTAGCCATTGTTGTTGGTCAAGATCCTACCATAACATAATAATATTACGTTAACATTTATTGTTGACTTAATAGAATTATTCCAAAATTTTTCTTTAACCACTCAAGTTTATAACCGACTATAAACCATAACATAAACATATTATTTTATAACGTATACTTTTTACATCTTTTGTTAACAAAGCATCACATATATGGCTAACATATCATACATAGTTAACTGACATACATAAGCTTTCACATCATTTATAGTAGCAGTCATCTTCTCTGACTAGCATGAACACCACTGTCGGGAATGATACTACTTATCGAGGTACATATTTACAAAGTCAATAAGGTCAAAATCTTGCTAGCCACAACAAAAACAATATAAGTCTATTTTCCTTAATCAAAGTTGACCTCCGACATGTCACTATCTAGGGGATCTTCTCTGGATCTTCTTTTTCCTCCTCACTGGAGTCGATAGATGGATCATCGCGAGCATGCAAGGGTTATGATAATCTTGGAACGTGATGGGGCACAACCTGATCATCATTGTCCTCATCCATACCTATAAGGAAATCATTAAGTAGAGCTAATAGGCTTTGCTCAGCATGTAATATCTCAGCAATAAAGTGCATCCAAGCTAAGAAAATTCTGAGGATACTAAATCAGATGTTGAATTGTGTCTAGGAGGTCATGCCATATAAGATCACAAACTCACCGTAAAGGCAATTCTAGTGGAATTATCGGTGCCATGGTATGATGAAATCTCATAATGTAGTGTTCCATGGGTTCGCCCATATATCTATCCCATATTGCTTCCAAATGTATATAGATTTGATGTTGCCAGTCAGCCCAGATAAATGGATCAACCTAGACTGGCATATCATCGACAAGTGGCTGTGGCTGTGGAGCAAATTCTACAAAAATTGTCCTTTAAAGCCTTTCCAATCAGGGCTTGTCCTCCAGGACCTAGCCCTGATCCACCTATGCTAACGCTTCTGTTATATGTGTATGTCCTAAGAAGTAAAAATGTAATATGTTTTAGAGACATTTTTATCAATAAAGAACTTATTTATTATTCATATACCAAATCATGTCCTCTTTACTTTCATATTTGTTGAATGTATGTTAAGCAAATAAAAGTCTGAGACTGTCATTCTAAACCTTTAAGAATTGGGCATATGATGGATAGATTATGTAGAATACACAATCCTTAAGGTGACGGTCTAAATCATAAGATCCGCAATCGAGGGAATAAAGTTAGATGCTTTATTCATGCAAAGATTGTTATAGTTGTCTATATCCCTATTAGGAAATGGTTTGTCTTGACCATCTGAGGTGGACTTCGTGAATAGAAACATTGGCATGTTGTTATAGGTGATGATGTGTTGGATCGAGACATAAAGTGAATTGATTTGGATTAATAATTTTGTCTAGGCAAATCGATTCACTTTAGACAATCATTTGTATTGTATCTTAATCCTGAGATAAGTAATGAGCCCATTGTCTTGACTTATATCTTTTGATGTACCAAGGGTGACATCCACATTTTATAGTGGTACGCATGTCGGTACATTAGAGGCATGAGCCTTGATAGCGTAGACCTATTATTCATAGGTATGCAATCCATAGGTCCTCCTTAGGAGTAGTTGATATCCTCTTATATGCATTATCTTGTAATTGAAAAACTAGAGCACTCAACCATTTGGATACATAGGTGTAACCGAATGGTATACTGTCTTATGGATGGTAAGTTTTTTGAAGGTGAGATAATGGAATGTAAGATAAAAATATCGGTAAGGTAAGATAGAACTTATCCATAAGCCGATTATGGATAATCCTATTGGGATATGATACATTATGATATGTCATGGAGACTTAGCTACATGGGTTTCGTAATTCTATATAGTTCGAGAGTGCAGCTCCAAGCTTTTAATAGAGTAGTGTTGGAGTTGATAATTATGACATGTATATCTGGGATATTGGGTTTCATAATTATTAGGATCGGATAATTCTTGTCTGTTTATCAGTTGATTTAATTTTGAATAGATTAAAACAAGATAAACTTGTAGAATTATCAAGAATTTATTTATTTTCCTAGAGATTATCTAGATAAAGTTGTTTTAATTAGATGACTTCTCTATTGGGTTATTTGAATTAAAACTGAGACTTTATCCTCTAGAATCTCAGGTGAAGAATAAAAGATTCATTGGGATTTTTTTTATTGCTTGTTAGGCATGCCGGTGGGGTAAGTTCAGCATGCCGATTAGACAGATCAGCATGCTGGCCTTGTGATAAAAAGAACATGCATTTGCACGCAAATTTTATCAAATTATGATCCTAGTTTGATTCTAATTTAAATTTTTGAGACCCTATCTGATAAGGACTAACCCTAGACCCAACCTCTATAAATAAGAAGTGAGTCTCATAAGTTATTTAGATTAGTTGAGAGATTAAGAGTGAGACTCTGCCAGTGAGACTTTAGAAACTCCCTGAGAGGTATTGTTCATAAATCCCAAACTGTAGCTTTGGGTTCTCTCAATTGGTTGGAAGGAGAATCACCTGGTGGAAAAGCTGAACGACGTGAGCCCACACTTACTCTGATTGTGGATAGAGAATAGCAAAGAAGGCCAGTTGGTTGAGGTCCTTCTGAAACGTTACTTCTCTTCATTGATTGCAGAAGCTTTTCGGCACACACAAAAGGTGTTGGAAAAAGAGTGCGCAGTGGAATTTTAAAAATTTTATATAAAGAGTAATTTCTAAAACACAAGTTTGACATGCTATATGTATAAATTAACCAGATCTTTCTAACCTTTGTGTGCCGAAGAACCTCCGTAATCTGTGAAGAGAAATAACGTTCCAGAAGAGCCTCAACCAACTGGTCTTCTTTGCTATTCTCTGTCCACGATCGGAGTAAGTGTGGGCTTACACGTACAGCTCTTCCACCGGTGACTCTCCTTCCAACCAATCGAGAGAACCCAAAGCAAGTGTTCGTGATTTGTGAACGAAAGCTCTTAGGGAGTTTTTCAGATTCTCACTTAGCAGAGTATCACTTTTAATCTCTCAATTGATCTAAGTAACTTGTGGGAATCACTCCCTATTTATAGAGGTGGGTCCTAGGGTCAGTCTTCATCAGATTAGGTCTCAAAATTTGGATTAGAATAAAATTCGGATCAATATTTGATAAGATCCACGTGGAAACGCGTGATCTTATCCTTCGCTGATCGGCAGGCCGAACCACCTTATCGGCAGGCCAAACAGGTCCCATCAGTCGGCCGAACACGTCCATAGGTAGGCCAAACTGTCGAATAAAAAATTTCGCGAATCTTTTATTTTTCACTCGAGATTCTATATGATAAAGTCTCAGTTTTAATTCAAATAACACAATAGAGAAGTTATCTTATCAAAACAACTTTATCTAGATAATCTCTAAGAAAATAAATCAATTCCCAAAAATTCTACAAAATTATCCTGATCTAATGTATCCAAAATTAAATCAATCGATAAACAAACAAGAATTATCCGATCTTAATAATTCAACAAGTTTATCTTGAATTAATTTATTACAAAATTAATTCAACTGATAAACAGACATGAATTATTTAATTCTTCCAAATTTTGGCCAATCTGATAAATTCGACATAAGTCACCAATTATTGGAAAAACACGCTGTGTCGTTACAGAATGTTGTGAGCTAACGAAGGGAACCAAATGGACCTACATAGTTCAAGCTTTCGATAATTACGAAACCCAATATCCCATATATATATTTCATAATTATCAACTCCGACGCTACTCCACTAAAAGCTTGGAGCTGCACTCTCGAACTAAATAGAATTACGAAGCTTATATAGCTAAGTCTCCATGACATATCATAGTGTATCGTATCCCCATATGATAGTCCATAATCGGCTTAAGGACAGTTATGTCTTACATTCCCAATTATTTTTATCTTACGTTCCATTATCTCACCATCAGAAAACTTACTATCCAATGACGGTTACACCTATGTATCCAAATGGTTGAGTGCTTCAGTTTTCCAATTACAGGATAACGCATATAAGAGGATATCATTACTCTTAAAGAGGAGCTATGGATTCCATATCCATGAATAACAAGTCTACGCCATCAAGAGTCATGCCTCCAATGTACCGGCATGTATGCCACTATTAAGATGTGGGTGTCACCCTTTGGTATATCAAAAGACACAAGTCAAGACTGTTGGAAACAAAGTGCGCAGCAGATATTTCAAATATATTTTTCATCAGAGTAATTTCTAAAACACAAGTTTGACATGTTATATGTATAAATTAAACAGATCTTACTAACCTCAGTGTGCCGAAGAAGCTCCGCAATCCGTGTAGAGAAGTAACGTTCTAGAAGAGCCTCAACCAACTAGTCTTCTTTGCTATTCTCTATCCACAACCGGAGTGAGTGTGGGCTCACACGTACAGCTCTTCCACCGATGACTCTCCTTCCAACCAACATCGAGAACCCAAAGCTAGTGCTCGTGATTTGTGAATAAAAGCTCTCAGAGAGTTTTCAGATGCTCGCTAGAAGAGTATCACTCTTAATCTCTCAAATTGATCTGAGTGAATCATAAGAGTCACTCCCTTTTTATACCTATTGGTCCTGGGGTCAGTCCATATCAAATTAGGTCTCAAAAACTCGAAACAAAATCAAGTTCGAATCAATATCTGATAAGATCTGCGTGAAAACGCGTAATCTTATTTCCCGTTGATTGGCAGGCCGAACATTCTGATCGACAGGCCAAACAAGCCAGTTCGGCAGGCCGAACACGTCATCCGGCAGGCCGAACTCTCGAGAAAAAATCTGCGCAAATCTTTTATTTTTCACCCGAGATTCTAAAGGATGAAGTCTCAGTTTTGATTCAAATAACCCAATAGAGAAGTTATCTTATCAAAACAAACTTTATCAAGATAATCTCTAAGAAAATAAATCAATTCACAATAATTCTACAAGTTTATCTTGGTCTAATTTGTCCAAAAATTAAATCAACCGATAAACAGACAAGAATTATCTGATCGCAATAATTCAACAAGTTTATCTTGAACTAATTTCTTACAAAGTTAATTCAATCGATAAACAGACATGAATTATTCGATTCTTACAAATTTTAAACCGATCTGATAAATCCGACATAAGTCATCAATTATTGAAAAAGCACGCCGTGTCGTTACAGGACTTTGTGAGCTAGCAAAGGGGACCAAAATGGACCTATAAAGTTCAAGCTCATAACAATTATGAAACCCAATATCCTAGATATACATTTCACAATTATCAACTCCAACGCTACTCCACTAAAAGCTTGGAGCTACACTCTCGAACTTTATAGAATTACGAAGCTCGTGTAGCTAAGTCTCCATGACATATCGTAGTGTATAGCATCCCCATATGATCATCCATAATCGACTTAAGGACAAGTTCTGTCTTACCTTCCCGATTATTTTTATCTTACGTTCCATTGTCTCACCATTAGAAAACTTACCATCCAAAGATAGTATACCATTCGGTTACACCTATGTATCCAAATGGTTGAGCGCTTCAGTTTTTCAATTACAGGACAACGCATATAAGAGGATATCATTACTCCTAAAGAGGAGCTATAGATTCCGTATCTATGAATAACAAGTCTACGCTATCAAGAGTCATGCCTCCAATGTACCGTCATGCATACCACTATAGAGATGTAGGAGTCACCCATTGGTACATCAAAAGACACAAGTCGAGACAACGGGCCCACTATTCATCTCAAGATTAGGATACACTACAAATTACTGTCTAAAGTAAATCGATTTGCCAAGATAGAATTATTAATCCAAATCAATTCACTTTATGTCCCGATCCAACACATCGTCACCTATGACAACGTGCCAATGTTTCTATTCACGGAGTCCAACTCCGATGGCCAAGACAAACCATCTCCCAAAAGGGATATAGACAACATAACAATCTTTACATGAATAAAGCGCCCAACTTTATTCCCTCGATTGCGGATCATATGTTTTAGACCATCACCTTAAGAATCGTGTCTTCCGCATAGTCATCCCATCATATGCCCAATTCTTAAGGTTTAGACTGACAGTCTTAGACTACTGTTTGCTTATCATATATTCAACAAATATGAACATAAAGAGGACAAGATTTGGTATATATAAATAAATAAATTCTTTATTGATAAAAATGTCTCAAAAAACGTATTACATTTTTACTCCTTAGGGCATACATGTCTAACAATCTCCCACTTGCACTAAGTGAGTAAATACAGCAAATTTTGCATCCCTATAGCTTCCACATGCCTCTCGAAGACTCTCCCAGTAAGTGTCTTCGTAAATGGATTAGCTAAATTATCCTCTGACGCAATCTTGCACACCGTGACATGCCTGCCCTCAACGAAGTCCTTTATCACATGATACTTCCGATCAATATGCTTACTCTTCTTGTGAAATCTTGGTTCCTTGGCATTAGCTACCGCAGCACTGTTATCACAGTACAGTGATACCGCCTTATGCATACCAGGAACTACCTCAAGATCCCCAAGGAACTTGCGGAGCCATACTGCTTCTTTTGAAGCATCACTAGCCGCCATATACTCGGCCTCCATCATTGAATCCGAAGTGCAATTTTGCTTCACACTTCTCCAACTGATGGCACCGCCACCCAGAGTAAACACAAACCCCGAAGTTGATTTCCTAGAATCCAGACAGGATTGAAAATCTGAATCAGTGTATCCTAGAGGAGTTAAATCCTCACCCGAATACACAAGCATATACCCTCGAGTCCTTCTCAGGTACTTGAAAATATGCTTTATCGCAACCCAATGGTTCGGTCCTGGATCCGCCTGAAATCGACTTACAATCCTGACCGCATAGCTAATATCCGGCTGTGTGCAAAGCATGGCATACATGAGACTACCCACTGCCGAAGCATAAGGCACCTTCTTCATGTATTCTCTTTCTTCATAAGACTTTGGAGAGTCTTTCTTAGAAAGAGTAATTCCAGACCTAGATGGTTGCCCACCTTTCTTGGAATCCTGCATTGCAAATCTCCTGAGAATTTTATCTATGTAGCCGGCCTGTGACAAAGCTATCATTTTGTTCTTCCTATCTCGAAAGATCTGGATACCGAGAACAAAATTAGCCTCACCCAAGTCCTTCATGTCAAACTGCTTGGTCAACCATAATTTGACCAATGACAACGCCCCAACGTCATTGCCAATTAGCAGAATGTCATCTACATAGAGCAGTAGAAAAACCACCTTCCCATCCTTTATGTGTTTGTAAACACATGGTTCATCCACATTTTGTGAGAACCCATAAGTCTTGATCACTTGATCAAATCTTATGTTCCAAGAACGGGATGCCTGTTTAAGTCTGTAAATTGACTTTAGCAGCTTACAAACCTTACGCTCTTGACCCGCGACCTTGAACCCGTCTGGTTGTTCCATATAAATGGACTCATCAAGATAGCCGTTCAGAAAAGCCATCTTGACATCCATCTGCCAAATCTCGTAGTCGAGAGCGGCAGCTTTGGACAAGAGAATCCGGATGGACTTACGCATGGCTACAGGCGAAAAGGTTTTCTCATAATCGATTCCTTCCTTTTGCGTATAACCCTTAGCTACCAGTCTAGCCTCGAAGGTTTCAACCTTTCCATCCACTCCTCTTTTTCTCTTGTAGATCCACTTACACCTTATGGGTTTTATCCCTTAGGGAAGATCCACAAGCTCCCAGACCCGATTAGTCTCCATAGACTTCATCTCTGTGTTCATGGCCTCTGTCCAGAGTCTTGAATCAACATCCTCCATAGCTTCTGCGTAAGTATAAGGATCCTTGTCATGTTCATCCGGTTCAGCCAAGAAGACCTCCCCATTAAACATATACCTCTCAGGTTGACGCTCGATCCTCCCACTATGACGAAGCCCCTGAGACTGTTGTTCAGGTTTGTTTGGTTTTTCTACACCGATCGGAATGGTTTCGTTCGGAACCTCCGGAGTGAACGGATCACCCCTTAACTCCTCAAGCACCACTTTGCTTTGAGGTTTAAAGTCGTCCATGTAACTCTCCTCAAGTTGCATTAGTTGAAACCACGACTTTATTTTCCTTAGGGTTATAAAAATAACCCCCTTTAGTCCCTTTTGGATATCCTATAAACATGCAAACTTTCGAACGTCCTTCCAACTTATTCAGATTCTTAAATAGGACATGAGCTGGACATCCCCATATGCGAATATGGTTTAAGGATGTCTTCCATCTTGTCCACAACTCGTGAGGAGTTTTAGGGATCGATTTTGAAGACACATTGTTCAAAAGATAACGTGCGGTTTGTAGTGCATATCCCAAAAAGATAAAGGCAATGATGAATAACTCATCATAGACCGAATCATGTCCAACAAAGTCCTATTCCTTCTCTCCGCTATGCTATTCTGCTCCGGAGTGCCCGGTGCAGTCAAATGTGATAAAATCTCATTCTCTAACAAGTGTCCCAAGAACTCATCAAAAAGGTATTCCCCACCTCGATCAGATCGAAGTGCCTTTATGGGTCTACCCAATTGCTTTTCCACTTCAACCTGAAACTCCCTGAACTTATCATAAGTTTCGCTTTTGTGGTGCATTAGGTACACATACCCATATCTTGAGTAATCGTAAGTGACGAAGTACTCATACCCTCCTCGTGCCTAGATGTTCATCGGTCCATAAACATCACTATGCACAAGTTCTAGAACCCCTTCGGCCCTATTGCCCTTAGACCCGTATGGTCTTTTGGTCATTTTACCCTCCAAACAAGATTCACATTGAGGTATAGATTCCACCTTTAAGTGACTTAAAGGTCCATCCCTTACCAACCTTTGAATCCTATTCAGGTTAATATGGCCAAGGCGCAAATGCCAAAGATAAGTCTTATTAGAGTGAGAAGTTTTAAGCCTTTTTGAGTCATTATCATTTAACTCAGCATTAAGCAATAAGTCTATCTTAGGTTTGATAAAATATAGGTTATTTTGCATCCATCAAGAACAGATAAAAGATTTGTTTTTATGAATCACCACTTTTTCATTAAAAGATACCACATAGGAGTCTTTAAATAAAGAAGATACAGAAATTAAATTCCTTTTAAATTTAGGAACATAAAAACAGTCTCGCAAAATTAAATTCCTATAATTATCAAAATAAAGATGGACATCTCCCACTGCTTCCGCTGAGACCAAGGATCCATCGCCCATCCAAAGCGTTAAGTCTTCACGAAGTAGACTTCTCGTTTCTTTGAATCCCTGCAGAGAAACACAAACATGATTAGTTGCACCGGAATCTATGACCCAGATGTCACTGGATTCCTCAACCAAACAAGTTTCTAAATATAGAAGATCACACCTACCTCCCTTGGAAAGGAAGTCCTTGCAATGCTTCTTTATATGCCCGACCTTACCACAGAAGAAGCACTTAAGCTTCTTTGGGTTCTTCTTCTTCTTCTTCTTGCTCTTGGTAGCAGCAGGAATAGAAGACTTCCCACTCTTGGCCCGTTGCTTCTTTCCATTCCCAGAGTTAGGATTGGAACCAGAAGCAGCTACCATATTGGCCTCACCACCAGCAGGAGACTCCCTGATCAGCAGTTCAAACTCCTGTAACTGTTTCATCAATTCTGTCAAGGTCATATCCCGTCTATTGCTTAAATTAAAAGTAGCTCTAAACGGAATTAATTCCTTAGACAGTGTCTCAAAGACCATAGTCATCTGAGTTTCAGCATCGATGTTAGCTCCATTGGTTTGAGCCTCTGCGAGGTAACCCATGACCAACATCATGTGCTCCTTTACAGATGTCCCCGGTCTCTGTCTACAGTTTAAGAGTTTCCGAAGCGTCCCTTGCCGCTTTGTTATGGCCTGGCCTCCAAACATATCCTAAAGATTATCCAAGATCTGTTTCGCAGTCTCATAATCCTGATGTTGAGCCTGTAGCACGTTGTTCATGCTAGCCATAACATAGCAGCGGCCCTGATCATTAGCATCTTTCCAGCGATCGTACGCTTGGAATTGCTCATTACTTGAGTCTCCCATAGGCTTGGGAGGACAAGGAGTTGTCAGAACATATTTCAATTTCTCAAAGGAAAGGACGATGTCCAGGTTCCGTTTTCAATCGTTATAGTTCTCACCGGTTGATTGGTTTTTGTCAAGTATCGATGATAAAGCATTTTTAGACATTTTCAATCTACAATAAAGAATCATATACCAAACATAAGCAAACATATATAATAATTTAGTAAGAGAACACAATCATGGAAAAAACATACAAATGTGTTTATGTGTCAAAACCTTGAAAATATCACAACCTTACAACGATAATTTCCAACTCAGAATTCAACAAGCTCCTAGGGGAGTCATGCCGAATTCAATCAGGAACACGGATCCCCTCCTGATTAATATATGCCATCCAGGACCCGTATGATCCAGCATATACTAATAATCGTTTCTTTGGCCATTAATTTTATTAACAGAGCTCCTAGGGGAGGTTAATAATAAAATTAATGTGAGTGTATAACCATCGTTTCAATATTTTATCCATGATTTATAATCACCACCTAGGGGTGTGCAACCATAAATCATACTAAAATACCTTATCCTTTTAGAGATCCAATCTGGTACATTATAGAAATCCCTTCCTAGGGGTCGGGACCACCATGTTCTTCCTATGGACCAACGATGGAGGCCTTAGGTCCTCTCTTCGAAAACCTTCTCCCACTCAATCTTTTGAAATCAAGGTTTTATTTTAAAATTATGCATAAACAATTTTAATATGAGCGGCACTCCCTATTCTATATGACATGTTATCAATATACATGGTAAATCATATTATAATGCAGACAAGCAAAGCAATCAAGCTAAGCTACAAGCAAAATAATAATAACCGTAATATTATGGTTCCACCCTAGAGAATAGAAAAATAAGATTACAAGAGAATAATCGAGATATTTTTTGATTCTTCATCCTTGAATCCTCAATCCGTATCCTTCTTCATGTAATATCCATCTTCAAGTCTTCAATCCCGTATGAATCGAATACTTCATATTTCCGGTCATATCCAAATTTAATGTTTCTCAAAATCATCCCAAAAATAAAATTAAAACTACACCGGAAAAAGTGCACCTTTTTTGGACACCCGGCAGCTCTCGGTCGACAAGCCGATCTGGGTGATCGTCCTGCCGGTCTTGCTCCATCGGCCTACCGATCTAATACATCGGCCTGCCGATCTATGCAGGTTCGGCCTGCCGGCAGAGCTCCAAATTTTTTGCCCCACTATCGGTCTGCCGGACCACACGTCCGGCCTGCCGATCTGTGACCTTCGGCCTGTCGAACCGTGAGGTCCGGCAAGCCGAACGAGCAGAAAACCCTCAATCCAGAAAATACAATTTTAATGCAATTCATCAATTTTATTTTCAACAATTCAAAAACATAAAATTAGAGACTCAGGAAATACCTGGAGGCGCCATCATCAATCTTCTAGATCCGACTTCTCGTTCTGTCTTCTCCGAATAATTATTTAATTACAAAATTCTTGCAAATTAAAAATTAAATACAATTCCTTGACGGAGATGATAGTCCGCCATCTAATTACATGAAAAAACTTAGATACACAATCTAAACTCTAAGGAACCATAACCGGTATTAATTAATTAACAAATAATTAAATAATGATTTAATCAACCATAATTAATTAATAAACATTCACCACATAATCCATGACAACATATATATTATATATAGAAACCTAGAGTGCCATCTCTCTATAAAATTCAATTCAAGCATAGGAGAGATTAAGATCACAAAATTTATGCATATAACATGATCACAAACTTGCAAATTTATGTAAAAACCTCGGCTCTGATACCAATTGTTGGAAACAAAGTGCGCAGCGGAATTTTCAAATATATTTTTCATCAGAGTAATTTCCAAAACACAAGTTTGACATGTTATATGTATAAATTAAACAGATCTTACTAACCTCAGTGTGCCGAAGAACCTCCGCAATTCGTGTAGAGAAGTAACGTTCTAGAAGAGCCTCAACCAACTAGTCTTCTTTGCTATTCTCTATCCACAACCGGAGTGAGTGTGGGCTCACACGTACAGCTCTTCCACCGATGACTCTCCTTCCAACCAACATCGAGAACCCAAAGCTAGTGCTCGTGATTTGTGAACAAAAGCTCTCAGGGAGTTTTCAGATGCTCGCTAGAAGAGTATCACTCTTAACCTCTCAAATTGATCTGAGTGAATCATGAGACTCACTCCCTTTTTATACCTATTGGTCCTGGGGTCAGTCCATATCAGATTAGGTCTCAAAAACTCGAAACAGAATCAAGTTCGGATCAATATCTGATAAGATCCATGTTAAAACACGTAATCTTATTTCCCGCTGATCGGCAGGCCGAACATTCTGATCGGCAGGCTGAACAAGCCAGTTCGACAGGTCGAACACGTCATCCGACAGGCCGAACTCTCGAGAAAAAATCTACACGAATCTTTTATTTTCCACCCGAGATTCTAAAGGATAAAGTCTCAGTTTTGATTCAAATAACCCAATAGAGAAGTTATCTGATCAAAACAAACTTTATCAAGATAATCTCTAAGAAAATAAATCAATTCACAATAATTCTACAAGTTTATCTTGATCTAATTTGTCCAAAAATTAAATCAACCGATAAACAGACAAGAATTATCTGATCGCAATAATTCAACAAGTTTATCTTGAACTAATTTCTTACAAAATTAATTCAACCGATAAACAGACATGAATTATTCGATTCTTACAAATTTTAAACCGATCTGATAAATCCGACATAAGTCACCAATTATTGGAAAAGCACGCCGTGTCGTTACAGGACTTTGTGAGCTAGCAAAGGGGACCAAAATGGACCTATAAAGTTCAAGCTCATGACAATTATGAAACCCAATATCCCAGATATACATTTCACAATTATCAACTCCAACGCTACTCCACTAAAAGCTTGGAGCTGCACTCTCGAACTTTATAGAATTACGAAGCTCTTGTAGCTAAGTCTCTATGACATATCATAATGTATAGCATCCCCATATGATCATCCATAATCGGCTTAAGGACAAGTTCTGTCTTACCTCCCCGATTATTTTTATCTTACGTTCCATTGTCTCACCATTAGAAAACTTACCATCCAAAGATAGTATACCATTCGGTTACACCTATGTATCCAAATGGTTGAGCGCTTCAGTTTTTCAATTACAGGACAACGCATATAAGAGGATATCATTACTCCTAAAGAGGAGCTATGGATTCCATATCTATGAATAACAAGTCTACGCTATCAAGAGTCATGCCTCCAATGTACCAGCATGCATACCACTATAGAGATGTGGGAGTCACCCATTGGTACATCAAAAGACACAAGTTAAGACAACGGGCCCACTATTCATCTCAGGATTAGGATACAATACAAATGACTGTCTAAAGTGAATCGATTTGCCAAGACAGAATTATTAATCCAAATCAATTCACTTTATGTCCCGATTCACACATTGTCACCTATGACAACGTGCCAATGTTTTTATTCACGAAGTCCAACTCTGATGGCCAAGACAAACCATCTCCCAAAAGGGATATAGACAACATAACAATCTTTACATGAATAAAGCGCCCAACTTTATTCCCTCGATTGCGGATCATATGTTTTAGACCGTCACCTTAAGAATCGTGTCTTCCGCATAGTCATCCCATCTTATGCCCAATTCTTAAGGTTTAGACTGACAGTCTTAGACTACTGTTTGCTTATCATACATTCAACAAATATGAACATAAAGAGGAAAAGATTTGGTATATATAAATAAATAAATTCTTTATTGATAAAAATGTCTCCAGAAACGTATTACATTTTTACTCCTTAGGGCATACATGTCTAACAAAGACAACGGGCCCACTATTCATCTTAGGATTAAGATACAATACAAATGATTGTCTAAAGTGAATCGATTTACCAATACAGAATTATTAATCCAAATCAATTCACTTTATGTCCTGATCTAACACATCATCACCTATGACAACATGCCAATGTTTCTATTCATGGAGTCCACCTACGATGGTCAACACAAACTATCTCCCTAAAGGGATATAGACAACATAACAATCTTTGCATGAATAAAGTGCTCAACTTTATTTCCTCGATTGCGGATTGTATGATTTAGACCATCACCTTAAGAATCATGTCTTCTGCATAATCCGTCCATCATATGCCCAATTCTTAAGGTTTAGACCGACAGTCTCATACTATTGTTTGCTTAACATACATTCAACAAACATAAATGTAAACAGGACAAGATTTGGTATATAAATAATGAATAAATTCTTTATTGATAAAAATGTCTCAAAAAATTTATTACATTTTTACTCCTTAGGGCATACATGTCTAACAAAAGGTTAGTAAGATCTAGTTAATTTATGCATATAACATGTCAAACTTGTGTTTTATAAAATACTCTGATATAAAAATTTTAAAATTCTACTACGTACTATTTTTCCAACAGCTTCCTCCTGTAATCGCCTAAGGCCAATAAGACTTGTAGATGTGGTGGTGTATGGCATGTTGCAAAGATAACCTCTATAGCATTGAACTGTTCTAGCAATACCATAGGTTACCGATTGCCATTGAAATGAGGCGATACCATATCTTGGAAAGCAATATTGGCTCTTCTGTCAGCATCTATGCAATGATCATCAGGGGAAGCCGCTATTGACTATATTACATGAATTAGTATTTTTATTCCCGTATAAGAAAACATCCTAGTATTCTCATATTTAAAATTAAGCTATCTTACTAGAGCTATGACTGATTGACATATAGCAATGTGTACTAGGATGACAGGATACTAGCTCTGATACCAACTGTAACGACCCGAGTCTTTTGGAATTGCTCCTTAATATTTTGCTTATTTACTTACTTAGCCACAAAAATTAGGAAACATTTTTTTGCACACACATACACACATATAAAACCCCTTTTTTCATTTTTCTTATATAAATATTACAACATTATATTCAAAAAGAGTTTAGACTTCATACTTAACTTACATTATATTGCACCACATACTTGATATTCTTTAAATTATATACTTCCAATTTACTGTATATGTATTTATATACATATAGCGAAGAATTACTTGTAGCGGTATCCATTCCCTTGCCTACACATTTGCCCATGTATCCTTGCCAACTCAACAGTGATACTATTCTAGCCTCTTGGCTGATTTTCCTACAACGTGAAATAACTAGGTGAGTTATTGCTCAGTAAGTCCAAACATAGCCCACAGATATATCTTACTTGTATGCATGATCCATTTATGCTTGTTTATGAACATTAATTATCCTTTTCATATCCGTAACTTGATTAGGGCTTAAGTGTTCGTACCATATACGCACATGGGTCAAGAGCTTGTATGACACTTTCTTCACCTATCTAGTGCATCATTTTACTAGTCTGTTAATTTAGGTTAACATAACATACATGATGTTCTATTGACTTAAAATAAGTGCATAACAAATGCACCTCTCTAAACATTTTAAATAACATATTTCTTTTCTGAAAACGCTCTATTCCACACAATAGGTGGGATTTGAACTTACTTGTGATTGACACTATAAGTGTTCTGCTTGGACAATTTATCATCATTAACTAACTTACTACTGTTGATCTATATGTCGATATAAGATGTGAACGTTAATTACTGAATCGGATTATTACTTGGTTTAAAAACCCGAGCACTACGAAACTTATTCCTTTTGATTCATGATGACTTATCGTTACTAACGGATTATAGAAAAATTACCACTAAAGACTTTTTTTTTTTATTTCAGATGTTTCAGGGTCTGTTCGAGCTGTTTTGTAAAAATAACGTTTTTGCCCTCAAGAAGCCTTATTAAACTTTTTAGGCCCATTTTTTCCAATTTTTCACAAATGTTACTTATTGACAATGGGGTAAGAAATCAAGGTGTCAATTTTCTTTTTGCAGTAAAAAAACCCATTTAACAAAATATGATTCTGACCCAGATTATGATAATTTTTGACGATTTTGCCCTGGAATAAAAAACAATCATTTTATACCGCTGGCCTCGATTTTTCCCAAGGATCAAAATTCTCCAAAGTTTTTAATCCAAATTCCTTTTATTTAAAAAAGTTTTTTTCTTAACATTTGTTGAAATTTTATGATAAAAATTCGTAAAATTTATATCTCATAAACCATATGAAATTTTGACAAGCCATTTGCATGTCTTAATAGTTTCATTGAGATCTACAACTTTTGTATTTTAACTTTTTTGAAACTCCGACTACATAGTGGAGGTTTTGTCATTTTTTAAATTTACAGAGTTTAAACAAATCTTTTCAATTTAGTCCTCTTAAATTTTTACAAAACCTTGTTCATAAAATTGTGCATCTCACTGTTTTGTATAGGTTTTTAAGTCTTTCCCAGAAAATAATCATGTTTTTAAACATGCCAAAATTTCATTTCTTTAAAATCATTTAAACTTTGCAATTTGCATACTTTTTTGTCCAAATTTGATTTCAAGCACATAAACCTAGTTCCTAGGCTTCCATCACCATAAACTTACACAAGATACATCATATAAAGGTCTTGAAGAAAATACATGCTGGGAAATGCAAAGCTGGCACCAATAAGTGTTTCATATATGGCAAAGACGGACATTACATAAAGAATTGTTTCTCTAATCCTCAGAACCAGCCTAACCAAAACCAGTTCAACCAGAATTAGCAAAGGTCTTAGGGAACCCTTCATGCAATCCAAGCACAGATTAAAGGTCTTAATATTAGTCAGAGCTAATTGGAAGCTCCAGAACACAGTGGGCAGATCTATGCTTACACTAAGAGTGAGGACGAAGCCAGAATCTCAACAATGGTAACATGCTAGCTCTTTGTTGCCCAAAATAACGCCTATGTTTTATTTGATTTTAGAGAACACATTTATTTGCATCACTTAAGTTTGTAAGGCATATGGGGTTTGAAGTGTTGAAAAAATAGTACGCAGCGAAATTTTAAAAGTTTTTACATCAGAGTATTTTCCAAAACACAAGTTTGACATGCTATATGCATAAATTAACTAGATCTTACTAACCTTTGTATGCCGAAGAACCCTCGCAAAATGTGAAGAGAAGTAACGTTTAAGAAGAGCCTCAACCAACTGGTCTTCTTTGCTATTCTCTATCCACGACTAGAGTGAGTGTGGGCTCACACGTACAGCTCTTCTACCAGGTGACTCTCCTTCCAACCAATCGAGAGAGCCCAAGGCAAGTGTTTGTGATTTGTGAACAAAAGCTCTCAAGGAGTTTTTCAGATTCTTAATAGCAGAGTATCACTCTTAATCTCTTAATTGATCTGAGTAACTCTTAAGACTTACTCCCTATTTATAGAGGTTCATCCTAGGGTCAGTCCTTATTAGATTAGGTCTCAAAAATTCAAACCAGAATCAAAATCAGATTAATATCTGATAAGATCTGCGTAAAAATGCGTAATCTTATCCTTCACTGACCGGCAGGCCGAACAGCCTGATCGACAGGCCGAACACGTGGATCGGTAGGCCGAACTACCAATAACAAAATCTTTGCAAATCTTTTATTTTTCACCTGAGATTCTATGGGATAAAGTCTTAGTTTTAATTCAAATAACCCAATAGAGAAGTTATCTAATCAAAACAACTTTATCTAGATAATCTTTAAGAAAATAAATGAATTTCTAATAATTCTACAAGTTTATCTTGATCTAATTTATCCAAAATTGAATCAACCGACAAACAGACAAGAATTATCCGATCCCAATAATTCAACAAGTTTATCTTGAATTAATCTTATCACAAAATTAATTCAATCGATAAACAGACATCAATTATCTGATTCTTTCAACATAAGTCACCAATTATTGAAAAAGCACGCCGTATCGTTACAGGATGTTGTGAGCTAGCAAAGGGGACCAAATGGACCTATATAGTTCAAGCTCCCGATAATTACAAAACCCAATATCCTAGATATACATTTCATAATTATCAATTCTATCGCTACTCCACTAAAAGCTTAGAGCTGCACTCTCGAATTACATAGAATTTCGAAGCCCATATAGCTAAGTCTCCATGACATATCGTAGTGTATCGTATCCCCATATGATTATCCATAATCGGCTTAAGGACAAGTTCTATCTTATCTTCCCAATTATTTTTATCTTACGTTTCATTATCTCACCATTAGAAAACTTACTATCCAAAGATAATATACCATTCGGTTATACCTATGTATCCAAATGGTTGAGCGCTCCATTTTTTCAATTATAGGATAACGCATATAAGAGGATATCATTACTCCTAAAGAGGAGCTATGGATTCCATATATATGAAAAACAGGTCTACGTTATCAAGAATCATGCCTCCAACGTACCGGCATGCATACCACTATTAAGATGTGGGTGTCACCCTTTGGTACATCAAAAGACACATGTCAAGACAACGAACCCACTATTCATCTCAGGATAAGATACAATACAAATGATTGTCTAAAGTGAATCAAGTTGTTGAGACAGAATTATTAATCCAAAACAATTCACTTTATGTCCCGATCCAACAAATCGTCACCTATGACAACATACCAATGTTTCTATTCATAGAGTCCACCTCCAATGGTCAAGACAAACCATCTCCCAAAAGGGATATAGACAACATAACAATCTTTGCATGAATAAAGTGCCCAACTTTATTCCCTCGATTGCGGATCTTATGGTTTAGACTGTCACCTTAGGAATCGTGTCTTCTGCATAATCTGTCCATCATATGCCCAATTCTTAAAGGTTTAGACTGACAGTCTTAGACTATTGTTTGCTTAACATACATTCAATAAATATAAACATAAAGAGGACAAGATTTGGTATATAAACAATAAATAAATTCTTTATTGATAAAAATATCTCCAAAAACTTATTACATTTTTACTCCTTAGGGCATACTTGTCTAACATGAAGGAGATAGGATAGATCAGACCTTTAGGACCGCACTTCCCTCTGATGAGGTATTAAGTTCTGATTATTAATTATGTCATGTATTAATCATCATATGCGATAGGGAATTGTTATTAATTTAATAATAATCAATATTTAAGATTATGATGTTATCCTAGGAATGGATTTCTTGGGAAAGACGCTACCAAAATTAACTACCGACATCACAAAATTACATTTCGACTAATTGAAAATGAGAGTTTGTTTATACTGGAAAGATCCCTATGACTCCAAAAGTGCTAATATCCACTTTAAAGGCAAAGAAGCTGCTAAATAGTAAATGCTCGGGTTATCTAGTGAATCTAATAAACAAAGATTAGGAAGCTCAGTTAAGACCAGAGGATGTTCTAATTGTAAGATAATTCATCGATATGTTTGTAGATGAACTACTAGGATTGTCTCCAAAATAAAAAATCTCGTTTGAAATCGAATTGATGCCCAGGAATTGCTCTGATTTCAAAAATACCTTACCATATGCCTCCAGCAGAACTTAAGGAACTCTAGATTTAGTTGTAGGAATTGCTGAGTAAGGGATTGATCTAACCAAGCTATTCTCCATGGGAAGCATCAGCGTTCTTTGTTGAGAAAAAAATGAAACCTTATGAATTTGTATCGATTAACAGGAACTAAACAAGGTCACAAATAAGAACAAGTATCCTCTTCCAAGGATTGATGATTTGTTTAATTAACTAAAGGGAGCAGCTTTGTTCTCAAAGATCGATTTATGCCCTAGATATCACCAACTCGAAGATAAGAAAGGAGATGTTCTAAAAACTGACGTTCTGAACACACTATAGGCATTACTGACTTCTGCGTTATGCCACTTGGATTGACCAACACTCCAGTAGCATTCATGGACCTAATAAATCGAGTTTTCAAGGACTACCTCGATAAGTTAATCATTGCCTTTATCGACAAGTTTTTGATCTATTCAAGGACTCCAGAATTGTATGAGAAGCATTTGAGGATTGCACTTCAACTATTGAAGGAACATCAACTATTCGCCAAATTCTCAAAATGTGAATTTTGGCTAGAAAAAGTTCATTTCTTAGGGCATATGGTATCATGAGACAGAGTTTCTATTGATCCTACTAAAGTTGAAGCTATGAACAAGTGGCCAAGACTGAAAAATGTTATCTAGATTAGGAGCTTTCTTGGATTAACAGGCTACAATTGACGCTTTATTGGGGGATTTTCTAAATTTACAGCACTGGTCACTTTTCTTACTCAGAAGGGAAAGAAATATGAATGGACTATGAAGTATGAATAAAGTTTTCGAGAGCAAAAGAGAAGGCTTACAAGTCCACCTGTATTGACTATACCATATCCAAGTTTGGGAAATTTGGTAATCTACAATGATGCATCAAAAACAAACTTAGGAGCCATACTTATGCAAAAAGGAAAAGTGATCGTGTATACATCTCGGCATCTAAAGGATCATGAAAGAAACTATCCAACTCATGATTTGGAGTTGGCAACCGTCGTGTTCGCATTAAAGATATGGTGCTGCTACGTATATGGGACTAAATGCGAAATCTTTACTATCCATCAAAATGTTAAGTATATGTTCACTCAAAAAGAACTTAACATGATGCAGTGAAGAGGGCTTGTGTTGGTTAAAGACTATGACTATGAATCTTGTATCACCCTAGTAAAGCTAACCAAGTAGCTGACGTGCTCTACTGAAAGGCAACATCTCCCCTTACAACAATGCAACTTTTATCAAGACCACTTTAAAAAGACCTGGCAGAATTTGGACTTGAGTTGATCATAAGAAGATTAGTTGATTTATCATTCCATCCAACCATCCTGGAGAACCTAAAGAAACGATGAGAAGTAGATTTCATGTTGCTCAAGCTTAAAAATGAAGCTCTAGAGAATAAAGAAGCAGAATTTAGCGTCTTAGAAGATAGTACACTCCACTATAAGGGCAGGTTATGTATATTGAATGAGGAAGATTTAAAAAGACAGATACGAAAAAAGCTCATGAAACATCGTGTTCTATTCATCTGGGAGCTACCAAGATGTATAGAGATTTGAAGGAGAATTATAGGTGGCATGGAATGAAGAATGATGTCATTTAGTTTGTCAGTAAATTCCTTACATGTCAAAAAGTAAAGGTTGAACACTAATGCCTTACAGGAGAATTACAAAAGATTAAACTTTCGGAATGGAAATGGGATCAGATAACCATAGATCTTGTGGTTGGATTACCCCAAAACTATTGGAGGACATGATGCTATATGGGTAATATGAATAGATTAACTAAATTTGTACACTTTTTACACATTGAGCTTAGTGTTCGATAAAATTCACAAACGCAATGAAGAATTATAGGTTGCATGGAATGAAGAATGATGTCATTCAGTTTGTCAGTAAATTCCTTACATGTCAAAAAGTAAAGGTTGAACACCAATGCCTTATAGGAGAATTACAAAAGATTAAACTTCCAAAATGGAAATGGGATTAGACAACCATAGATCTTGTGGTTGGATTACCCCAAAACTATTGGAGGACATGATGCTATATGGGTAATCATGAATAGATTAACTAAATTTGTACACTTTTTACACATTGAGCTTAGTGTTTGATAAAATTCACAAACGCAAGTGCACGTTATCAATCAAATAGTAGAGTACTGAGTATGGGTATTGTCTCACAAGGACTGTTGTATAATAACCTAATTAAATACTAAAATTAGATTAACCCTAGAATTTATCTAGCAAATCAATTGAAAGTGAAATGAAACTAGGTATAATACTAAAACTGAAACTAATTTTAGAAAAGAATATAAGTGAATTAAAGGGATTAAAACCAATGAGAATTAAGCGTTAAGGCATCCGATTTCACCATAATCACTAGATATGAATTTCATAAAATTATGCAACACAATTAACAATACACATGTGATGACAAAAATTCTCAAATTATTTACTATCCTATCTCTAGGTATGGCAAATCTACTCAGTTTATTAACTCACTATATCTCTATGTGAATTTAAATAAATCTGAGTGCATTAAGATTCATGAATTTTTCAGGTAAAGTCACATAAATAATATGGTATATCTCTATCCATATTTAATTTATAGTTATATGTTATATGAAGCGTTTGCATAATTCTCCCTTCTTAGTTTTAAACATGCACATAAGATCATTTAATTGGTAGCTAATCATTCAAAAGCATTAAGCATAATAACAAATAACTCACATGAATAAAATCAATTATGGTGCATAAATAAATATGAAATTCACATCGTCATGATTAGGTTACATCATAGCCCTAACTAAGAAAATTAGAACATAATTGAAAAAGAAATAAAAACTAAAAATTTAATTGAATCAAACATCAAGAGTTAAGAGAACAAGAAATTCTGTCTCCAATTTCTCACTTCTTACTCCGGATTGCTCGAAGGCTCCTAAGAAAAGTAAACAATATTTTGAAAAATAAAACCCTAGATGTCCTTTGATAATTACATCGTTGTCTATTTATACTACTCTTAAGTTAACTAAACCCTTGTTTCACGTATAGAAATCACTGCATCAGAATTGCAGTTAGGCGCTGCGGCTCTCTTTTCTAATGCCGCAGCGCTGTCTTCTTTTTTATTGTAGAGCTGCGGCAGCTGGCCCTTTGCCAAATCTTGGTTGAACAACCCGAATATCGGGCGCCAGTGGCTCTACTTTTCGGTGCCGCGATGCCCCTTGCTTTGCCAAAAAACCTCAGTTTTGCTTGATTTGTCGTTTCATGCTCCCTTTTCTTTACCTTTTTCTTTCTTTCTTTCTTCAACCTACATTAATAAAGGCAAACTTTCATGTAAAAGTTGGGTGTTTCATGTAATTTTTCTCAAGAACATAGCAATATTCGCTAACTAAAAGCGGCCAAATAACTTTCTAAACTAGAGTTATCACTTAGCAAATTTATTAAACAGTTAGCGAAGCTATATATCGCCCAAATAGTTAGATATCATGGAGTACCAAAATCTATTATTTTTTATCGCGATGGCCAATTCACCTCTAAGTTCTAGGAGAGCATTTACCAATGCAATGGGTATAAAGCTGACTTTCAGTATAGCTTTCCACCCTTAAATAGATGGTTAGTTGAAATGACTATTCAGACTCTAGAGGATATGTTGAGAGCTTCTATGATGGATTTCAAATGAGGATGGGATAAGAAGCTTCTGTTAGTAGAATTTGCATATAACAACAAATATTAAGCTTCCATTGGTATGGCTCCCTATGAAGCTCTCTATGGAAGGAAATGTAGATCACTCCTGCACTAGTATAAACCGAAGAAAAGGCATCATCAATAACAAACTTTGTTCAAAAGACAATGGAAGATGTGAAGTTAATCCATCAACGAATAAACACTGCTCACAGTCATCATAAGAGTTATGTTGATCAGTGACGAAAACCCTTAGAATTTCAAGTAGGAAATTTGGTCTTTCCCAAAGTGGCACCCATGAAAGGGGTAGTAAGGTTTGGGAAAAAAAAAGGGAAAACTCAGTCCAAGGTATATTGGACCATATGAGATTTTGGAAAAGGTGGGCAAAGTTGCCTACAAGTTAGCCTTACCTTCTGAATTGTATCGGTACAAAATGTATTCCATGTGTCAATGCTAAAGAAATATATACCAGATCCATCGCATGTACTTCAACATGAACGAATTGAGATGTAGGAAGATTTATCCTCTGAGGAGAAACTAGTCTAGATATTAGCGTGAGAAGATAAGGAATTAAGGAATAAGAAGATACCACTTGTCAAAGTCTCGTGGCAAAATCAACAGGTAGAAGAGGCAACCTGGGAACGAGAAGAAGAGATGAGAAAGAACTACCCAGATTATTTTAATTTTTGGGGATGAAAATTTTTAAGGAGGGTAGATTGTAATGCTAAAAAAATTTTATTAATTTAAATCTAGAACTTATTTGGATTTAATTAATGAATTTTCCCTGATAAATTATATTTTTATAAACTACGATAAAGTGTAAATCATATATGGACAATGATAATGCATATTTTGTCTGTGAATTTTGTGCAATTTGAGAATATTGTTAATAAACAAATTTTTGTGAGTGTAAATACTCACAAAAATTGGTGAATAATATCCTCAAAATGGAATTCATATCACAATTAATTAAAATATTATGGTATAAATAAATGACAGAAGAGGTAATTAAAGTAGAAAAGCATGCCATAATCCAAAATAGTATAAAATAGTTAATTTTTAGTCAGCTAAGTTGGAAAAGGATTTTATGCCCACAACACATTGGTGGATAAAATACAGTATAAAAAGTCACACGAAAGGAAAAGGTACACAGTGTAGTGTGAGCATACTGTTTAAGCGAAGAACATAAATATATGCGATATCGTGTTGGGAATAAAAAAGTAGATTGAAAAGTAAGTCAATATATTTTAGACTATTTAACTACATATTTCTTTAATTTTACACTGATAGTATAAGAAAAATACAGTGTGGTGTAAAATTACACAGTGTAAAAGGTATTGGGACCCACCTTTTGGACACTTAAAAGAATGAAAATCAGCCACCTCACCTCTACATGTTGCACCAGTTTTCTCCACAAAAAGAGAGCCAAAATTTTACCACAAAATGCTTAAGTAATGATCTAGGGTTATGGGTCACCAAATTGTGAAAAAAAATCTTACTTTTAATCATTAATCTCTATGCAACAAGAACCCAAAAACCACTTCATATCTCACTCCTCCGAACCGGCAGCCCCTAGTCCACCCCTTTTAAAATTTTCTCAAAGAACATTGTTCACAAAGACATCGTCCAAGCAAGCTTTAAGTTTGAAGGCAAAATCTAGACTTTCTCTAAGTATTTCTAGGGTTTTCCTTTAGGGTTTGAAGGGAAACTTGATGAGGGTTTTCTTCTCATAGTTTATGTCTAGGAAGGTTAACAAAAATCAAGCTTTGTGGAGGTTCACAAGTTCACAAATCTTTTCGTAAAAAGCTTTTCTATTTTTAAATTTGTGGTTTTTTTTTTATATTATCAATTATGGTATGTAATTGTTTAAAATTGGACTATAGCATGTTTAAAGGATTTTATGGCATGTTTATGTGATATATTTTGTATATGTTTATGGTGATGGATGGCTAGGAATTAGGTTTATAAGATTGAAATCAAATTTGGACAAAAACTATGCAAGTTGCAATGTTAAGATGATTTTAAAAGAAATGAAATTTTTGCATCTTTAAAAATATGTTTATTTTCTGAGAAGGACTTAAAAACTTGTTCAAAACAATGAGATCCATAATTTTTATGAAAAAAGTTTTGTGAAAATTTGAAAGGACTAAATTGAAAAGATTTGTTCAAACTCAAAAATTTGAAAAATGGTAGAAAACTCCACTATACAGTGGGAATTTTAGAAAAATTAAAACATGAAAGTTGTAGATCTCGATGAAACTCTTAAGAAGCGTAGACGGCTTGTAAAAATTCTATACGGTTTATGAGATATGAATTTTTATCATAAAATTTCAACACATGTTAAGAAGAAAAAAACATTTTGAAATACTTTGGAGAATTTTGATCCTTGCGAAAATTGAGGCCAACTGTATAAAATGATCATTTTTGGTTACAGGGGCAAAATAGTTAAAAATTTTCATAGTCTGTTCTAAAATTGTAAAGTTTTGTTAACATGGATTTTTATCGAAAAACAAAAATCGACACCTTGATTACCCCACTGTCAGTAAGTAATATTTTGTAAAGAATTAGTGGCCCAAAAAGTTTAATAAGGTCTATTAAGGGCACAAATGTCATTTTTTGCAAAAAGGCCCAAATGGACCATGAAACGGTTGAAATTTAAAGAAATGCTTTAGCAGGAATTTTTTCATTGTAAATCAAAAGGAATAAGTTTTGTAGTGCTCAGGTTTTTAAACCAAGTAATAACCTGATTCAGTAATTAAATTTCACATCTTGCATCGCCATATAGATCGATAGTAGTAAGTTAGCTAATGACTATAAATTCTCTAAGTGGAATACTTAGACGGATAGCAATGGAACGTAAAACTGGTTAACTCTGTGTCAATCCCAAGTAAGTTCAAACCCCACTACAATGTGGAATAAAGGGTCTTTAGATAAAAAAAAAATATATGTTATTTAAACATTTAGAGAGATGCATTTGTTATGCAGTTATTTTAAGTCAATAAAACATCATGTACGATATGTTAACCTAAATTAACAGACTAGTAAGATGATTCAATAGACAGGAAAAAAAGTGTTGTACTAGCTCCCGACTCAAGGGGAGTCTTAAGTTATGTTATAGTCTCGATGTTAAAATGACCCATGTGCGCATATGGTATGAACGTTTAGGCCTTAGTTAAGTTGGATATATTTGTGGGCTATGTTTGGGCTTACTGAGGAATAGCTCACCTAGTTATTTTACGTTGTACGAAAATCAGCCAAAAGGCTAGAATAGTATCACTATTGAGCTGCCAAGAATACATGGGCAACTGGGTAGGCTAGGGTATAGATACCACCATAGGAAAGTCTTCCCTATATATGTATATAAATGTATATACAGTAAATTGGAAGTATGTTGTTTAAAAGAATATCAAGTATCTCGTGTGATGTAATATAAGTTAAGTATGAAGCCTAAACTCTTTTGGAATACAACTTTGTATGAAAAAAAAGGGGGTTTTATATGTATATATATGTGTGTATGTGCAAAAAAAAATGTTTCCTTATTTTTATAGCTACGTAAGTAAGCAAAGTATTAAGGAGCGACTCCAAAAGACTCAATTCGTTACATGACATCCTAAATTAAATGAAGATATGCAGACCAGTACTCTTGAATGACAATTTTTTTTATAGATATGAAATCCATTTCTTAGAGGCATTATCATGAAATTGAAAACTAGAGCGCCTAGCCATTTGGATACATTTGTGTTGTCAAAACCCGTCTTATTACGAGCTGTGCTTTAACACTTTTCCTTACGTACGTATTTATGAGAACCTTGAAAATATTTTACTTTATTTTATTTTACAATAATAGATCGTATATACAAACTCAAACTCCTTCCTCTTATTATATATACATAAACAACTTTCTTTTTATGCTTTTATTTACTTAACATATTTGAAAGAGGTTTTCTCTTACTAAACCATACTATTTCCTCATATACAACAAGTTCCAAAACAACTTATTACATATAGCAAATGGAGCAAAACTGTGGCGATATCTATACCCTGATCTGCACATTGCTCATGTTCCACCACCCGCCCATTAGTATAGTCATTCTAACCTCTTAGTGGAAACTTCTACAAGCATGAAATAACTAGGTGAGCTTATGCTCAGTAAGTCCAAACATAGCCCACATGCATCATTTGCTTATATGCATGATCCATTTATGCTTTCTTATGAATATTCTTTATTCTTGTCTTATCTTGTCTTTAATTAGAGCCCAAGTGTTAGTACCACAAGCGCGCATAGGTCTTCGTAACACCAAGACCTTAACTTAACCTTAACATTAGACTCCCCTTTGTGTCGGGAGCTAGTAAGGCACTTTTCTTACTTTTGGTGAATCATTTACTAGTCCTGTTATTTAGGTCATCATACCATGCATGAAAATATATGTACATACTAAGTGCAAAACATTTACACCTTTTAATTATGCAACACACACAAGCATATTCACATAAGCATACTATACCCTTAAACCTATTCTTCCATACTGTAGGTGGGCTTGGAACTTACTTGTTTTTACTAGAAAATAGACTGTCTTCAAGTTCTTTTGTTACTCATCTAGTGACCTGTTTGGCCAATTATATCATTATTAGCCAAAACATCATGGTTTAACTTATACATTGATAAGGTATACTTATCGATTACTAATTCAGATTACTATTTCGATCACTTAAAGTTCGACCGTCCTCTTGTTTCCTTCTATCTTTCAGTTTCTAACAAAGAGAGAGAAATTCTTATTAGGGTTGTTTGTTTTTTTCCTCTATCTAGAACGTTTCGGGGTTCGCACTGATCATTTTATGAAAAATTATATTTTTACCCTCGATGGCAACTTTGAGTTCCTAAACCTGTTTTGGCTAATTCAACACAAAACATCACTTATTAGTGTAGAAATAAGGGTTTAGGGCATCGGGTCGTTTATTTGCAATAAGAGCCCAAGTTTAGCAAAACTTTACGATTTTACCCTGGATTTGAAAATTTTTGATAATTTTGTCTCCGGGACCAAAAACAATCTTTTTAAACCATTAGTCTCTATTTTTCAAGAGGATCAAATTTTCTCAAAATACCATACCCAAATTCCTTTTGCGAAAAGATGTTTTGTCCCTTAAAATTTGTTTTCCAATTTAAACAAAATTTGTAAAATTCATAACTCACAAATGAGGGCAATTTTCGACAAACTGTCTACAATTTTTAATAGTTTCATCGAGATTTACAACTTTTGTGTTTTAACTTTTTCAAAATTTCACTGTGTAGGGGAGTTTTTGGCCCTTTTTCAAATCTGCTGATAATAAGAATTTTTTTGCAATTTAGTTTCTAGGGTAATTTTTGTAAAATTTTGTTTAAGACAACATTCCAACTATTGTTCATACAATTTCAAAACCTTCTCAAACAATTTTCATGCTAATTCACAACTCTTCTTCTTTTTTTTTTTTAAACCACTTCAAAGTTTACAAAACTATCCATTTTGGCACCAAATGCCATTTTTCACCTTCAAACCTAAATTTCAACCACAAACGTTAACATAAACCATGGAATTAAGAAAATCAAACTACAGCTTACATAAAGGATCACATGCCTTTTTGAAATAATAAACCAAAACAAAGAAACCAAATAAACTTTAAATTTGAAAAATTGAACTTACCAAAAGAAAAATTTGTGATCCTAAACCTTTCAAGGGTTTTCTTGCAATTTTCTAAGCATGTTTCACATGAGAAAATCTTGGGTCAAATTCCCCCCTTAAACCAAGCAAAAACCCTAGGAAAACTTAAGAAAAAGTTTAGATTTGTACCTCAAAAGTTAATAAAACCTCTTGAACTTTGGCCTTTGGAAATTAATTGGGCAATTTTGCAAGAATTTTAACTTGAAAATTGTTTTTGAAAGAGGGCTTCTATGGCTGCCGATTATGGGGAAGGAAGAAGTGAAAAAAAAATGTTTCTTAAGCCTTTAATTAAGGCTTATCTCATGAGATTTTTTTTTTTTTTAAATAGGTGAGTTATCACCTAACCCATAATTATGGACAATGGGTGGCCTTAGGTGATTGGGCCACATTTCATGATGTGGTGGCCCAACCACAATCTATTGGGTGTCCACTTGGTGGAACCCACCACTTTATATAGTATAATTTTTCCACCGTATAATATTTTTCTTATATTGTTAGGGTAAAATCGGTGAAAAACATACTCATGTACAGTGTAAAATATTCTACTTAGTCTTTGGTGCACTATTAGAACCCAAACACAGTGGTTCTTATTTCTGTGTTTTTACCTTAACAGTGTACTTACACTACGTTAAATGCCTTTTACGCTGTTTTAGGGTTTTGGCGTGCCTTTCTATCTTATTTATACCTTAATCATCCATTAATTTATATCATAATACCGTATTTAATTGTGATATAAAAATTCATTTTATGGATATTTTTCACAAATTTTCAAGCATTTATGCTCACAAAATCTATATTTGGACCATATCCAATATCGCATCAAATCTATAGTAAAATTTTCTATCAACAACATTCATTATACATTATCGTAATTTTTACAAAAATACGATTTATAAGGGTAAATTCATTAATTAAATCCAATTTAATATTGAATTTTGTTAATGAGTCTCTCTTGGTTGTTATATGTGTGACCAAATGGTTTACTATTTATATTGATTAGAAATAGTAAGTATTCCAATGGTGAGATAAAAGAACATAAGATAAATATAATCAGCAAAGTAAAACGGAACTTGTCTTTAAGCCGATCATGGATATTCAGTAAGGATCTAACACATCATGATATGTCATAGATAAAAATTTATTAGAGTTTTGTAATCTTGCATATAGTTAAAGAGTGCAACTCTATGCTCTTAGTGCAGTAGCATTAGAGATGATAATTCTAAAATGAGTATGTTAGGGACATGTCTTATATTGGAACTTGATCTATATATGTCCATTAAGTCCTTTTTATTAGCTCATATATTTTCCTGTAACGATAAGACGTATTTTTCCTACAAATTAGTAACTTATGTTAATTTTATGATTGATTTAAATTCAGTTGATTAGATTGAATAACTCATGTTAGTTTATTGGTCGATTTAATTCCACAAATTAATTCAAAATAAATGTGTTGAATTATTTGTGTTTATTTTTTTTGATATGGGATTATCGATATATGATTGTTTTAATCAACTAACTTCTATATTGGGTTATTTGAATTAAAACTAAGCCTTTAAAAACGATTCTTAAAATGGGTAAGTGTCCAATTAGGCAGGAACAAAGCGACAAGTGCCTTGGACCTGTCGACCGGTGCATTTAAGACATGAGAGTGTGCTCTCTTCCTTGTACCAGTAGCACCAGTCAACTGGTCAGCCATGTAGACAAACATGGCTTTACGTGTTTGGATGCAAAGTTTTGACCTTGAAACGAATTTGGAAGCCCTTCTTGAGTAAAATTGAAGCTCTGCTAGCCACTATAAATAGGAAACATATTCCTATTATTTGGTAGATCAATTGAGAAATTTATAAAGTTTTTTTAGAGAGGGAAACACTGAAACTCCTATAGAATTATTGCTCAACATCAAGAACAATTATTCTTGGTTTTGTCTTGTAGCCAAAAGAAGGTTCGTTACTAGGAGGGAGATCGAACAACATGTGCCAACTCGTATTCTTATCACGAAAAAGAAAATAGCAAAGAAGACCAATTAGTTAAGGTTCTTCTAGATGTGATTCTCTCGTAATAGTCCTGTCGAATTAATTCAGTTAGCAGTGTGGTTATTGATTTCCTAAAGATATGAAGATTTATGAATAATTTATGATATGTAACATGCCTAACTCGATTCAATGTAACGACACTACATGCTCATTTTTTAATACTTGATTATTTAAATTTTAAAATTAAGATCCAAAAACTAGAGATTAAAAAGTTTAGAGATCCTTGATGCAAAAAACCTTAACTAAAATGTTTCCTTACACAATTAAGTAATCATTTGAATGGGAACTATGTTACTAAATTTGACATTCAATTATTTTGACAGAGTTGTAGGGTTCGCTTTTCTTATTCCTTATATTATTCGAGGTCTACTAAATTCACATAACTAATTTTGTAAAGGTAGTGAGTCAAATAGCATATTTAGGCTAAGAATTAGTAAATAATGTCATATATTTTTAAAATTTGTTATAAATAGCATATCATAAGAAATTGAGACTTAACACATGAGAGATTGAGAACAAAAACTCCACAATACGTTTATCTTTTTATCCTCTCTATCTCTCACCCTCCTCCCTCGTCGACACCTACAGTGGTCGAATGATACAATATTTACATACTAATATTGTATTTCCAAATGATAAAATTTATCAATAACATTGTCGGTTATCACTGACACCAATGATGTCACCATTGGCCAGTATATACTATATCAACATGTAAATATCTATTTCAATGTAAATACAAAAATTTACTGGCAGTCTTGCTGGACTTAGAAAATATTGTATTAACATGTAAATATTGTGTTTCATGTAAATATTCTCATCATCGGGAGCAACGACGTCGGTGGCAGTTAAAAAATGTTGTATAAACATGTAAATTCTATATTTTCATGTAAATATTAAAACTTGTCACAATCTCCCTGGACCAAAAAAATACCATATTAACATGAAAATATTGTATTTCTATATAAATATAAAAATTTATTGGTTATGTCATCATTGGCTAGGAAATATTGTAAATATATAAATATAAAAATTTACCGATAACCTCTACAAACTCAAAAAATATAATATTAATGTCAAAATACTATATTTTCATGTAGATATTAAAATTTACCAGCGACATCACCGAACTTCACTGGCACCATCCACTTTATAGGTGACCATGAAATACCATATTTCTTGGTTAATTTTGTATTTCTTGGTAAATATAAAAATTTACCGGTACGTTGTTGGTGGCTGTATTTACCAGAACAATGCCGGCATAGTAAAAAAATCCAACAGAAACAAATGAAAAATACAGAGAAAGAACTTTTCTTTGCTATACGTTGTTGTCCACCGCCACACGTCTGCCGCCACCACCCACTCCGTTGTGCTCTAAATAAGCCGATCTACAAAACCATGACAACGGTTTGAGGAAAGACAAACAGAAACAAGGCCAACCTAGAATTCCGATCCATGTTCAACAGTTTTGCCGACTCCATTCGCTACGCCTTACAAGACCATCGCAGAGAGTGAAACTAAGGCATCTCCCTTCGATTCCATCACCAAAATCACTTACAATGGAGAGCTCATTGAATTTCGGTTGATTAGCTAGGCTTCTGTTTATCCTCGATCGCAACGGAGGAAGGACGGGAAAAGTTAAGGCGATGGCGATGGCGACGACGACGGCATCCTCTTCGGAGGTCTGGTTTATGCGCAACAAAGACGAAGTGCAGAGAGAGAATTGGGACTTAGAGGAGAGAGAAACGGTAGAAGAGATGAAGAAAGGAAAAAGAATAATAAAAAAAAACCACGACTATAGTTGAGGGATATTTTGAGGCTTTTAGTTTGCTTTAAAATTATGATTTTTTTAAAGATGTTATGTCTTCACTTTTTTCAAACATTGCCATTATGTACTAATTAACTAATAAAATGTGCCACTTTGTGCCATTTCCCTTTTATAAATATATATGATTAGATGGACAAGCTGTCATTATTTTTTTCTTACTTCCCTTTTACGTTGCCGTCTGTATAATTCTAGTCGGGAAAAATTATGGAATTGGTTTCTATATTGTTTTGGATCTCAATCGACGCTAAGTTAATTTGGTCTATAAATGGACTATAAAGAGGTGTGTAGGTAAGGGGTGTAACTGAAAGCTCTTCGTTTAACGGATTTTTGTTTTCGTCCTTGTATCATTAGCTTTGATTACTACCCTTTTCATAAATAAAGGGATAAATTAGTGAATAATTCATGAATTCTTTTCTTTGTCTACAATTAATACTTTTACTGGGTTCTGTCTTAAAATAAGTTTCTAAACTTAAATAGTGTCTTATAAATAAATCTCCGTTAAATATTAGATGAAATGTTCTCCCAAACCAGTTTCTCTATATATAACACGTACATTAAAAGTTGTACTGATTTAATCCCTACAGGAAAAGAAAAAGATCAGGGACCATACAAGATTTTTTGAGTTTAAGCTATGCTCATCAATTATTATTATTATTATTATTGATAGAATAGAATAGGCTACGTGCATATGAGACATCCTAGATTTTTGTAGAAATTCTCAGGCTGCAATAAATGTAACATGAAATATTATTTCTGGTTGCATTTTTCTGATTTTCTTATTTCAGCAAAATAAACCAAAATATGTTGGTTTTGCCCATATTTCTATTAAAATAGTGGTATAAATTCTTACAAGTGGTAGACTAATTATGTAGATCCTTATGAAGTTGTAATGGTTATACTTCTCTCATCTATCTAATTATATTGTTGCTGCAATCTGCTTAGGTCCCCAGCTTTTGTCACCAAAACAAGTTCATGTAGACCTTTCCTTTCATGCCGTGAAAACATTTTGAGTCCAGAAAAAGTAAATGAAGATTGAAAAAATAAAAAAAAAAGGCCAATTTTTGTCTTTTGTTCCTTTGGTGAGGGAACAAGTGATATCAAGCACAAAAAATCTGTGGCCTAGAGCTTGTGCTCTCCACAGTCATCACCAACACAAAAGTGTAAAAGAAATGGGTGAACCTCCCAGATGGAAGGAGAATTGTGCCTTATGGAGATAAAACAAGATAAAGCTACAAGCCACAACATGATGCCACGTGGCAGATAGGATTCCTAGCCACACTATTTCCACAAGCCTTACCCTGCATTATCAACACTAGTACCACTTCTCATTCTCTTTAGCTCTCCAACACTCGTCAAAGGCACAAGCAGAACAAACACGCCAAAACAACAAAGAAAAATATGGCAGCAACTGCAGCAGCTCTCTCTGGCACCATGGTGAGCACCTCCTTTGTGAGGAGACAGCCAGTGAGCAGCTTGAGGGCACTCCCCAACACGGGGCAGGCGCTGTTCGGCCTCAAGGCGAGCCGCGGAGGGCGTATCACTGCCATGGCAGCATACAAGGTGAAGCTCGTTACACCCGACGGAGAGAAAGAGTTTGACTGCCCGGACGACGTTTACATTCTAGACCACGCCGAGGAGCTCGGTATTGACCTTCCATACTCCTGCAGGGCTGGCTCTTGCTCCTCATGTGCTGGGAAAGTTCGGTCGGGAACAGTGGACCAGTCTGACCAGAGCTTCCTTGATGATGAACAGCTTGATGGCGGTTGGGTCCTCACCTGTGTTGCGTACGCTCAGTCTGATGTAGTCATTGAGACCCACAAGGAGGAGGAGCTCACTGCCTAAAATTTTTGTGATGTTCTTCTTTTTTCTTCCCATTTCTCAAACTGTTGCCCCCTCAACTCTATATTTCTGTCATGTTTTTGTGTTGGTTGGATGGATTAGTGCATTTCAGGGACAAGGTTTTTACCTGCTCCTGAATGAGTTCGTCCTTGTTTAATGCTTTTGAACTTGTTATTGTAGAATGAAATAACATTAGTTTGTTATAATCCTTTCTTTTACACACTGCTTTGCTAATGTTTTGTTTTTGTCATTACAATCCCTCTCTTCCTTGCCCCTTCATATGTGTGTATGTGTGTATGTTTGTGTGCATGCAGGGATGGAGCTGTAAAAGTTAGTTGGAGGGGGCAAGGCATGATTGAACTAATGATATAGAATTTTACGACGACAAAATTTAAATTTTATATGATTTTCATAACCTATTAAAAAAAAAAAGCTCAGGGAGCGGCCACCCACCCTCGTTCATAGATGGCTTTGCCTGTGTGTGCTTAGGTAGTTATATGCAAGCAATACAATGAAAAGAAATAAAAATGGATGACCTCTTCCCTAGATGGTATTTGGTTGTATGTCTTACAGAAAAATATTACCTTTTGACACGAGCTAAAATGAATAATACATAATATTTGAACTGAAGTTCGTAGGAGGTTGAACAATGAACGTTTTGAGAAGGAAAATAGGAAGTAGAAAAATAAACGTCCAACCGTTCTTCTAGAATTCTGTTGAGACATTTCACTGTGCAGCAACCAGAAACAAGCAAACTTCATCTGATTCTTGACGTCTACTTCTAAGATTAGCTTGATAGTGCATATATATATATATACATTTTTCATTCTTATAAATGAAGCCTGCAATTTGCACTTGGAAAAGTCAAGGACTTTTACGTGTTTTGAAACAACTCAAAGAGAGTCCTGGCCACTTCTCCATTGCTCAAACTGCCTTCTTCACCACAACTGGTTGGAGGTTGTGTAAAATGTTCACAGATTCAGATAAATACTCTTCCATCCGAAACAGGTGTGGAATGCCAGAACTCCCACAGGCAGCCTCCTCGGGTAGTATACTTTATGTCACAGTCAACTGATTTTAAGATTCTAATGAAGAACTCCAAGACAAAGTGCCTGTGCAATAGTTACTTCCTCCCTCTCATCAATGGTCGATTCTAGAGAACACATCGGCCTCATAGTGTGTGAGTGAAGGGAATCACTTCTAGACCTCACCTTTCTCTCTTGCAGCAGCTATGGTGTGACTCTCTAACGCTTTCGGTGACGCGGGTTTTATTAAATCGAGATCCATCTGAAATCATGAGGGAAAGAGAATCAAAAACCATTTTTGGTTTTCAGTGACATGAACTCAAGTCCTGAAAGATAAGTGAACTCAATTTGTTCTCTGCGATGAGAAAGTGCCCATTTCTTATCTTAAAATTTATTTTATGAGAAATCACAAATGACTAGCACCATATCAAGAGTTGAAACAAACCTGGGTAACAATTATATTCAGAGGTACCGTGCTGTAGCTACACCCGAACTGAACTATAACACTACAACAACAATTAAAATAGATGGAGATCGACGTTATTATTTTATTGTCAAATAATTCATAGAACAGATTACTAATATCGCCTACTTAAGCTATCTGCTTAGTTATTCAGATTACAAGAACCAGAGAATGCCTTCATCATTATTAAGCAGAGACAGAAATTGTGGGTTTGAGAGGCATTCGCTCGTTTCGCACAAGGATTTACTTGTTGCACTACATGAACAGTTTAACCACGAGGTTTGGATCGGGAAATTTTGTCTTTTCAACTTCCATCAAGTATTGCAAATCTCCCAAGTTGTATGTTACGTACCAAAGAAAAGATATACACCCAGAGGCCAACAGAACGATTATTGATAAATTGTTATCCATGAAACACGATCTCTGCTTCAGTCCCCACTAAACATACAAGACACAATGAGAATTCATTGAAATTGTAAATTTATTGATGAAAAAGGAAATCAAGCAACCTAAGAGGTAGATATTTTGTCATTGATGAATCGATGTCGTATTTTTTTGGAACAAAACTAATCTTACCAAGGACCAGATAAATGTTGCCACCTCAAAGGCATTCTGCACAAGAAAAAAGAAAAACAGAATAAGAAAAAAAAAATGTAACAAATAATTTATATCACAAACGAGTCATGCATTGACTGACACCTGAAATATGATGAATTGTATCAAGCGCAGTAAAACTTTGGGCTTTCCGAACTAAAACAGATCATCACGTGGCTTTAATTGAGTCCCAACAGATGGTCCTGATTGCTCAACAATTTCGAACGCCAAAGAGGAGACCACGTGTTGAAGTTTTGTTCCAACCAGCATGACAAGCTCAGACAAGTGACACCATTGAACATGATTGTTGTTATATTAGGAGTATTATTCTATTTGATACAAGAGTAAAGAGAAAAGAAGACGGTCAAGTTTGCTTACTATGGCAGGGATGAAAGATAGCCACAAGTAAATATTTAGACCTGCGGTAAGGGAACTAAGAAATTTAAGGAAATAAAACTTGGATCAAATCTTGATCTTTGCAATCGCCCTTCCAAATGTAAAAGTTACCATGAATATTTACGAAGATGCATACTATGGCATAGCCCCAGAGTGGCAAGCTGCAAGATCAAAAGAACAAATTGATGCAAGGGAAATAAGTACTTGTAACGCCCTTAAGTGGGGGTTAACAGTTTTTAATAAATAAAATGAAGATCAGAAAATAAAAATAAAACATCAAAATAATTTACTTACATGAGGACAAACAATGCTTAATAATAAAAATAAAACATCAATTAATAATATAAAACTGTCATCATCATCATTCCAAGTCTCAACACATCTTAATACAGTCACAGAAAGTAACAAACGATGCTTACAATATCATGAAGGACATTCTTTGATAAATGAAACAATTCCAACGTAATACAACTACATAGCTTCCTCAACTATATTTCTTGCCATCACCTTACACACACTGTGAGTCCTGAAAAGATGAAAATATAGGGTAATGAGCGACAATATGCTCAGTAGGGAAAACCATTACCCACCTTAAGGTTTTATTCTTTATCACATTAAACCTGCATGGTTAGTTTTCATCATTATTCAAATTATGAGATTTATTATGATAATATTTCGTAGATACCATAGTTAATCATTATCAAGTTTCATACATATACATATATACAATTGTTACAATTCATCATTATTCCTAGGTATCCACATTCAATAGAGTATCACTCAACTCATTGAAACCTGTGGAATCTCATAGATTAATATGCAGAAATCTTAGGAATTCTGATAAAGTTATATTTGGTAACTTGTAATAAAGAGGATCCGGTATTAATATTACCAAATTCCTCCATTTTTCGTTTTTTCCTTTTTAGTGAAGGATTCTCCTCTGATTCTCCTCTGATTAGTCTTTTAGGAACCTAGAATCATGGACGAAAATCAGCAAGACCATTCCTATATGTATCACAATATTTTCTCTAATGCAGTGTGAGAAAATTCTATCACAACTCACATGGTATTAGAGCCATTCCCTAAAACCCTAACCATCCCATGGCGAAATGCTGCATGACCACTGAGAGACAAAACTCATCCTCGTCTGAAGTAACATCCAATCCAGGCCCTTCACCGGCGGCAATCAGTCATGGAGGACCTCATACATCGTCGCCTCTTATCACAAGCCACAAACTCAATGGACAAAACTACCTTCAATGGTCTCAATCCGTAATGATGTTCATTTGTGGAAGAGGCAAAGATGATTATCTCATTGGAGAAGTAACCATTCTAAGACGAAAAAGATCCCAAATTCAAGGTATGGAAGACCGAAACCCACATGGTTATGTCCTGGGTAATTAACTCAATGAAAAATGATATTGGAGAAAACTTTCTCCTATATGGGACTGCCAAGGAAATATGGGATGCTACAAGAGACATGTATTCCAGCACTGAAAACACAGCAGCCCTATTCGAGATCGAAACAAATCTCTACGACTTGCGCCAGGGAGAACTCACGGTCATCCAATACTTCAATGCCCTCACTCGCTATTGGCAACAACTCGATATGTTTAAAGTCCATGCCTGGAAGTGTTCTGAAGACGTTGCACTGTATAGAAAAATTGTGGAGTAGAAGTGGACATTCAAGTTTCTTCATGGCCTCAACAAGAATTTGGCTGAAGTTCAAGGCAGAGTGATGGCGACCAAACCCTTTCCAAGTACACGTGAAGCCTCTTTAGAAGTTCGCTGAGAGGAAGGTACGAAGAAGGTTATGATAAGAGTCCAAACTTCTGTCCAGAACCTGGAAAGCTTAGCCCTTGCTGTTCGGGGACCTCAATCCTACACCAACAATGACAAACTTTAGAAAAAAGGGAGGCCGTGGTGTGACCATTGTTGCAAACCAGGGCATCTTAGGGACAATTGTTGGAAAATCCATGGTAAACCAACTGATGGGAAACATTCAAGAACAACTAATGATCGAGAAAATCGGGCTAATATAGCAACAACCACTGATGGAAATCCAACAGAAACAAGCCCGTTTACCAAAGAACAACTTGAAGTGCTGCAAAAAACTCTTCAGCCAGAATTCCATTAGTCAAACAAGCACACCTACTCCTGAAACTGGCATGCTAGCACAGAAGGGTAGATTTTCTAAAGCCCTTAGTGTCAATAGGCAACACTCAAATCCATGGATTGTTGACTCAGGAGCCTCTGATCACATGACGGGAGATAAAAACCTGTTTCACAACTACAGCCCGTGTAGAGAAAAATATATAGTTCGAATAGCCGATGGCACTATATCCGAAGTTGAGGGAACAGGTTCCATCATAATCACTCAAGACATGACACTATACTCTGTCCTCCATGTTCCCAATTTGGACTGTAATTTACTTTCTATAAGTAAATTAAATCGTGATCTCAATTGCATGACTAAATTTTTCCCTACCGTGTGTGTGTTTCAGGATTTGGATTCGGGGAAGATGATTGGCAGTGCTGAGATGTGTTCTGGGCTTTATCTTCTCAAAGACTTTACTCCTAGCAGACAAACTCAAAATGCGAATTGTGTCCTCTGGAAGTCGGTCTATTTCTTGTGGAAATAAAAATAATGAGGTTATGTTATGGCATTTTCGTCTTGGTCATCCAAATTTTATGTACCTGAAAAAACTATTTCCTTCCTTATTTATCAATAAAAGCTCAAAGTTTTTCAATTGTGAAGTGTGTCAATTAGCAAAACATACTCGTACTCAGTTTCCTAGAATATCATATAAACCATCTCACCCATTTGCCATGATTCACAGTGATGTGTGGGGACCTTCAAGAGTAAAAAATGTAACAGGAACTCGATGGTTTGTGTCATTTGTAGACGATCACACAAGATTGACTTGGATATTCCTGATGAAAGAAAAATCAGAAGTAGGCCAAATTTTTCAAAATTTCAACTCAATGATACAAACCCAATTCCAAACCAAAATCCAAGTCCTAAAAACCGACAATGCCAAAGAATTCTATGCTACTGTTCTCGGTTCCTATCTCAAAACCCAGGGAATAGTTCATATCAGTTCCTGTATTGACACACCTCAACAGAATGGAGTTGCAGAAAGAAAAAACAGACATTTATTGGAAGTAGCCAGGTCTCTCATGTTCTCAACATATGTCCCAAAACTTTTCTGGGGAGAAGCAGTCCTTACAGCTGCATACCTTATCAATAGAATGCCCTCTAGAGTCATCCAGTTCCAAAAACCTTGCCAAAGTCTCCTTAAATTTTTCCCACACACCAAAATAATTACTTCTTTGAACCCAAAGATCTTTGGTTGTACTGCATTTGTTCATATTCATCAACAACATCGAAGCAAATTGGATCCTAAATCCATCAAATGTGTATTTCTTGGATACTCCTCAAACCAAAAAGGGTATAAATGTTACTCCACAGTCACTAAGAAATTTTACAACTCCATGGATGTAACATTTTTTGAGCATCAAGCTTACTTCCCAAAACCTTCAATTCAGGGGGAGAATATGAGTGAATATCAGTTTTGGGATGATTATCATGGCAATGAATTCAATCTCCTTCAACCCGAGTATAACTCACCATCATACCAGCCAATTACCACTCAAACACCTGTCCAACCCGAAAGTGATCCTTCTCCAACAATCCCAATCTCAATCCCTGATTCAGTTCCTGATCATCCTAATCAAACCGAGGGTCAGCCACTTGTAAATACTTCTCAAGGCACCATTCAAGAGCCAATTCGTAACCCATCCAAATCACCACAAATTGCAAGCAAAGAGTTCCGTGTTTATGCTAGGAGGACAAAGCCCGAGAGAAGGATAGAGCACTCAATCCCTCTCACTCTTGACCAAGAGTCAGAACCAAGTCCAAATCTTGTTCAGAATAACTCAGGTAAGGGAACTTCTGGCTCTGAAAATACTGCACAAGTCTCTGGTGATCTGGATATGCCTATTGCATTAAGAAAGGGTGTTAGATCATGCACCAATCACCCTATTTGCAAATTTGTGTCTTATGAAGGGTTGTCACCATCCTATCAAGCATTTGTCTCTTCACTTGATAGTGTGCAGGTTCCACACTCAATACATGAGGCCCTAAACAATCCTGAGTGGAGAAGTGCAGTAAACGAAGAAATCAAAGCATTAGAGAAGAATGGTACGTGGTCTATTTCAGATCTTCCAGTTGGAAAGAAACCAGTTGGCTGTAAATGGATCTTTACCATTAAACACAACGCAGATGGGAGTATTGAAAGGTTGAAAGCGCGCCTAGTTGCCAAGGGCTTTACTCAGTCCTATGGCATTGACTATCAAGAAACATTTGCCCCGGTAGCCAAACTCAACACAATTAGGGTGTTGCTTTCTCTTGCAGCTAATAGAGACTGGCCATTGAACCAACTGGACATCAAAAATGCTTTCTTAAATGGTGATTTGGAGGAGGAAGTGTATATGGAAATACCACCGGGACTGGAAACTACCAACAATCACAGCAAGGTATGCAAACTTAAGAAATCTCTGTATGGACTAAAGCAGTCTCCCCGTGCCTGGTTTGGCAAGTTTACAAAAGCAGTAGTAGATCATGGATATACTCAATGCCAGGCAGACCACACCCTATTTGTGAAGTTCTCCTCAGAAAGGAAGATTGCAGTACTCATAGTGTATGTTGATGACATCATCTTAACTGGTGACTATGATGAAGAACTGACACGAATAAAGAAACAAATAGCCAAGGAGTTTGAAATCAAAGACCTTGGTTCTCTTAAATATTTTCTTGGCATGGAGGTGGCTAGATCTAAGAAAGGAATATTTATTTCCCAACGGAAATATGTCCTTGATTTACTAAAGGAAACAGGTATGTTAGGATGTAAGCCAGCAGACACTCCAATGGACTATACCAAGAAAGTTGGAACTGAACGAGACAGTGCACCAGTTGACAGGGGGAGATATCAAAGACTTGTGGGTCGTCTCATCTACCTATCACACACACGGCCAGATATTGGATTCTCTGTTAGTGTGGTAAGTCAATTCATGAACAACCCAACAGAAGAGCATATGGCAGCTGTAAACAGAATCATGAGGTATTTAAAGATGACTCCAGGAAAGGGACTGCTATACAAAAAGAGTACCAACAGAGAAATTGAAGTTTTTTCAGATGCTGACTGGGCAGGAGACGTGTCAGACAGGCGTTCTACATCCGGGTATTGTTCCTTTGTATGGGGAAATCTTGTGACTTGGAGAAGTAAGAAACAACCCGTGGTTGCAAGAAGCAGCGCAGAAGCAGAGCTCAGGGCATTAGCTCTTGGAATATGTGAAGGTATTTGGATACAGAGGCTTCTTAGCGAACTAGGAGTCATTAGCAAAAGTCCTATTAAGATGTTCTGCGACAATCAGGCAGCCATAAGCATTGCAAAGAACCCGGTGCATCATGACCGAACCAAACACATAGAGATAGATCGACACTTCATCTCAGAAAAGATTGAGAACTCAAGTGTGCAGCTTATCTATACACCTACACGGTCCCAGACAGCTGATATTCTCACTAAAGCTCTACCAAGGATCAACTTTGAAGAATTGAGTCACAAGCTGTGTATGATCAATATTTACAACCCAGCTTGAGGGGGAGTGTGGAATCTCATAGATTAATATGCAGAAATCTTAGGAATTCTGATAAAGTTATATTTGGTAACTTGTAATAAAGAGGATCCGGTATTAATATTACCAAATTCCTCCATTTTTCGTTTTTTCCTTTTTAGTGAAGGATTCTCCTCTGATTCTCCTCTGATTAGTCTTTTAGGAACCTAGAATCTTGGATTAAAATCAGGGAGATCATTCCTATATGTATCACAATTTTTTATCTAATGCAGTGTGAGAAAATTCTATCACAACTCACAAAACCCAAGTGGGCGCTTGACCACCCTCCAAACATTCTAAGGGTGTTCCGGTGAGGGGACATCAAGCCCCGAGTCCTGACCAAGTCGATTCCTGTACAGTGCGTTTTGGGACTTTCGACCCAAAGGAGCGTCATCACCTCCCCTATTTTACCGTTTAGGGTATTCGTGTCCAAGGACGTAACCGTCGCCCTCTTCACATCTGACTATTTCTCTATATTCATTCGTTATTTATAGAGTTAGTTTTCCTAACCATGCTTCTCAATTTACAACATGTGCCAAATCATTAGGTTCCTCGCTGTGTAATACAGGACGAGTTCCACATCATGTTAAAGATATAATCATATACATTTAAAATATCATATACATATCTTGCAACATAAAACAACAAATTTTAATTTACCAAAACCTTACAAAAGATGAGTAATAGAATCTCTACCTCTTGGTGAATACTATGCTAATAACTTCTAGCTCACGATACCAAGCTCACCACGTAAGCTCCAAGTATTTCGTTATCCTACAACGTATAAAATTACCATACTTTAACTCAATTCCTAATCCATAGTCATACTGATTACCATCTATTCTACTATTATTATTAGTGTGCCATAATCATTTATATGAAATCCTTAAAACATTTTGTAACACAACACGGTGAAAAACATATGAATTTGGACTATCTGATCAGCCTACCAATTGGCATAGTCCAACCTGCTGATCGAGGCAAAATCTAAAAAACTCCAGCTTTCTGTTTTTCAAGATTTTGAGCTTCAAAGCTCAGTTCGACTTGTTTTAACAATCCCACAACATGAAAAATACATAGAAACCATAAATTATCATACCAATAAAACATATAAATCTTTTTCCCCAAATTTTAATGCAAAAAACATGTTTAAAATTCTCAAACATTGATTTTATAGAACTTTACAAGAATGTGATCTAAATAGGAAATTGTTCAAACCCAAAACAAACACAATTCAATTTGCATGCATATAAAAGTACAAGCCCAGATCACGAAATGAAGAACAATTACATAATTTGAACATAGTAACTTGGAATAAAGGGAAGGTAGAGAAGAATTTGGGTTTTTGGTTAGAAACTCTACCTTGTTTCCTTGAGAAATTGTTATTAGGTTTGACTTTTTGCTTGAGGAAAGAGATCCTGAGTTGAGATGAAACTTTTTGATCAGATTAAGAAGGTGAAGGAGACAGACAAAATAGAAAGAGGGTGAGAAAGGGTTAGTGGTGTGAAATGTAGGAGAAAATGAGTTGTCTGATATGTTTTAGAAGTTGGTGGCTTTGGGCATGTGAATGAATACTCTTATTGGGAGACTCAGAAAAATAAAGAAAAGAAAGGGGATAAGGACTTTCTGGGGAACCAAGGCATATAACTTGTTTGATTAAAGTCTTATCTTTTATTTATTTATTTATTTATTTTATTTTTAACCATTATAAGTGAAAGACAATAAAGGAGGGTCTACCATAGCATTTTGGTAAATATACTAAATAAGTATAGGAAATTTTCAAAAATTTAAAAAATCAGTAGAAATAATTATTGTGAAATAGATTTTAAATGAAACAAATTTTTGATTGACACACTAAAAATTAATTTAATTACCTTAATACCCGTTAGGAAAAATAACGGGTGTCACAGTACTTAATAAAATATGATCACATGCGGTAATTTATGGCTTATGACCCGGAGGTAGGATATAGTTTTCATAAGCTCCACGTACCAAAAATTTCAGTTCTTATTCCTCATGTAAACTAAATTTGAATACTATAATATTTACTATTTTGGGATATTTTAATACAACCATGCACAACAATGAAAAGACAACAATACTACCGTAGGAGCCGGTTTTTGTCCCTCAATCTCCATCGTCTATGTGTCAACTCAAGTTGACTGAACCAAGGGATCATCAACTACAAGGAGTTTGCAGATGGGTTTGTCAGCTAAAGACAGCTAGCAAACCACTTGGATCCCAGACTTGCTCGGAATGACTGCAGCACCTGGAGTCAACAACGATTGCACAACAGAGTAGTGGAGTCGACTGCTCTCTAGAATATTGTAAGAATCTTTCATGGAATCTTCTATTCAGGGATGTTAGAGATTTGGTAAATTGCAATGGAAGGCAATTGCCTTACCACCATGTATAAAAATTCTACAAGGAAAGTGTCTAAATTCAAGGTTAGGAAAGTCTACTCAAATTCCAATAAAAATCCTACTCTAATCAGGAAACTGAAGTCATCAGCTATAAAAGGACTCCCTTAGCCCTAAACACGATTCGCCATGCATTCTACATGCTCTAGCCACCCAAAACACTTATATTCTCTGCAACCACAACTATTCTTCTCCATTATTCTCTCTATCAAGCTTAATCAACCTCTTTTGTAATATTTACTCTCTACACAGTGAAAACCCAGACAATGCAATGGACATGGATTTCATATTGAGGGAACAATATAAATTTTTGTGTCTCTCTTTATTTACTGCATATTATTTATTTGCTCACGAGCTAGATCAAATCTTAGACAAATGGATCAACATCTATTGATTACTGAATTGGTCATTGGCCCTAATACAAATCAACCATAGAATTTTGCCCTCTACAATAACCATACACAATATTGACAATATTTAATATGAATCAAGTGTTTCTTTTGTAGAAAATGTATTATGCATTTTCTCATTTCCTAGCTGTCGAACTATCACGCTACACCTCGCCCCCTCCATGCGCAAGGATCTCATGCTATTTCATAATTATTCTGATGCTTAAGTTACTCCAAAATGGTAAATTAAAATGCAATATTTTGGGGGGATAAGATGCAAGGAAAAGGAATTTGCATAGTTTTGTAAGTCTAATAATTTAGGAGTGGAGATTCAGGACAAGGTTGAAGCAAGAAGCATCCATGATTAGCTAAATGGATAGAAGCATTATCAGCTACTTTACATGGCTATGGCATATTTAATATTTCTGTAGTAAAACATCAAGAATTTATAAGAGAATGTTTTAGGATGAACCTTTTCAAATTTGTAAAATTTTCTTCTCTCTACTAATAATTTTCCTTTCTTTGTTCCTTCCTTTCTTCCATGTTTGCTCTAACTTCTTTCACTTCTTGAATGTAAAAAGTTAGTTAGCACGTTGCTTCCTGAAACTTTTGTGGTTGACTCATTCAATCCTGAAGTTGTTTTCATAACAATTAGTCAAATTTCTAAAAGAGCAGAAATCTCTAAAAACAGAGAAGACCAACGTGGGAAAATGAATTTTATTCATCATAATATGTTCAGGAAATTACAGAGGGATTTATAGATCCCTTGACAGCTTATTTTAGGAAATAGCTTCCCCATATTGAGAGAATCAAAATAATTGCAACCCTAATCTTAACAGCTAATCCTAATCTTTTGACAGCTAACTACATGATAATTACATATCAATTACAAATAATACAAATTGATTACAAAGTTGACTCAAGTTTCCAACACTCCCCCTCAAGCTGGCATGAAGATATCATCCATCGCGAGCTTGCCAACAAAACTCTCGAATTGAAATTTGTGAAGTCCTTTGGTGAGGATGTCTAAAACTTGACTAGTGGTTGGTATGTAAGGCATACATATCACCCCACTATCCAATTTCTTAATGAAATGCTTGTCTACCTCAACATGTTTCGTTCTATCGTGTAGAATGGGATTGTGAGCAATTGAGATTGCAGCCTTGTTGTCACAACAAACCTTGATAGGTGACGGTGTAGGAACCTTCAATTCTTCCAATATTCTTCTAATCCATGGAACTTCACGAAATCCATGTGCCACCGAGTGAAATTTCGCTTCTGCATTGCTTCTGGCTACTACATTCTGCTTTCTACTCCTTCAAGTAACCAAATTGCCTCCAAACATCGGTGTAGGCCTCTATCTGTAGATGTCCTCTATTTTTGGAGAGGAGTCCCTTTGAGGTATCTCAGAATTCTAAAAACAGTTTCAAAATAAGCAGTTCCAGGTGAGTGCATGAACTAGCTTACCACACTTACCACAAAGGCTATGTCTGGCCATGTGTGAGTGTCGTCAAATCAGGGATTTTGTGTGTTTTTGTTATCATTTGAATAAATTAGGAAATCACATAAAATCAGGAAATTAAAGAAATCCTGATTTTATGTTCATATAAATTATGAAATCACATAAAATCAGGGAATTAAAAAAATCCTGATTTTATGTTCCTATTCCTGATTTTATGATCCTAAAATTAGTCCTAGAATCACTCTATTTTTCCTATTTATTTGTACCATCTATTGTTTCAAGAATATCAAGAAAAATTATTCAGACTACTTCCCTATCCTTTTTATCTTCTTTTTCTACATGGTATCAGCGCCGGCATGAATTACAGAGCCGCCATGGTAGGCTCAAGTTCGACCACATCTTCCGCTACCAGTCCAGTAGTGTCATCTGAAGGGAATTCTCAGCCATCTCCTATCACACCCATGGCCGAAAGCCCTCTGCAAATTACCATCCATAAATTAAATGGTAAAAACTATTTAGAGTGGTCCCAATCCGTGCGTTTGGTAATTGATGGAAAGGGAAAGCTTGAATATTTGAATGGAGAAATCAAAGCCCCACCTGCAGATGATCCAAAATACCGGCAGTGGAGATCAGAAAACTCCATGGTTACCGCTTGGCTTGTTAACTCCATGGAACCAACAGTGGGTAAGCCGTTCTTGTTTCTGCCAACCGCTTATGATGTCTGGGAGGCGGTTAGAGAAACTTACTCTGACCTAGAGAATCATTCCCAGTTATTTGAGTTAAATACTCGATTGTGGCGGATGCAACAGGGTGAAAGAGAGGTCACTGCCTATTATAATGAAATGATGACGTTGTGGCAAGAATTGGACATGTTTGAGAATGAATTATGGGAGAATCCAGCTGATGGCGCTCGGTACAAGAAAAAGGTCGAACGAGGTCGGGTGTTTGTTTTTTTGGCAGGTCTAAATAAGGATCTTGATGAGGTTCGAGGACGAATTTTAGGACGGAAACCTCTGCCATCCATCAGGGAAGTTTTTTCTGAGGTACGAAGAGAGGAGGCTCGTAGACAAGTGATGTTAAAGGGTGTAGAGGAGAAAAAATCTGATCAGGATGGGTCAGCTCTTGTAGCTCGCAGCAGTGACCAACATGGAGAAAAACGAGGAGGCAAACAAAGGCCGTGGTGTGATCATTGTCGAAGACCATGGCATACACGTGAAACCTGTTGGAAACTCCATGGAAAGCCTGCAAATTTGAAGAAAAAATCTGGTGAAGATGCATGGACAGCAGGGGATACTCGGGCTCTTCAAGTTAACACTTCCAATCCGGAGCAGCAGTCATCCTCAGAATCTCTTCCTTTCACTAAGGAACAAATGGAGCACCTGTACAAGCTATTTCAGTCTCAATCCATAGGAAAGTCTAATGCATCTTGTTCTTTAGCCCAGTCAGGTAATTTTTCACCTACAGCCTTTACCTGTGTCAATCCAAATACCTCCTGGATATTAGATTCAGGAGCAACCGACCATATGACTGGATCCTCGCAGTTGTTTTCCTCTTACATTCCTTGTGCAGGAAATCAAAAAGTCAAAATAGCAAATGGGTCCTATTCCACCGTTGCAGGGAAAGGAAAAATTGCCATTTCTCCTCGTCTTAGTTTAAAAGATGTCCTTCATGTTCCTCAATTGTCATATAACCTCTTGTCAATCAGCAAGTTAACTCGTGATCTCAATTGTCAAATTAATTTTTTGTCATCTCATTGTAAATTTTAGGATTTAATCTCAGCGAAGACGATTGGGGATGCTAGACAAGATGGTGGCCTCTACCTCCTGAATAACGGTACAAGCTTTGGAAAACAAGATCAGACTTGTTTCAATTCTATTTCTGTTTCCAATGAAAGTGAAATTATGTTATGGCATTTTAGGTTTGGACATCCAAACTTTCATTATTTAAAATAGTTGTTACCCAAATTATTTATGAATAAAAATGCCTCTGTTTTTCAATGTGAAGTTTGTGAATTAGCTAAACATCATCGTGCTGTTTTTCTTCCACAACCATACAAAAGGTCAAAACCATTTACTATGATTCACAGTGATGTATGGGGTCCTTCTAAAGTGGCAACTTTTTCTGGAAAACATTGGTTCATTACTTTTATTGATGATCATACTCGGGTTACTTGGGTGTTTTTGCTAAAGGATAAATCTGATGCTACGAGTGTGTTTAAAAATTTTTATAATATGGTTCAAACACAGTTTGAAACTCAGATCAAGATTTTTCGAAGTGATAATGGCAAAGAATTCTTTAATCACGTATTAGGGAGTTTTTTTTATGAAAAAGGGATTATACATCAAAGTTCTTGTAACAACACACCTCAACAAAATGGGGTGGCTGAAAGAAAAAATAAACACCTCCTTGAAGTAGCTAGGGCCTTAAGTCTTACAACAAAAGTTCCAAAGTATCTTTGGGGAGAAGCCGTTTTAACAGCCGCTTTTTTAATCAACAGAATGCCTTCAAGAACCTTGGGGTTTAAAACACCACTCAATTTTTTTAATGAGTGCATTCCGAATTTGAGGTTAATAATGAATATTCCTCTTAAAATTTTTGGTAGTGCCGCATTTGTTCATGATCATGACCCTAGACGAACAAAACTTGATCCACAAGCACATAAATGCATTTTTGTAGGCTACCCGATGAATCAAAAAGGTTATAAATGTTTTGATCCAGTTCTGAAAAAAATGTTTGTTTCTATGGATGTCACTTTCTTTGAAGGACACTCATACTATCACACTCCTCATCTTCAGGGGGAGAAGACCTTTAGTGAAGATATTTTTTTAAATGGTTCCGACTTAACTATTGATTTTGAATGTGGTAACAATGATATTTTGTCAAAAGTAAATGAGAAAGGGGATACAAATGAGTTAAATAATGAAAAGTCTCAAGAATCTCCTATAATGCCATCTCAGAATCAAAACCCGGAAACAGTAGAGGTATGTGCAAAGCAATAGAAAGGTCTTGTTTATTCTAGGAAGTACCAAGAAAAAAAGGGGAAGAGGAACACTATCTTACAGCACCACCAAGAATCTGCCCAGAGGTTGGATCATGAGGTCAATGATCCTTTGATCAATTCAGACAATAATTCCCCAGGTAATTCTGAGTCAAATTTCTCGAGTCTGGATGATCTCCCTATTGCTCTTAGGAAAGGTGCTAGGACTTGTACTAAGCATCCTATATCTAATTTTATCTCTTATAACAATCTTTCACCCCAGTTTTATGCTTTTGTTTCACAAGTTTCTAGTGTGTCTATTCCAAGCAATGTACAGGAAGCTCTAAATATTCCTGAATGGAGAGAAGCTATTCTTGAGGAGATGAGAGCTTTGGAGAAGAATGCTACTTGGGAAAAGGTTGATCTACCACAAGGAAAAACAGTTGTTGGATGTAAGTGGGTATTCACTGTGAAGTATAATTCTGATGGAACTCTAGAACGATACAAGGCTCGACTAGTAGCTAAAGGCTATACACAGACTTATGGAGTGGATTATTCTGAGACTTTCTCGCCGGTGGCAAAACTAAACACTGTTCGTGTACTTTTATCTATTGCAGCAAATCTTGACTGGTCTCTAAATCAGCTAGACGTGAAGAATGCCTTTCTTAATGGAGATCTTGAAGAGGAAGTCTATATGGAAGCACCACCCGGTTTTACTGAGAAGTTTGGATCCAAAGTATGTAGACTTAAGAGATCACTATACGGCCTTAAGCAGTCACCTAGAGCTTGGTTTGAAAGATTTACAAAGTTTGTGAAAAGTCAGGGCTATAGTCAAGGGCAGGCAGACCACACTCTTTACAAAAGTTTACTCCAGAAATAAAATCTCAATTTTAATTGTATATGTAGATGACATAATTGTGACAGGGGATGATGAAGAAGAAATGAGTCAGTTGAAGCAGAATCTAGCCAAGGAATTTGAGGTTAAAGATCTGGGGCAACTAAGATACTTCTTGGGTATGGAAATTGCAAGATCAAAGACAGGTATAGCAGTGTCACAACGAAAGTATATCTTGGATCTCCTGAAGGAAACTGGTATGAGTGGGTGTAAGCTAGCCGATACTCCAATTGAAGCTAATGTGAAGTTGGGAGAAGTGAAGGGTAGAGTTCCTGTGGACATTGGTAGACATCAAAGATTAGTTGGGAAGTTAATTTATTTATCCCATACTCGGCCAGACATTGCATTTGCGGTGAGCTTGGTAAGTCAATTCATGCACTCTCCTTGTGAGGAACATCTCGAAGCAGTGTTTCGAATCCTTCGGTATTTAAAAGCTACTCCAAGGAAAGGCTTGTTCTTCAGCAAGAATGAAAATAGAGGAATTGAAGTCTATACTGATGCTGATTGGGCAGGTTCAATCACTGATAGAAGATCAACATCTGGATACAGTACTTTTGTATGGGGTAATTTGGTCACTTGGAGAAGCAAAAAACAAGATGTTGTTGCCCGAAGCAGTGCAGAAGCTGAATTTCGTTCAATGGCTCAAGGAGTATGTGAGGTAATCTGGCTGAAGCGAGTGTTAGAAGAGATTAAAAGGCCAGTTAGTCTTCCTATGAAGCTGTATTGTGATAATAAATCAGCCATCAGCATTGCTCATAATCCTGTTCTACATGACAAAACAAAACATGTTGAAATCGATAGACATTTTATAAAAGAAAAGCTCGAAGAAGGGATAATTTGTACTCCTTTTGTTCCCACTTTGAAGCAGGTAGCAGATATCTTCACCAAGGGCTTGACAAAGCAGCCGTTTGAAGTTCAAGTTAGCAAGTTGGGCATGATTGATATCTTTGCGCCAACTTGAGGGGGAGTGTCGTCAAATCAGGGATTTTGTGTGTTTTTGTTATCATTTGAATAAATTAGGAAATCACATAAAATCAGTAAATTAAAGAAATCCTGATTTTATGTTCATATAAATTAGGAAATCACATAAAATCAGGGAATTAAAAAAATCCTGATTTTATGTTCCTATTCCTGATTTTATGATCCTAAAATTAGTCCTAGAATCTCTCTATTTTTCCTATTTATTTGTACCATCTATTGTTTCAAGAATATCAAGAAAAATTATTCAGACTACTTCCCTATCCTTTTTATCTTCTTTTTCTACAGTGAGCTAAATAAATTAGTCTCCCAACTAATCTTTGATACCGCTCCCGATCTATCATTTTGTTAGTAGCAACTGGCTCTAGCTTCAAATTGGGCTCAATTGGCGTGTCTGCAGCCTTGCAGCCAATCATTCATGTTTCTTTTAGCAAGTCAAGGACATATTTGTGTTGATTGACAGCAATTCCTTCCTTGGACCATGCAAACTCCATACCAAGGAAATACTTCAACACACCTAAGTCCTTGATTTCAAACTTAGTAGCAAGTTTATTCTTCAAATTGTTAATCTCACCAAAATCATCTCCAATTATGATTATATACATACACAATGAGAATAGCAACTTTACCTTCTCTACATAAAACATCGTGTGGTTAGTTTGGCTTTGAGAGAAAACATGTTTCTTGATAGCTTTCCCAAAGCACTCAAAACAGGCTATTGGAGATTGTTTTAGACCATACAAGGATTTTTTCACCTTACACAGCTTGCCTTTACCAAGTCGTTCTTCAAATCCAAGTGGCAAATCCATACACGTCTTTCAGTAGATCTCTATTCAAGAATGCATTCTTCACATCTAACTAGTGAAGTGGCAATTTGGAGTTTAACTGCAAGGGAGAGAAGTATCCAAATGGAATTAATCTTAGCAATAGGAGCAAAGGTTTCTTCGTAGTCTATACTGTGGGTTTGAGTAAACCACTTTGCCACAAGCCTTGCTTTGTATCGTTCCACGCTCCCATATGCTTTACATTTGATAGTAAATACCCATTTATAGCCAACTATCTTCTTATCTATCAGTAGGTCAACCACACTCCATGCATCATTTTTCCTGAAAGCATTCATTTCATCCCTCACTGCCTATTTTCAATTCGGATCACCTAAGGCTTCCTGAACAGTTCTTGGAACAAACAGGTTAGAAATCCTAGACACATATGCCCTATGGCTATTAGAAAGTTTTTCTTAGGATAAGTATTTGGCAATAGGATGTTTAGTACATGTTTTGGTTCCTTTTCTAATGGCAATTGGAAGACGAAGATCTAAAGGAGGTAAAATTGGCAAATCAGAAGAAGAAGAAGAAAGAGTAGGGACAGGAGATGGATTACTCTGGGTCGAAGGATCATTGCTCTGCAAATTTGACTGGTCATCTGCTGGAGAAGTAATTGGTGCAGTAGAATCCTTGTGAAATTTCCTTCGAGTATAAACCTGAAGCTCAGTGTGCGGATTATCATGATCCTTTTGCATTACTCTCCCCCCTGTCTTTGATAAAATAACACTTGGCAAATTATTGTTAGAATTTTCCATATCCTCAACAGTTTTCTACTGAGTTTGTTTATCAGAGTTGATCAAAGACATAGACTCAATTGTTGAAACATCCGGCAGGGGTAAAGTCTCCCAAACATTTTCTTCTTTCAACCTCTCCCCTTGATGAGAATTTTTTTTTTTTAAAAAAAAGGCTGGTTTTCAAGAAAGGACACATCCATACTCTCAAAAAATTTCTTTGTAACCGGGTTAAAGCATTTATACCCCTTTTCATAAGATGCATATCCAATGAAAACATATTTTTCAGAGTTTAGATCCAATTGGACCGAAAGTTGTTGGGTATATAAACATAGCATGTACAGCCAAAAACTTTCAGAGATAGATCCAAGCTTAAACGAGATGTGGGAAAACTCTTATTCAAACAATTTAAAGGTGTTTCAAATTGTAAAACTCGTGATGGCATTCGGTTGATTAAGTAGCATGAAGTTAGAATCGTATCACCCCAAAGTTACTTAGGAACATTCATTGAAAACATGATAGCACGTGCCACTTCTAGCAAGTGTATTTTTTCGCTCTACAATTCCATTTTGTTGTGGTGTGTCATGAAATATGGATTGATGAATAACCCCTTTTTTTAAGAAAAAAATTTCCCAAACACTCATTAAAATCCTTGGTTCCATTATCTGTTTGTAGGATGCCAATTTTCATTTGAAACTGATTTTCGATCATATAGAAAAAATCTTTAAAACATTGTTCAACTTCGGATTTTTTCCCCAACAGATATACCCAACACAGCTGTGTATGATCATTGATAAAAATTACAAACTATTTTTTTTTCCAGAAAGTGTGCTTACTCTAGATGGGCCCCAAACATCACTATGAAACAAATAAACAGGTTTTGAAGCAAAATAAGGTCTTAGAGGAAATGAAACACGATGATCTGTTGGCAGATGACAAGCTTCACAATGAAAAATTAATTCAAAATAAGGTCTCAGAGGAAGGTGTTGCAGTGGCGATGGCGAGTTCCGGTGTTACACCATGGTAGTCTGATGGAGCTTATGTGGTGCGGTGACTATAAGTTGGAAATTAATTCCAATCCAGTCAATGGGATTAATAATCCTATGATTTTGTAAGGGGACTACTTATTCCATGAAAATAGGATTATTTTGTTATCTCTAGATAATTTTATCGTGTAGAGTTGTCACCAAACATAGAATTAGGATAATTTATCCTAATCCTAGTCCTAATCCTGTATAACAGACACAGCCTATTAGTGTTAAATTAAGGCAGAAATATAATATTTTGACGAAACAACTAGCAAGTTGTTCCTATAGATTTGTCAACTGTCCCTGCTAATTCTAGGCTATTCATGGCCTCTTATTAATCAAATCAACTCAATTCAATGTGATTATAATATTTGGATATGATGTTGTGCATTGGTGCTAATTTATGAGTGTTTTGATGAGGAATGTAATAACCAACCGTGAGCAAGTATTGTCAGTGGTACTCAATTAATCTAGAATTTCAAAAGAAATTAAAAAAAAATTCAACTTAATCAAATTCCTTATAATGTGCACTAAAGTCACCTAACATGTTTCCTTTAGCTTTATTGGTATTAAATTAAGCCGAAAATTCAATATGTTGATGGAACAATTGGTCAGTTGTTCCTACAAATTTTCAGTTGTTCCTGCTAATTATCGGTTGTTCATGGTTTTTTATTATGGTTGTTCAATGATTTCCATAATAGACATGGAAAAAAGGAGAAAAAATTATCTCTGCCAGAATATAAAAGGCAACAAAAATTTGTAAATACGAGTTATAGGGCCCGAACATCCCATCATTTGTTCCTTTAAGCTTGTTGGTCGTTCCTAAAAATTTAGTGGTTGTTCTATAATTTTCCATAACAATATTTTCTACCAAAATAAAAAAGACAACAAAAGTATGTAACTATGAGTCCGTGCTACTGACATGAAGTTCAATGTTCAAGTTGAACTTCATGCGTCCAACGTACTATCATCATTCAGTTTCCAAGTCGCATTTTTATCACAGAGACCAGCTAAGTGCGTCTCCAATGTCTTCAGCATGTACACCCCTTAAACACCCCTAGTAAACACAAAATTGGATGAGTTGACATTAAACATAATACCTCTTTATTTAAAGTCAAATTTGAATTAAGTGTCGGAGAATATTGAGTGATTCTAGGAATAAATTCTTGATTTAGTCAATGTATATCTTTATGATTCTGTACTATATATAGGCTGATTGATTAGGTTACTAATTATAGGCAGATTTGTCAACTGATTGATTAGGGATAAACCTTCCTTTTACGTTGTTCTCATTCTTGGCCTATAAGAGGCTGTTGTATTATATTGAAAGGTGGAATAAGATAATTTCTTAATTCCCAATCTCTGTGATATGGTATCCGAGCCTTAAGCTTTCCCTGGGAATTGAAACGTTTGGATTTCACAACCTTCTTCTTTGTGCTCTGTTCTTGCTCTGTTTTCTGAGAACAAAACAGAGCATATTTTTTTTCAGTCTGTCACTGTGTTCCACAGCATTTTTTTTTTTTCAGTCTTCGTTGCTAGATAAATTGTCTCACCCTTGATCATCTTTTTTTTCCTCTCAAGGAGAAGTCAACGCTGCCTGTGGTTGGTGGTTCTTGCTGCCTGTAGTTGGTCATTCCTGAAGGACAGATCAGGATGTCTGAAGTCTCACAAAACAGTGCCCAGCCAGAGGAGCCCGTGGTTCAATCAGCCCTTGGAGACCTGCAAAACGTGCAAATTGCCTATAGATTGAATGGCACAAATTATTTGAAGTGGTCCCAGTATGTGCGAACATTCTTGAAGGGAAAAGGCAAGCTCAGTCACCTCCTCGGAACAGGGCCTAAGAAGGGAGACCCAAAATTCGCTGCTTGGGATGAAGAGGATTCGATGGTTATGTCATGGCTATGGAATGCTATGGTACCCGAAATTAGTGACAGTTATGTTTTTAACCACAGCCCAGGAGATATGGGAAGCAATTAGGCAGACCTACTCCAAAGTAGATGACGCTGCTCAAGTGTTTGAAATCAAGGTAAAGATTGCCGCAACAAAACAAGGTAACAAGTCTGTAACCGACTATGCAAATCAGTTAAAAAAATTGTGGCACGATTTGGATTATTACCAGGTTCTCGAGATGAAAAACAGTGAGGATGCTGCTGCACTAAAGGCGTTCATTGAGAAGGAAAGAACTTATGATTTTTTGGCTGGGCTCAATACGGAATTTGATCCCGTAAGAATCCAGATTTTAGGCAAAGGGATATCTTCATTAAACGAGGCAATTGCAACCATTCGTGCTGAAGAAAGCAGGAGGGGAGTCATGTTGAAGGTGTAGCCTTTGGAGGGATTTGCCCTACTTACAACCGGTTCCAATCAACAAGGCACAAAGAGGAGTACAACTGCTATTACAACAACTGGTGCTACAGAGAACAAAAAGGCTAATTCAAAAGGAGTAGGTAAAATAATCTTGTATGTAACTATTGCAAAAAAACTGGCCATACAAAGGAGAATTGTTGGAAGCTACATAGGAAGCCATAGAACCACAATCAGCCCAACCATAGTTTTAGAGGAAGAAATTGGCAACAAAAGGGACAAGCCCATGCTGCGTAGACAAACATCAGCAATTCTGTAGAACAGCCAAATTCCAGTGGGAGAGAATTCAACAAGGAGGACATCGAACGACTCAGATTACTCCTTGATTCACTTGAGAAACCATCAGGTGCCTGTTCATTGGCACTTTCTGGTATGTCCCTAAACTCACATGTTTTTAGTGTCTCAGATAATACCACAGCCCATTCTTGGATTGTTGATTTGGGTGCAACCGACCACATGACCAACTTGTCCTATATTTTTTCCACTTACAACCCTTGTCCTAGAAACAAAAAGATCACCATAGCTGATGGAACACCAATTAATGTAGCCGGCCAAGGGAGTGTATCTTTAGGACCAACTTTTTCCCTAAAAAATGTTTTGCACGTGCCCAAATTAACAACAAATCGAATCTCTGTGAAACAAGTTGTTAAAGATATGAACTGTAGTCTCATTTTTTCAAAAAACTCGTGTGTATTTCAGGACCAAGCAACGGGAAAGACGATTGGGCTTGCTGAGGAAAGAGATGGGCTCTATCATCTCAAGCTTGAAAGTGGAAAGGTGAATGCTGGGGTTGGTTATCCATCTCTCCTTTTGTCAGATTCCAACATGAATAAAAAACAAAATTTTCTTCATCACTTGCAGCTCGGCCATCCTTCTTTTAGAACATTGAGTGTTATGTTTCCTTCCTTGTTTAAAAATATCAACTTAAACCAGCTTCATTGTGAAACTTGTGAATTTGCTAAACATAAGCGTGTTTCTTTCTCTCCAAGTAATAATAAATCAATGTTTCCATTCTATTTGATCACAGTGATGTGTGGGGTCCATCAAGGGTTGCTAATGTTTCTGGGGCACGATGGTTTGTTACTTTCATTGATGATTGTACTAGGGTGACTTGGGTCTTGCTCATGAAACAAAAATCTGATGTGGCAAAAATTTTCCCAATTTTTCATAATATGATAAAAACACAATTTGGGGTAAAAATAAAAAAGGTAAGGAAAGATAATGGGAGAGAGTATTTTAACCAAATTTTATCCCCATTTCTTAAGAAGGAAGGAATAATTCATGAATCCACATGTATTGACACACCTCAACAAAATGGAGTGGCAGAAAGGAAAAATGGCCATCTTCTTGAAACTACCCGGGCCCTACTTTTTCAAAAAAATGTTCCTAAATACCTTTGGGGGGAAGCCGTTCTCACCGCCACACATCTTATCAATCGATTACCCTCTCGAGTGTTGAGTTTCGTGTTGAGTTTCAAGAGTCCATGGGAAACACTTTCACATCACTTTCCAGATTTTCAAACTCCAAACAGACTACCTCCACGGGTATTTGGGTGTGTCGTGTTTGTTCATATCCATGCTCACAGTCGAAGCAAGCTAGATCCTCGAGCTCTTAAGTGTGTGTTCATAGGATACTCCTCAACTCAAAAAGGCTACAAATGCTATCATCCATCTACCCGAAAAACTTATATTTCCAACGATGTCACATTTGTTGAAAGTGATAATTTCTTCCATCATTCTCCTCCTCAAGGGGAGATAGCATTTACCTATGATGAGAAGAATGATGATGTTCAGGACCTCCTTGTATCTGATCCTCCACATGTTCACCAGGATTTAGTTGTAAATGAACAATCACAGATTCTTGTTCCTGCTTCAACTGAAAATACAACCAAAGATACCCTTGAGCCTCAATCACCTCCCGAAAAGTCTCAATCACCTCCCGAAAATATAGTCGTAATATCCCCTGAGCCTCAATCACAGATACTTTCTCAAAACTCCCCAAGACCGGCTAACCCGAAAGTCACCAAACCACTCCAAGTTTACTCACTAAGGAAGGAGTACAGAACTGATCTAAGGTGAGCCCATGAGTCGGAGCCTGAACTTGGAAAAGAAATTACTCAAGAGAAAAACACCGTCCAGGTAAACTCTCCCGTTCCTATGTTTGACAAAAAGGAATTAGAGTTACCCATTGCAATTCGAAAAGGTACCCGACAGTGCACACAACATCCACTCTCACACTTTGTCTCCTATGACAAATTATCTACCACCCATAAGACCTTTCTTGTCCACTTAAATACAGTAACCATTCCCAAAACATTATCTGAGGCATTAAGCAGTGAGGAATGGAAACATGCTATGGAAGTTGAAATGGACGCACTTGAGAAGAACAGAACGTGGGAAGTGGTTAAGCTGCCAAAAGGAAAAAAACTAGTAGGATGCAAATGGGTGTTCTCCTTAAAGTACAATGCAGATGGGACTCTTGAGAGGTATAAAGTGAGACTGGTGGCGAAGGGCTATACTCAGACCTTTGGAGTGGACTATCAAGAAACTTTTGCCCCAGTAGCAAAAATGAATACAGTAAGAGTTTTGTTGTCTTTAGAAGCTAATTTTGAGTGGACTTTGTAGCAGTTTGACGTCAAGAACGCATTCCTACATGGAGATCTCAAAGAAGAAATCTATATGGAGACCCCACCAGGATTTAGTACCGGTGGAGAAAATATGGTGTGCAAATTGAAAAAGGCATTATACGGATTGAAGCAGTCACCGAGAGCATGATTTACAAGAGCGATGTTAACAATGGGATACAAACAGAGCCAAGGTGATCACACTCTATTCATAAAGTTTTCTGCTTCAGGGGGAGTTACGGCACTTATTGTATATGTAGACGACATCGTTGTCACTGGGAATGACCAAAAGGAGAGAGAGGTACTTAAGGCTAAGTTATCCAAGGAATTCGAGATGAAGGATCTTGGCAGGCTAAAGTACTTCCTAGGAATCGAAGTTGCCCATTCAAAGGAAGGAATCTTCATTTCACAACAAAAATATGTGATCGACTTGTTGAAGGAGACAGGAAAAATAGGTTGTAGACCAGTTGAAACACCCATTGAGCCGAATCACAAGCTCGGAGAAGCTGTTGATGATGAACCGGTAGACAGACGAATGTACTAGAGACTTGTCGAAAAGTTAATCTATCTTTCGCATACAAGACCTGATATAGCTTATGCCGTCGGGATTGTGAGTCAATATATGCAAAACCCGAAAGAAGTCCATCTCCAAGCGGTCAACAGAATTCTTCAATACTTGAAGTCGAGTCATGGACGAGGATTACTCTTCAAGAAGGGGGGCTAGTATGAACTTAGAAGTGTACACGGATTCAGACTATGCGGGATCAGTTTCAAATAGGAGATCAACCTCAGGTTATTGTACATTCCTGGGTGGAAACCTGGTCACATGGAGGAGCAAAAAGCAGCCAGTAGTCGCAAGATCAAGTGCAGAGGCAGAGTTTCGTGCCATGACTTTACGGATTTGTGAATTGTTATGGTTGGGAATAATTCTAAAGGATCTTAGAATTTCAGTTGAAAAGCCGATGAAGTTGTATTGTGACAACAAATCAGCCATCAATATTACGCATAATCCGGTACAACATGATCGCACCAAACACGTTGATATCGATCGACACTTCATAAAAGAAAAGCTTGATAGTGGACTAATATGCACTCCATATGTCTCTACAGGAGGACAATTAGCAGATGTACTAACAAAAGGATTAGCCAACCACACATTTCAGAGAATTATCGGCAAGCTGGGAATAGAAAACATCTATTCTCCAACTTGAGGGGGAGTGTTGGAGAATATTGAGTGATTCTATGAATAAATTCTTGATTTAGTCAATGTATATCTTTATGATTTTGTACTATATATAGGCTGATTGATTAGGTTACTAATTATAGGCAGATTTGTCAACTGATTGATTAGGGATAAACCTTCCTTTTACGTTGTTCTCATTCTTGGCCTATAAGAGGCTGCTGTAATATATTGAAAGGTGGAATAAGATAATTTTTTAATTCCCAATCTCTGTGATATTAAGCTTACTTCTAGATTCTCATTTATATCCTATAATAACAAAACAATATGTTGCCTTTAACTTAATCAGTATTAAAGTAAGGGGGAATTCAATATTTTGACGAAACAACTAGCCAATTGTTCCTACTATTTCTCGGATGTTCATTCCTTTTTTAGTAATTGAATTAACTCAATTCAAGGAACTTCAATATTTTTAGATGTAATATAATGTAATGGTGGTTATACATGAGTTTTCTCACTAATTAAATGAAATAACTTCATTGTTGTCGTTTTTTTTTTTTTTTTTTTCAATTCCAAAGTTATTCTTTAACTTTTTCTATTTTTCCAAGCGATTCATAAGCTGTTCGTTTAAGTTAAGGTCGTTCCTGCAAATTTTGTGATTGTTCTGTGATTTCCATAATATTGATGCAAAATATCGCACGTTTTCTAAAGAAATGGTCTTCAACCACCTACTATTTTGTACAAAATGCCAAATCTCACTAGTCTACAAAAAAAAAAAAAGCACCATACTTCACTAGTTTTTCCAAAAACTAGGAATGGACAACTAACTATTAATAGCAGGAAAAAGCAAGTAACAACAACTAAGAAAACATCATTTATTAAAGTTTTCCCAAACCATAGCATCAATGCTTGTTTCACTTATGACTACCAGTTTTATAATTCAACTACTTGCAATCACGATTACTTTGTTTAGCACAAGAGAATCAATACATGAAAGAGACTAATTTATGGATTCCTCAACACTAACAACCATGTTCGAAAGCTAAACAAGCACAATCAAAATCCGACACTTTAACAAAATTTTAAGAAAATTACCGGTTCAGGGGATTTATCGGAGGTTCGAGGCGACCACGCTGGTGTCCTTTACTCTTCCAACTCAAGTTGTTTACCATCCGCCATGGATTGCATTGCAAAGAGTTTTCAAATGATTATTGGTTGTTCCGTACAGAGAAAATTAGAACGAAGTGTTGGGCATGGGGTAGAAGATCGAGCGATAGAGGTGAGGGCTGGGGGTACCGGCACCCATGGGGTCACGGCGACCGGAAAGGAAGAAGAGGGTTGTGGAATCTAATGCTTTTTCTTCTTCTTCTTCTTTTTCATGGAAGAAGGAGAATCGTGAGGGGAAGGATAGTCTGTTCCTTTTCTTTCTTCGCAACTTTTATTTAATTTTAAGGGGGAAGAATTTGACAAAAGGCCAAAAAAAAAATCATAAGTGAGGAAATTATTTTTTTTTTACTTAAAAAAAATATGTTTTTTTAAATAGATAAATTGTCTTAATTTTTTTTTAAAAAAGACAAAAATAATTATAATAAGATGAGAAATTTTAATAAAGTGAAAAAAAAATTAAAACAATTTTTATGTTTAAAAAATATTTTTTTTGCACTAAAAAACTGTAAAAAAAAATATTTACTCAAAATTAATTTTTTTTAAAGTTATTTTTTAAAATCTTCTTTTTAAGAATAATACCTTCGATAGTCCTTGACTAGTTACGTCAGATCACTTCATATCATATTATATTATATTATATTTAATTTAATATTATATTATATAATATATTAAATAAACACTAAATTAATTATTAAGCTGCAAAAGTCCTCGAACTAATAATAAATAAGCAACTTCAGTGTTTCCGTCACCAGGTGTTAAAAGCTCATGGCTTTCTTCACGTGTGTTACACGTGGGTGGACATTATTGTGGAATTACAAAACCGACCTTAGTGAGATAGAGGGAAAATTTGAAGGGTGTTGGGGTTTATTTTGTACATCACTCTTCAGAGCTTGAAACACTAACCCGCCAAAACTGACCTTCTCCATTGAATCTTGAACACGATCTGTTCAGTTGGTGACGAAAGGAGACGTTTACCAAAAATCGATTGTGCGATGTCCGATTTTCACGAGGAAGGAGCCGGATTTAAGAAGGACAATATTGCATCTTCTTAGAACCCAAGGATCAAGTTCAACATGCTCCTCACGCAAGGATGAAGAAACCAGTAAACCACAATTTATTCACTTGTGATAAGTTACCTGCTGTTTGGTTGAGTTTTTTACTATTTTCATCACAAACTCAGTTATAAACAGTGTAAAACTCTCACATGCTACAATAATAATAATAAAAATACTATAATGTAAAAGCTTTCATAAGCTATAGTAAAAGTGGTTCTAACTAAGGGTTTCAACCATCCTTCCAAATTTACAAATTACATATTGGTTGATGATTTTTTATTTACTATGATGCAGGTCAGGAGATGTGGAAATGAAGAAGGCTTCGATTAGACATTTGTTCCAAGCTTCTAGTAGAATTAGCTCTTTTTGCAAACATGATGGATGTAACGGCCTTTTTTTGGATACTTGTTTTCACGCTTGATGCTTAAGTAGACTTAACTTTGGTATCATAGGTTTTGATGTACATGTGTTCATAGTGCACAACTTTTGTTTTGGCAATGAAGTGGACATAGGTCGGATGTTCGGCATAGACGCCCAGGGAAACTGTAAATTTTGCTTCTTTTTTTTTTTGACGGAAGCACATATAGCTTTTCTTTACACAGTGGGATATTGTCATGTAAACAGTTGAAAGCAATTAAATGAAAGTTTATACTATGTTATTTCTTCTTTTTTTATTCTTTTTTTAAAATTTTTCATCATTCTAAAATTTCTCTTGTCTTATAGGGCCGTTTGGTATTTTTTTAAAATAGGTTAAAATGCTTTTTGTTTTGAAAAATGAGAAATTTTGAGGAATTATACTAAGAGTGTTTTTAAAATTTTTACATCTAAAAATGTATAAAAATATTTTTAAAAATTTTGAGAACAAAAATAAACTGGGCTATAGAATCATTTTGTATCCTTTTTTTTTTTGCAAGTGAAAAAGCTTGTGGTCAATTGAAAATAATAAAAAAAAAAAAAAAAAACTTCAAGTGGGATGCGCAAATGAAGCCTGGTACTAAAAACAAAAACCAAGAGAAAAGGAGTGACCAAATATAACGAGACAAAGATCAAACGAGGTTGTTTAGCTGTATGACCAAAAAAACAAAAAAACAAAAAAAGAAGAAGAAGAAGAAGGAGAAGAAAGAGAGACTTGCAGAAGCCCCTTTTTATCCATATTTAGGACCTTCAATTCTTCAGTTCTATAGTTATAGGAGCGTGTTAAATGAAAATTGACCCCAAAAAAAAAGCCTCAAAGTGAAAATTCCCACAGCCATATAAGCCGTCTCTCCAATGTTTGCTTGAGCAGTCCATGAGGTGCGGTCCCTGGAACTCCAATAATTTTGTGGAAAATAAAAAGAGAGAAAAACCAGAGATGATGAAATCGTAGGACCTGTTTGTTTCGTGGTTCGAATCATTTTATTACAGTATGTTCTCTTACAAAAATTTAAATCTTTATTCAAATACTCTATTCAAATACGGACTCGTATTATCTTTTTGGCAGCAGCCATAGGTTACCATTAAAATACTATTTTTGCCCTCAATTGTCGGCTCACGTGTAACACAAGCGAAGATAACCGTCAGTTTTTAAGGCCTTATGAACAGAGACAACAAAATTGCTCATTTATGGCTTGTTTGGTTCGAGTATTTGAATACAGTATTTGAATGAAGATTTAAATTTTTATGAGAGAAAATACTATAGCAAAATAATTCAAACAGTATCGAAACAAACAGACCCTTATTATTAATTCGAGGACATTTGCAGCTCATTAAATTAACGCAGGGGTCAATTTGTCACAAACCACTAAAGCTTTTAATGTTAATCCCAGTTTAATTCTGGTTTACATTAATTAATTCTTTATTCATAAAAAAATTTATTACATACATTTTAGCATTACTGAAATTAAAAAAAATAAAGAAATTCATTTCTCCGATTTAGCTTTTAATAATTTTGCCAAATTATTCGCAAAAATTAGTGAAATATTTATTCCTTAACGATTCCATTTCCGTCGTCGGTACCCAAAACCTCGGTAAAACCCTAAATCCCCACACTTCTCCTTTTTCTCCACCAAAAGCTCCACCACTGTTGCAGCCATGGCGCTGAGCTGTCGCCGCACTCTGAGCCGTACCCTCTGGAATCTCTGCCGCTCTCTCGCTGCCACTCCCGCAATCTCACCTTTCTCCACTCCCTCTTCTTCCTCCGGCCCTTTATTTCACGGACAATCCCCTGCTTCGCCGTCGCAGAAATGGTCCCTGCTTCTTCACTCTCGCGCCTTCCGTTCGTCCTCTCCGTCGCTTTTTTCGTCCCGACCTGCGTACGGTGTCGGCGGAAACAATCAGGTTGACGAGATTGGGCCCGACACGATTCTGTTCGAGGGTTGCGATTACAACCACTGGCTCATCGTGATGGATTTTCCTAAGGACCCGAAACCCACCGCTGAAGAGATGGTTCAAACCTATGTGGAAACCTGTGCCAAGGGCTTGAACATCAGGTGAACTTCTCCCTGTCTAGAAATTTCTTTGGGAGCTGAAAAGAGAGTGAAAATCGTTTGTCACTTTTCATTTTGTTTAGTGAGAGAAATTTTGAGATTGGAACTTTCACTTCTTTTTGGGATGTTTTGATTTTGTTTGATTTCTTAACATCACAATGATCTAGCGGATGGGTATGTGCTTTTTGTAAATTTTGTACCTCTGGTTGGAACAAAATTAGGATTTCTATTTCTTATAGATTTACATGATTGACCATAATTATTATCATTGTATTAAATTTTTTTTAAAGGTTGTTTTTCAAGTTTCTTTACGCCTTGCTGAACATGTTATTGGAATTGTATTTCTGATTAGCTTCATGTTTGGAGTAATTTTCTTCTGACAATATATATGTATATATATATATATATATATATATTTTCGTGAATTCAGTGTGGAAGAGGCAAAAAAGAAAATGTATGCGTGTAGCACAACGACTTATACGGGCTTTCAAGCTGTTATGACGGAAGAAGAGTCAGAAAAGTTCAACGGTAATGGTGACGTTAAATTTTATTATGAAGATAGTACGAGATCACGATCAGTCGATCATGACTTATTATTTTTCTTGAACAGGTGTACCTGGAGTTATTTTTGTACTCCCAGATTCTTACATCGACCCGCAAAACAAGGAGTATGGAGGTATTTTAACATGACATATTTTTGCTTCGTTTATTTATTGGGTTATTGCTCCTATGCTCAGTTGCAGTTAATGGATTTGTTGGCAAATTCATGTTTTAGTTTTAAAAAAAAAAAAAAGAAAAAAAAGAAAAACAAATTCATGTTATAGTTTGACCTGCAAAGTAATGGTAATGGCGGCCCATTCCTTCTTTTACTTTTTAACTGAGACTTATTTAAAAATTACCAGGGGATAAATACATTAATGGAGTGATCATACCAAGACCACCCCCAATTCAGTATGGGAGGCAGACAGGACGGTACCGTGATCGCAACAGGTCTCTGGACCAACCAAGATATGATCGGCAAGGAGGACCAATGCCAAATCAGCAGGGAAATCTGTCATATGGTCACCAGGGCCCTAGTCAAAGAGGACCAATGCCAAATGAGCAAGGGAACCCCTCATATGGTCAGCAGGGGCCTATGCAAGGAGGTGGAAGGAACTATGGACCTCCACAAAACTATCCGTCCCAACAGAATTATGGTCCCCCAGGACATGGAGAAAGAAGAGATACTATGCCAATGAATTCTCCTGGCAATGGGAACCCTTACCAGCAAGGAAACTACAATCAGAGTGGGCCTGGAAACTTTTCGACTCAAGAAAGGAGGCAATGGGAACAGGGAGATCAGAGGAACTACGTGCCTCCTAGGCAGCAGGGTGGTTTTAGGGAAGACTACAGGAACCAGGGACAAGGAGTGGATGGATATCAAGGCGAAGGTTTTTCCAGGCAAGGAGCAAACTCTGGTTCCATTTGGCAAGGAACAACTTCTGGCTATGGGCAAAGTTCTTATGGGTATAGTCAAGGTCAAAACTTCTCACATGGAGAGCAAGGGAATACACAAGGACAGCAGGGAAACTATCAACCCATGGGGCAAACACGAACTGACCAGGTAAGTCGTCCAATGCATCTTGCCTCAAGTAATTAACATGATTCCAACTTCTGGAGTACTTTGACATAAGGGGAAGAAAAACATAAATTAATTGTGTAGCAGTTAACTGTCAATAGATGTGTTAAAAACGGCATTCTTTCACACACACACACCCCATAGGTAAAGTATGACATAAAATAGCTTCTTATTAGTGTCAATAATTGGCTTGAAAGTAGGATAAACTTTCCTTGAACATGAAAATTGCCTAAAATGTGGACACCTACTCTAAGGGCTCGTATACTTCGCATCAAAAGGGAAAGGGAAAGTGAGGAATGATTCTGTTTCCCTTTTAATAATTTGTTTATCTGCAAAATAAATAATTAGAGTTATAGGGAATGAGGAAAGGAATGTTAATTCTCACTTCGGATGAATGCTAAATTTATGTCGAAATCAAATTCAATTGTTATTATTCAATGTTTATTTAATTATGTAAAAAGGATATTTGGGTCTTACATTTATAAGATTACCATTTCTAAACACTAGAAAGGGGGTGCGATTGTTTCATATTACACCTTCAAACAGATAAGTGAACACTAGTAATTTGGGTAAAAAGGATTACTTTGGCATTGACTTGTTAAATAATTTTTCCACTAATGGAAACGGGAAGCATTCACCTTTGTTGCGGACAAACTGCTCCCTAGGTGGTTGTAATTCGTGTTAAGATGCAAGTCATGTGACAACATGACTTCAACTTGACAAGGATAGCTGACACGAATCACCGCCCGTAAAAAAACATGTACAAACTATTATTTGAAGTTGTGAATTCTAAGGCAGAGAAGTCAAGAGAATCAGTTTGTTTATGCTCAAATATTACGAGTTAAATGCTCATGAAACGTTAAAAAGACCAGGGCTGGTTGGTTTTTGTAGGGAAGGTAGCATTACAGACGTTTTCGTGAAACGATGTTGACGAGGATTTTGCTACGAAGTTATGAGCCAAATGCCTCTTGTATCATCTCATTAGGATGCAAAGTTTGAATTCTGCTGTGTTGTATAGTTAAAGTCTCTTACAGATTTAGAATCTGTAAGTTTGTTTGGAAACAGAGTTTAGATTGAGGATCATTTCTTTTATCATTGCTCTGTTATAATGGTCTATCGAGAATGTTCATGTGCCAATATATGCTGTTTGTCAAACTCTATCCTATGCGTAGACTTATGTTTTCTTCGTGCATTTTAGCTCTGTTTTCATGCATATTTGGTCCGAACAGCATATCAAGAGGCCGGTGAAGAACCTTCAAGCAGAACATCTCTGAAGTAGTTATTCTTAAGCGCAGCCGCAGCAGTAATCCTTTTACTTGGTCCGAACAGAGCAGTTTCTGGTTATAAAACAAAGAAATAAACGAATAAATATTTTGGAGAAAGAAAAGATAGGCAACGAAGCTAACAAGAATCAATTTCAAATAATCTTTGAGAACTTCGAATAAAGGCAAGTTTTTACGAGTCTGTAACAGAGATAACGCCATTTGTAAAGAAGATAAATATCAAATCCATGGATCAAATACTCCAAAAAGTTTTTTAAGTCTTTTGGTGTAGATTACAAGAAACTTACAGGAAGAAGATCAACTCCATCTGGTTCAAGAGTGCTGAATAATTCATATAGGTTTTGTGAGGCATAAAAAAAATATTAATTTTAAGAGTTTAGGGATTTAGGAACAGAAAAAGAAAGCTATTCCAGATTGTTTGTTACCTTAGGTGAAATCTTGTTATTGTCAGAAACTTGCTCATACTTTTTGAGTCACCCCAGGCCAAGTTTCTTCATCTGGTGTACCCAAAAGACTCTATAAAAAGGAACTAAATAATTATTTCAAAAAAGGAAAAAAAAAGAAAGTAAATGTAAAATGGGTGAAAATTCAAGAGGTAACGAAGGGTAAGCACAAAACTATGACTTACTTGAAAACATCTCTTAGATTACTGGGACTCTCTCGAGCAAACAGAGGTTTTCCGGTCACCATTTCAGCAAATATGCAACCAACAGCAAACATATCAGGTGCGGGAGATAATTCAGTCGAGCCCAACAGAAGTTCAGGTGATTTGTGTGATCCGCTAGTATGCTGTAGCAGACAGCGAACATACAGTTAAAACCAAAAATAAAATTGAAAAAAGACTGAACATGCAAAATTTCTAACGCAATAAATAATTGACCTATTTGGGAACGTAGCTCAAACGAAGAGTTTGAACCAAAACTGATTTGAAATTCTAATTTTATAAGAGAAAACACCGTAACAAAGTTGATTTGAATTACAATTTTGTGATTTGAACTACGTTCGCAAACAACCTATTAAACACACAGTTTGATTGCTAACTCAAAAGATCAACATAATGCACGACTTTTATAATTGTGAGGACAATTATCTAGATCAAAACAAATCGACCTTCTTGCCATTGAAGTTACAACATTTGAGAGACTCCAGAAAATGAAACAAGCTAAAGATACACTCTCTCTCACCATCTTATGTGTAAGAAAAAAGAAGTTTCAAAAAAAAAAAAAACACCAAAATTAAAATGAACATTCGAAGGAAGTTTTATAGAAAATTATGACACTGCAAAATCCAAGAAATTTGAACCAAACCCTGTCCTAGGGGCCTTGAATGCAATGTTCTATCACTCAGTACAAGCGGGAAAAAAAACATTAAAAAGCAGTTTCAAATGTATCATTACAAACAATCAGGTGTTTTAAACATAAAGATTATGGTCAAGAGAAGTCAGCAAAACACACGGTGTCCCGAGAAAAACTCTTGGGGTTCTCAATGTTGAATTATCATTTCAACGTTAAGAATCTTCAAATTCTCTTCCGCAACGTTTCAGCACATTCTTGGGGTTCAAATCTCCAGGGGCTGCTCTGATAGAATGGTAATAAGCAATGCCTTGAAGAAGTTGACAGAAAAGCTTCTCCATTAGGCAAAATCTTTATCAAACGAATACGTAAAACCAATGAAACTTCAGTTCATCATGCATGTTTAATGTCTCGAATCATGCGTAGACTCTTTTTTTTTTTTTGCGGAACTAGCAGTGCAGACTTACAATAAAGGGAATTAACAAATCTAAAATCGCTGCAAATAAAACATCAATTGACATGGAGATCGTGGAAAAGACAATTTTCTAGTATAAAACAATTAGATGATCTTTGGTCTTATTGTTGGATTTTGTTAGCCACTTGAGTTTTCGTTTTTTTCCCTACTGTTTTTTTTTTTACCCCGTATTGGTTAATCTTGGCCTCACTGAAAGCTTCATGCGATTTTAACATGTTATTTGCAGCAGTATTTAATCCATGGTCTCCAAAACCAAAAATTCTTTTCCCCTAAACTTACGGTATGCTATAGGCCTATACAAGTATAGATACATGCATCAAATACTTCAAAAAAGGAAGTCTTTAATGGAGATTACAGGAATACATAAACAGAAAGCACAGGGAGAATATTAATGCAACTGCCAGAACTTCCACCAGAAAAGGGAAAGGAACATGAACAAATCAGGATAGGCACGGTGGTTTTAATGTAGTAAGACATCATACATTTATTAACTTTTGATTCTTGGCTTTTGCATTCTCTTTAAGGAATTTTTACAGATCAATGTCAGGATACTCAGATAAAAAGACGCACAAAGTTATCTCCTTCATTGTACTGTATCTCGAGCAACCTGCTTCCCTCTATGCCATTGATTATGATTTCCACGATGGCATGATTGGCGTGAATAACATGATGAAAAAAATGCTGCGGAGTGGTATATAGCACTCCATTTGGTTCATGATACTAAAAGACAGGAATTCTTTTGTACCAAGGTCCTTGCAAGGAACTCCGCAAATTCCTAGAGATTTAGAACTAGAATACAGAGAGTAGCGTTTCAGGAAACTTTCATGCCAGAAAGTTGCATAAGCTTTTGGCATACTCGCTACGAGTTAGAACTACAATTAGTATGATCAGTAAAAATTGGATAGAATTAGAATAAATTTCAAACATAACAGAGCAAGATACTTTTCCATAGTTCAATTTGGTTTACATTACACAAAGACATGAGTTTCAGAAAAGGAATCCCCACAAGGAATTGAACAAACTTTTAGACTAGGTGCCTTAAGGATTAAACGATGCAATAGTTTTTGGATACATTTAATTCATAAATAATTTATTATTTATTTTTTTATATTAAATATGTCCTCTTTATATTCATTCCTGTTGAATATATGATAAGCAAACAAAAGTATGAGACTGTTAGTCGAAACCTTTAAAATCGTGCATATGATGGATAGATTACACGAAAGACATGAATCTGAAAGGTGATAGTCTAAATGATAAGATCCGCAATCGAGAAAATAAAGTTGGTCATCAGAGTTGGACTGCACGAGTAAAAACGTTGATATATTGTCATAGGTAACGATGTGTTAAATTGTGACAAAACTTGAATTGATTTGATTAATAATTCCATACAGAGATCTACATATGATTTTGATTTGTCTTCGGTCACATTGTAATTAACAGTTTGTCAAATTTGATTTGCGAATATGTAGATGGGGCTGTGAAGTGTTTCCATGAGATGAAGATGATATGGGGGTTTGCAAAAGTGCTTCCGCTCTAGATTTTTAAGGATTGTTTCTGTTGAAGTTTCTTAGGAAACTTTGATGCAGATTTGAGTGAGGGAAAGAAAAGGAGGAGATGAACCAGAGAGTTTATTTTTGAATTGTGAATTTTCTTGCTATCTTGTTGTATTGATGATTAATTTTAAATATACAAGCTTCATCTAATCATAAAGCAACACGTGTACAGATCTTAACTGAATCTCTAACTAGCTACAGAGGTAATCGACTGACTTACAACAAGTAATCGACTGGAAGCTAACTCTAATTGTCATCTCAATAGATTGTCAATAGCCTATCAGTTTACATATAGTAACATGCTGTATACCATAACTCAATGTACTCCTTTTCTCTCAACATCCCCCCTCAAACTTAAAGTACTAAAATTTAGAACTTTAAGTTTGTCTCTAAAGGAGCGGAAACTCAAACTTGAAACTGCCTTAGTGAACACATCAGCTACTTGATCAATTGAGGGCACTTGTTTTACTTCAAGTAATTTTTGTTGGACCTTTTCTCGAACAAAGTACAAATCCAATTCAACATGTTTTGTCCGCGCATGTAGAATTGGATTAGCTGAAAGATGTACTGTCTTAAGTTATCACGCTACATTACTGGTTTCTTGGAACTTGTTACCCAAAGTTTAGTTAGCAATCCTTGTGTCCAACTGATTTCTACAACTAAGCCTGCAAGACTTTTTTATTCTGCCTCGGTGGATGATCATGACACCATGTGTTGCTTCTTTGATTGCCAGGATATGGGGTTTGAACCAAGGAAAAGACAATAGCCTAAGGTTGAACGCCTGTCATCTAGATCCAAGGCCTAATCAGCATCACAAAATCCCACTAGATTTAGCAAGTGATTCTCACCCTTAGTGAGATGTAGGCCAAAATTTGTGGTTCTTGCTGTTGGAAAAATAGTACGCAGTGGAATTTTAAAATTTTTATACCAGAGTATTTTTCAAAACACAAGTTTGTCATATTATATACATAAATGAACCGGATCTTACTAACCTTGTAAATGCCGAAAAGCTCCTGTAGTTTGTGAAGAAATGTGCACTCCAGAAGGACCTCAACCAACTGGCCTTCTTTACTATTCTCTATCCACGATCGGTATGTGTGTGGGCATACTCGTACAGCTCTTCCACCAAGTAGCTCTCCTTCCAACCAATTGAGAAATACCCAAAGCTATGGTTCATGATTTGTGAACTATAGCTCTCTGGGGAATCACCGAGTCTCATTGGTAGAGTCTCACTCTAGATTTCTCAACTGATCTAAATAAGAATGAGTTTCACTCCCCTTTATATAGAGGTTGGGCCTAGGAGTTAGTTCTTATCAGATAAGGCCTCAAAAATTTGAATCAGAATCAAATCAGGATCAATATCTGACAAAATCAGCGTGGAAATGCGTGATTTATCTAACACTCTTGGCAGGCTGAACTGGCAGATCCGCCTGCCGAACTTGCCCATCGACAGGCCAAACTTAAAGATCAGCCTGTCAAACTTTTGATAAATGATCCCTACGAATCTTTATTTCCCATTAAAGATTCTTAGGATAGGCCTCAATTTTAATTCAGATAACCCAATAGAAAAGTTATCTGATTAAAACAGTCATATTTAGATAATCTCTAGGAAAATAAATATTCTTGATAATTTAATAAGTTTATCTTGATTTAATATATTCAAAATTAATCTAACCGATAAACAGACGTGAATTATCTTATCCTGATAATTCAACAAGTTTATCTTAAATTAATTTTTCATAAAATTAATTGAACCGATAAGCAGACATGAATTATCTGGTCCTATCGAATTTTTAGCCAATCTGATAATTTAACACAAGTCCCCAATTATTGGAAAACTAAACCATATCATTACTGGATTTCTATGAGCTAGCAAAGAGGACTTGATGGACCTATATAATTCAAGCTCCTAATAATTATGAAACCCAATATCCTAGATCTACATTTTATAATTATAAACTCTAATGCCACTTCACTAAAAGCCTAGAGCTGCATTCTCGAACTATATAGAATTACGAAGCCCGTATAGCCAAGTCTCCATAACATATCAAATGTACTGTATCCCTAAAGGTGTTGGAAAAAAAAGTGTTAGGTGCGCAGTGAAAATTTTAAAAAATTTTAACATCAGAGTATTTTTCCAAAACACAAGTTTGACATGCTATATGTATAAATTAAACAGATCTTACTAACCTTTATGTGCCAAAGAACTTCGCGACACGCGAAGAGAAGTAACGTTCCAGAAGAGCCTCAACCAACTGGTCTTCTTTGCTATTCTATATCCACGATCTGAGTGAGTGTGGGCTCACACGTACAACTCTTCCACCGGTGACTCTCCTTCCAACCAATCGAGAGAACCCAAAGCTAGTGTTCGTGATTTGTGAACAAAAGCTCTTAGGGAGTTTTCAGATGCTCACCAGAAGAGTATCACTCTTAATCTCTCAATTGATTTAAGTAACTTATGAGACTTACTCCCTTTATATAGCGATTGGTCCTGGGGTCAGTCCTTATCAGATTAGGTCTCAAAAGCTCAAAACAGAACCAAGTTCGGATCAATATCTAATAAGATCTGCGTGAAAACGCGTAATCTTACCTCTCGCTGATCGCCAGGCCGAACAGGCCCCATTAGCAGGTCGAACACGTAGATCAGCAGGCTGAACTGTCGCGTAAATATTTCCGCGAATCTTTTATTTTCCACCTGAGATTCTATAGGATAAAGTCTCAATTTTGATTCAAATAAACCAATAGAGAAGTTATCTGATCAAAACAAACTTTATGAAGATAGTCTCTAAGAAAATAAATCAATTCACAATAATTCCACAAGTTTATCTTGATTTAATTTATCTAATTAAATCAACCGATAAACATACAAGAATTATCCGATTCCAATAATTCAACAAGTTTATCTTAAATTAATTTTATTACAAAATTAATTCAACCAATAAACAGATATAAATTATTTGATTCTTTCAAATTTTAAACCAATCCAATAAATCCGACAAAAGTCACCAATTATTGAAAAAGCACGCCGCATCGTTACAGGATTTTGTGAGCTAGCAAAGAGGACCAAAATGGACCTATAAAGTTCAAGCTCTCGATAATCTTGAAACCCAATATCCCAGATATACATTTCACAATTATCAACTCCAACACTACTCTACTAAAAGCTTGGAGCTGCACTCTCGAACTTTATAGAATTACGAAGCCCGTATAGCTAAGTCTCCATGACATATCTGTAATCAGAGAAATTGGAATGAATTATTTTCTTACATTTTCCATTGATCTACTATACATTATATATGATTACAAAAGAAACATTCTAAGTCCTATTTTAGGCAACTAACCAATCAACTAACCAATCAAATTAGCCTAAAGATTAGGAAATATTACAGAACTAAATGCATATACAAAAACAAGAAAGTTTGACTAGGATTCCTTTAATCTTGGTAATCCTTGTCAGCTTTCCAACACTCCCCCTCAAGCTGGTGAATGTATATCAATCATTCCCAGCTTGCGCACGTTTGACTCAAACCCAGCCCTAAGTAATGCCTTTGTGAGGATATCAGCTTCTTGCAATGTAGTTGGTATATAAGACAAATGAATCTTCCTACTGTCGACTTCGGTCTTGATAAAATTCCTGTCAATCCGAACATGTTTCATCCGATCATGTTGTATGGGATTGCGAACAATAGCAATTGCTGACTTGCTGTCACTGTACAATTTCATAGGACTATTTAACGGAATGTTCAAGTCTGCTAGGAGTCTTTTAAGCCAAATTAATTCATAAATCCCCTGTGCAATCGCCCTATATTCTGCTTCAGCACTGCTCCTTGCCACCACAGTTTGTTTCTTGCTTCGCCATATAACAACATTTCCCCAAAGCTTTGTGCAATATCCTGTGGTGGACTTTGTGTCTTCAACTGAACCAGCCCAATCAGCGTCTGCAAATCCTTCTATTTTTCGACTATCGTTCTTTCGAAACAGTAGCCCTTTGCCAGGAGTTCCTTTCAGATATCTACTAATCTGATCTGTAGCATTTTGGTGTCTCTTGGTGGGGGCATGCATGAATTGACTAACCACACTAACACTATAGGCAATGTCTGGCCTAGTGAGTGATAGATAGATTAGTTTTCCAACAAGGCGCTGATATCTATCCTTCTCTACTGGAGGATCATCATTAGAGGACTTGTGCTTCCAATTTCTCTCCAATGGTGTGCTAGCTGGACAAAAACCGAGTTTTCCAGTTTCTCTCAATAGATCTAGGGTGTATTTTCTTTGGGAAATGAAAATCCCAGTCTTACTTCTAGCTATTTCCATTCCAAAAAAAATATCGAAGGTTCCCCAGATCTTTGACCTTGAACTCAGATTGTAGAAGACTCTTGAGATTTGCTATCTCATCATTGTCATCTCCTGTGATCACCATATCATCGACATACACAATGAAAATTGATTTTTTTCCATCCTTGGACTGTTTGATGAATAGGGTATGATCTGCTTGCCCTTGTTTGTAACCAAACTACTTCATAGCTGTGCTGAATCGAGTAAACCAAGCTCTGGGGGACTGCTTCAAACCATATAGGGACTTTCTTAGTTTACATACGGAACCTGATTTTTCTTTATCTTCAAATCCAGGAGGCAACTTCATGTATACTTCTTCTTCGAGTGTTCCATTCAAGAATGCGTTCAATACATCCATTTGGTGCAACTCCCAATCTAGATTGGCGGCCAAGACAAGAGAACCCGTATAGAATTCAGTTTTGCTACGGGTGCAAAAGTTTCTTCATAGTCGAGGCCGTAAGTTTGTGTATATCCTTGAGCAACCAATCGTGCCTTGTATCTCTCTATATTCCCAGTTGACCCAACTTTCACAGTAAAGATCCACTTACAGCCCACTAGCTTCTTCCCTTTTGGTAAGTCAACAACCTCCCATGTGTCATTGTCGTTCAGGGCCTTTATTTCTTCCATGACCGCGGCTTTCCATCTTGAATCTCTCAAGGCATCATGTATACTTGTGGGAATTTTCACATCATCAAGTTGCGACACAAGTGCCCTGTAAGTGTTAGATAATCAAAAATACGACACATGATTTGAAATCGGATGTTCAGTACAAGATCTTACCCCTTTTCTGATAGCAATGGGAATGTCTAGATCATTGATTGTAACAATACCTTTCTCTTGTGGCTCTGGAATTTGTGGTACTGGATCCGTTTCAGGTTCTAATGATTGGTTTTGCTGAACAACTCGGGGTCTCCTAGAGTAAACAAGTAGTTCACCCTGTTGTTGCTGTTGGGTTGGTTCTCCCCTTTGACCTGTATCACTTGTGGATATGGTTGGGTTTGGTAAAGATGGTAGAGGAGACACGGATGATGGGTGTAGTGGTAAAGAAATAGGATGTGAGATAGATGGATCCCAGTGGTTATCTTCTCTTGAATTCTCCCCCTGAAGAGAAGCATGAGAATAGAAAGGTTGATCTTCAAGGAAGGTAACATCATAGGAAACATAGAATTTTTTAAAGGCTGGATTGTAACACTTGTACCCTTTCTGAGTAGGAGAGTAACCCAAGAAGATACATTTAATGGCTTTAGGATCTAGTTTTCCCTGAGTAGGATTGTTGTTGTGAACAAAGACAGGACATCCGAAGACCCTTGAAGGAAGTGAATTGAGTAGACGAATATGGGGAAAAATTTTTTGAAGGTAACTGATAGGAGTACGAAAATTAATGGGTTTGGATGGAAGCCTGTTGATCAGGTAAGAAGCAGTTAACACAGACTCACCCCAATATTGATTAGGAACATGGTTGGCAAACATGAGAGATCAGGCAACTTCCAGTAGGTGACGATTTTTTCTCTCTGCGACTCCGTTTTGTTGTGGGGTAGAAATACATGAACTCTGATGAAAAATGCCATTATCAACGAGATAGTTTCCTAGAATATGAGCAAAGTATTCCCCCCCATTATCTGTTCGGAGTATATGAATAGCAGATTGAAACACATTTTTTATCATTTTGTGGAATTGTTGAAAACTTGCCCTGCGTCAGATTTTTCTTTTTACAGGTAAACCCAACACGCACGAGTATGGTCATCTATGAAAGTTATGAACCACCTCCTACCTATCAAATCTATAGTTCGAGAAGCTCCCCATATATCACTATGGACAAGGTGAAAGGGTTTAGACGACTTATATTTATGAGCAGGATAATTTTTCCTGTGGTGTTTTGCCAAAATACATGATTCACAACTAAATGAAGAAAGATTTTTATTGCTGAATAACTTGGGGTACAAATGCTTCATATAAGTAAAACTAGGATGACCCAAACGTTTATGCTATAAAATAACATCAGAATTAGATGAAATAGACAAAGAAAGTGATATAGGTGCTATCAGTTTCAGAGAAGAACCAGTGAAACAGTAGAGACCATGTCGTTCCTTAGCATTGCCAATCATCTTCCCTGAAGACGGGTCCTGAAAAATGCAACGATTACAGAGAAAGGTTACCATACAATTTTGATCCTTAGTTAGCTTACTAACAAAAGAAGATTATACCTTAAACTGGGAACATGAAGAACTGATTTCAAATAAAGTCCATGGTAAATAACATCTCCAAACCCGGCCACCATGGACGTACTCCCATCAGCCACAGAGACATTCATATTGTCAACACATTTTCAGTAGTTCATGAGAACAATATATGATCCCGTCATATGATCTGATGCTCCCGTGTCAACAATCCACCCATCAAGAGTATCCTTCTGTGATAACAATGAGGAAGAGATAATACCTCGTTGTACTATGGCGGCAGTAGGTGTTGAGGTTGAAGACTCAGGGGCCGGTGGTTGTGATATGAGGGTCCTCAAAATCTCCATTTGCTCAGGAGTGAATACAGCAGTGTTGGCCTTCTTGTTCTCTGCAGTAGATTCGGCCACATGAGCATTTGGATTGTTTCTTCGTTGACTTCGCGGCTTCCAATCTGGTGGCTTCCCGTGGATGTCCCAGCAAGTCTCCTTGGTGTGGTATGGCTTTTACAGTGCTCACACCATAAATGGTTGTCTTTCGGCTTTGGATTAGAAGGGGTGGAGCGAGCGGCAACAAGGGCAGAACTCTGTGACTGTTCTTTTGGAGCTACGTACAAAGGTGTATTCAGCATTACCTTCTTCCTGCTCTCTTCCCGTCTGACTTCTGAGAAGACTTCTCGGAGTGATGGAAGAGGTTTAGTTCCAAGGATACGACCTCGTACTTCATCCAAATCTTTGTTTAACCCCTGAAGAAAATCAACGACTTGGTCTTTTTCAAGTACCTGATTGTAGAGCACTCCATCATCAGGGCACCTCCATGGAATTGTGTAAAACAAGTCCATCTCTTGCCAGAGTTCAATCAACTTGTTGTAGTACTCTGTAACGGATTTTGTTCCCTGCCTTGTGTTTTGAAGGGTAGACCGAATTTCAAAACACTGAGACGTGTTTTCTAAGTCCGAATACATCTCCTGGACAACCTTCCAAATTTTGTGTGCCGTTTTGTAAAACAAATACGTGCGTCCGATCTGTGGCTCCATGGACTTGACTAGCCATGCCATGATGATGGAATTTTCTGCTTCCCAGGTCCTGTAGCTTGCATCAGTAATTGCTGGAGCAGAGGCTTCTCCATTCAGATACCCCATTTTCCCTTTTCCTCGAACAACCAACGACACAGATTGAAACCACTCGCAGAAATTAGACCCATTTAATTTATGCTGGGTAATTTGCAATGAGTGGTTTATCTCTGCCGATGAGAAGGGAGTGACGCTGCTGATGGGCCTCGTTGAAGCATTAGAGGATTGCTCTATTGAGGAAGACTGATTGGTTCCAGACTGGTTTTGAAATGGCAGAAAACACATATGAATAGAAATATATATATATATATATATATATATTTGAGTTTCTCAGGTCTGCAGTAAGGCTCGGAAGCTGAAAAAAAAATTGCACTGTTCTATTCCCAGAAAACAGAGTAAAACAAAGGACGAAAAAAAAAAAAAAAACTATGATGTGATTTGAATTCCTAGCTCTGGTACCATGTAATCAGAGAAATTGGAATGAATTATTTTCTTACATTTTCCATTGATCTGCTATATATTATATATGATTACAAAAGAAACATTCTAGGTCCTATTTTAGGCAACTAACCAATCAAATCAGCCTAAAGATTAGGAAATATTACAGAACTAAATTCATATACAAAAACAAGAAAGTTTGACTGGGATTCCTTTAATCTTAGTAATCCTTGTCAGCTTTCCAACAATATCATAGTGTATCGTATCCCCATATGATAATCCATAATCGGCTTAAGGACAAGTTCGGTCTTACCTTCCCGATTATTTTTATCTTACGTTCCATTATCTCACCATTAGAAAACTTACCATCCAAAGATAGTATACCATTCGGTTACACCTATGTATCCAAATGGTTAAGCGCTCCAGTTTTTCAATTACAGAATAACGCATATAAGAGGATATCATTACTCCTAAAGAGGAGCTATGGATTCCATATCTATGAATAACAAGTCTACGCTATCAAGAGTCATGCCTCCAACGTACCGGCATGCATGCCACTATTGAGATGTGGGAGTCACCCGTTGGTATATCAAAAGACACAAGTCGAGACAGCGGGCCTATTATCCATATCAAGATTAAGATACAATACAAATGATTGTCTAAAGTGAATCGATTTGCCAAGATAAAATTATTAATCCAAATCAATTCACTTTGTGTCCCGATCCAACACATCGTCACCTGTGACAACGTGCCAATGTTTCTATTCACAGAGTCCAACGTCGATGGTCAAGACAAACCATCGCCCAATAGGGATATAGACAACATAACAATCTTTGCATGAATAAAGCGCCCAACTTCATTCCCTCGATTGCGGATCATATGTTTTAGACCGTCACCTTAAGAATCGTGTCTTCTACATAACCAGTCTATCATATACCCAATTCTTAAAGGTTTAGACCAATAGTCTCAAACTACTGTTTGCTTAACATACATTCAACAAATATGAACATAAAGAGGACAAGTTTTGGTATATACAAATGAATAAATCTTTATTGATAAAAATGTCTCCAAAAACGTATTACATTTTTACTCCTTAGGGCATACATATCTAACAATCTCCCACTTGCACTAAGTGAGTAAATACAGCAAATCTCGTATCCCTATAGCTTCCACATGTTTCTCGAAGACTCTCCCTATAAGTGTCTTCGTAAATGGATCAGCTAAATTGTCCTCTGACGCGATCTTGCACACCATGACATGCCCGCCCTCAATGAAGTCCTTTCGAAGCATCACTAGCTGCCATATACTCGGCCTCCATCGTTGAATCCGAAGTGCAATCTTGCTTTGCACTTCTCCAACTGATGGCACCGCCGCCCAGAGTAAACACAAACCCCGAAACCGATTTTCTAGAATCCAGACAGAATTGAGAATCTGAGTCAGTGTATCCTAGAGGAGTCAAGTCCTCATCCGAATACACTAGCATATACCCTTGAGTCCTTCTCAGGTACTTGAAAATATGCTTTACCGCAACCCAGTGGTTCGGTCCTGGATCCGCCTGAAATCGACTTACAATCCTGACCGCATAGCTAATATCCGGTGGCATACATGAGACTACCTACTGTTGAAGCATAAGACACCTTCTTCATGTATTCCTTTTCTTCATAAGACTTTGGAGAGTCTTTCTTAGAAAGAGTAATTCCAGACCTAGATGGTTGCCCACCTTTCTTGGAATCCTGCATTGCAAACCTCTTGAGAATTTTACCTATGTAGCCAGCTTGTGACAAAGTCATCATTTTGTTCTTCCTATCCCGAAAGATCTGGATATCCGAGAACAAAATTAGCCTCACTCAAGTCTTTCATGTCAAACTACTTGGTCAACCATAATTTGACCGATGACAATGCCCCAACGTCATTGCCAATAAGCAGAATGTCATCTACATAGAGTAGTAGAAAAACCACTTTCCCATCTTTTATGTGTTTATAAACACATGGTTCATCCATATTTTGTGAGAACCCATAAGTCTTGATCTCCTGATCAAATCTTATGCTCCAAGAATGAGAAGCCTGCTTAAGTCCATAAATTGACTTTAACAGCTTACAAACCTTACCCTCCTTACCCATGACCTTGAACCCGTCTGGTTGTTCCATATAAATGGACTCATCAAGATAGCCATTTAGAAAAGCTGTCTTGACATCCATCTGCCAAATCTCATAGTCAAGAGCGGCAACTATGGATAAGAGAATCCGGATGGACTTAAGTGTGGCTACAGGCGAAAAGGTTTCCTCATAATCGATTCCTTCCTTTTGCATATAACCCTTAACTACTAGTCTAGTCTTAAAGGTTTCGACCTTTCCATCCACTCCTCTTTTCCTCTTGTAGATCCACTTACACCCTATGGGTTTTACCCCTTTGGGAAGATCCACAAGCTCCCAGGCCTGATTAGTCTCTATAGACTTCATCTCTATGTTCATGGCCTCTGTCCAGGGTTTTGAATCAACATCCTCCATAGCTTCTGTGTAAGTATAAGGATTCCTGTCATGTTCATCCGGTTCAGTCAAGAAGACCTCTCCATTGAACATATACCTCTTAGGTTGACGTCCGCTCCTCCCACTACACTGAAGCCCCTGAGATTGTTATTCAAGTTTGTTTGGTTTTTCTACACTAATCGGAACGGTTTCATTCGGAACATGCGGAGTGATTTGATCACTCCTTAACTCCTCAAGCACCACTTTGCTTCGAGGTTTAAAGTCGTCCATGTAACTCTACTCAAGGAAAGTTGTATTAATAGAAACCACGAATTTATTTTCCTTCGGGTTATAAAAATAACCCCCTTTAGTCCCTTTTGGATATTCTATAAACATGCAAACTTTTGAATGTGCTTTCAACTTATTCGGATCCTTAAATAGGACATGAGCCGGACATCCTCATATGCGAATATGGTTTAAGGATGTCTTCCTTCTTGTCCACAACTCGTGAGGAGTTTTAGGGACCGATTTTGAAGGCACATTGTTCAAAAGATAACATGCAGTTTGTAGTGCATATCCCCAAAAGGATAAAGGTAATGATGAATAACTCATCATGGACCTGTCCTTGTCCAACAAAGTCCTATTTCTTCTCTTAGCTACGCCATTCTGTTGCGGAGTGCCTGGCATAGTCAAATGGGATAAAATCCCATTCTCTAACAAGTGTCTCAAGAACTCATCAGAAAGGTATTCTCTACCTCGATCGGATCGAAGTGCCTTTATGGGTCTACCCAATTGCTTTTTCATTTCAGCCCGAAACTCCCTAAACTTGTCAAAAGTTTTACTTTTGTGGTGCATCAGGCACACATACCCATATCTTGAGTAATCGTCAATAAAAGTGACGAAGTACTCATACCCTCCTCGTGCCCGTATGTTCATCAGTCCATAAACATCACTATGCACAAGTTCTAGAACCCCTTCGGCCCTATTGCCTTTAGACCCGTATGGTCTTTTGGTCATTTTACTCTCCAAACAAGATTCACATTGAGGTATAGATTCCACCTTTAAGTGACTTAAAGGTCCATCCCTTACCAACCTTTGAATCCTATTTAGGTTAATGTGACCAAGGCGCGAATGCCAAAGATAAGTCTTATTAGAGTGAGAAGTTTTAAGTCTTTTAGAGTTATTATCATTCATCTCAGCATTAAGCAATAAGTCCATCTTAGGTTTGATAAAATATAAATTATTTTGCATCCATCTAGATCAGATAAAAGATTTGTTTTCACGAATCACCACTTTTTCATTAAAAGATACCACGTAGGAGTCTTTAAATAAACAAGATACAGAAATTAAATTCCTTTTAAATTTAGAAACATAAAAACAATCTTGCAAAAGTAAATTCCTATAGTTATCAAAGTAAAGATGGACGTCTCTCACTGCTTCCGCTGAGACCAAGGATCTATCGCCCATCCGAAGCATGAAGTCTTCATGTAGCAGACTTCTCGTTTCCTTGAACCCCTGTAGAGAAACGCAAACATGATTAGTTGCACTGTAATCTATGACCCAAACGTCACTAGATTCCTCAACCAAACAAGTTTCTAAATAGAGAAGATCACACCTACCTCCTTTGGAAAGGAAGTCCTTGCAATGCTTCTTAATATACCCGACCTTTCCACAGAAGAAACACTTAAGCTTCTTTGGGTTCTTCTTCTTCTCCTTCTTGCCCTTGGTGTTAGCAGGAACAGAAGACTTCCCATTCTTGGTCCGTTGCTTCTTTCCATTCCTAGAGTTAGAATTAGAACCAGAAGCAGCTACCATGTTGGCCTCACCACCAGCAGGAGACTCCCTGATTAGCAGTTCAAACTCCTGCAACTGTTTCATCAGTTCTGTCAAGGTCATATCCCGTCTATTACTCAAATTAAATGCAGCTCTAAATGGAATAAATTCCTTAGACAGAGTCTCAAAGACCATAGTCATCTGAGTTTCAGCATCGATGTCGGCTCCATTGGTTTGAGCCTCAGCGAGGTAACCCATGACCAACATCATATGCTCCTTTACAGATGTCCCCGATCTCTGTCTACAGTTAAGAAGTTTCTAAAGCGCCCCTTGTCGCTTTGTTATGGCCTGACCTCCAAACATGTCCTCAAGATTATCCAAGATCTGCTTCGTAGTCTCATAATCTTGATGTTGAGCCTGCAGCACATTATTCATATTGGCCATAACATAGCAGCAGGCCTGATCATTAGCATCTTTCCAACGGTCATATGCTTGGAATTGCTCATTAGATGAGTCTCCCATAGGCTCGAGAGGACAAGGGGTTGTTAGAACATATTTCAGTTTCTCAAAGGACAAGACGATATCCAAGTTTCGTTTCCAATCATTGTAATTCTCACCGGTTAATTGGTTTTTATCAAGTATTGATGATAAAGCGTTTTTAGACATTTTTAATCTACAATAAAGAATCATATACCAAATGTAAGCAAACATATAATAATTTAGTAAGATAACACAATCATGTAAAAATCATACAAATGTGTTTATGTGTCAAAACCTTAAAAATATCACAACCTTACAACGATAATCCCCAACTCAGAATTCAACAAGCTTCTAGGGGAGTCATGCCAAATTCAATCAGGAACACGGATCCCCTCCTGATTAATATAAGCCATCTAGGACCCATATGATCCAATATATATTAATAATCGTTTCTTTGGCCATTAATTTTATTAACAGAGCTCTTAGGGGAGGTTAATAATAAAATTGATGTGAGTGTATAACCATCGTTTTAATATTTTATCCATGATTTATAATCACCACCTAGAGTTGTGCAACCATAAATCATGCTAAAATACCTTATCCTCTCAGAGATCCAGTCTGGTACATGATAGAAATCCCTTCCTAGGGGTCGAGACCACCATGTTCTTCCTATGGACCAATGATGGAGGCCTTAGGTTCTCTCTTCGAAAACCTTCTCACACTCAATCTTTTGAAGTCAAGGTTTTATTTTAAAATTATACATGAACAATTTTAATATGAGCGACACTTCCTATTCTATATGACATGTTATCAATATACGTGGCAAATCATATTATAATGCACACAAGCAAAGCAATTAAGCAAAGCTACAAGCAAAATAATAATAACCGTAATATTATGGCTCCATCCTAGAAAATAGAAAACTAAGATTACAAGAGAATAATCGAGACATATATCGATTCTTCATCCTTGAATCCTCAAGTTGTATCCTTCTTCACATAATTCCTATCTTCAAGTCTTCAATCCCGTATGAATCAAATACTTCATATTTTCGGTCATATCCAAATTTATTGTTTCTCAGAATCGTCTCAAAAATAAAATTAAAACTGCACTACGAAATTGCACCTTTTCTGAAAATTTTCCAACTCTCGGTCGGCAGGCTGATCTGGGTGATCGGCCTACCAGTCATGCTTCATTGGCCTGCTAGTCTTAAAGATCGGCCTGCCGACCCATGAAAGTTTGGCATGCCGAACTGGAAGTTCAGCCTGCCGGTAGAGCCAGCCTATTTTTGCCCCCACTGTCGGCCTACCGAACCACACGTCCGGCCTGTTGAACTTAAGATTTGGCATGCCGACCGAGCAGAAATCTCCATTCCAGAAGATACAATTTTAATGCAATTCATCAATTTTATTTTTAACAATTCAAAAACATAAAATTAGAGACACAGGAAATACTTGGGTGTGCCATCATCGATCTTTTAGATCTGACTTCTCGATCCGTCTTCTCCGAATAATTATTTAATTACAAAATTCTTACAAATTTAAAATTAAATAACAATTCCTAGACAGAGATGATAGTCTGTTATCTAATTACATGAAAAAACTAGATACATATTCTAACCTCTAAGGAACCATAACCGGCATAAGTTAATTAATTAATAAATAATTAAATAACTATTTAATCAACCATAATTAATTAATGAACATTCACCACATAATCCATGATAACATATAATAATATAGAAACCTAGAGTGCCAACTCTGTTTGTAAAATTAAATTCAAGCATAGGAGAGATTAAGATCACAAAATTTATACATACAGTATGATCACAAACTTGTAAATTTATGTAAAAACCTCGGCTCTGATACCAATTATTGGAAAAAACAATGTGAGGTGCGCAGCAGAAATTTTAAAAAATTTTAACATCAGAGTATTTTTCCAAAACACAAGTTTGACATGCTACATGTATAAATTAAACAGATCTTACTAACCTTTATGTGCCGAAGAACTTCCACGACACGTGAAGAGAAGTAAGATTCCAGAAGAGCCTCAACCAACTGGTCTTCTTTACTATTCTCTATCCACGATCGGAGTGAGTGTGGGTTCACACGTACAGCTCTTCCACCGGTGACTCTCCTTCCAACCAATCGAGAGAACCCAAAGCTAGTGTTCGTGATTTGTGAACAAAAGCTCTCAGGGAGTTTTCAGATGCTCACTAGAAGAGTATTACTCTTAATCTCTCAATTGATCTGAGTAACTTATGAGACTTACTCTCTTTATATAGCGATTGGTCCTAGGGTCAGTCCTTATCAGATAAGGTCTCAAAAACTCGAAACATAATCAAGTTTGGATCAATATCTGATTAGATCTGCGTGAAAATACATAATCTTATCTCTCGTTGATCTGTAGGGCGAACAGCCTAATCGGCAGGAAGAACAGGCCCCATCGGCAGGTCGAACACGTAGATCGGCAAGCCGAACTGCCGTGTAAATATTTCCGTGAATCTTTTATTTTCCACCCGAGATTCTATAGGATAAAGTCTCAGTTTTGATTCAAATAACCCAATAGAGAAGTTATCTAATCAAAACAAACTTTATCAAGATAATCTCTAAGAAAATAAATCAATTCACAATAATTCTACAAGTCCAATTAAATCAACCGATAAACAGATAAGAATTATCCGATTCCAATAATTCAACAAGTTTATCTTAAATTAATTTTATTACAAAATTAATTCAACCAATAAACAGACATGAATTATTTGATTCTTTCAAGTTTTAAACCAATCCGATAAATCCGACATAAGTCACCAATTATTGAAAAAGTACGCCGTATCGTTACAGGATTTTGTGAGCTAGCAAAGGGGACCAAAATAGACCTATAAAGTTCAAGCTCTCGATAATTAGAAACCCAATATCCCATATATACATTTCACAATTATCAACTCCAACGCTACTCCACTAAAAGCTTGGAGCTGCACTCTCAAACTTTATAGAATTACGAAGCCTGTATAGCTAAGTCTCCATGACATATCAAAGTGTATTGTATCCCCATATGATAATCCATAATCGGCTTAAGGACAAGTTCTGTCTTACCTTCCCGATTATTTTTATCTTACGTTCCATTATCTCACCATTAGAAAACTTACCATTCAAAGATAGTATACCATTCGGTTACACCTATGTATCCAAATGGTTGAGCGCTCCAGTTTTCCAATTACAGGATAACGCATATAAGAGGATATCATTACTCCTAAAGAGGAGCTATGGATTCCATATCTATGAATAACAAGTCTACGCTATCAAGAGTCATACCTCCAACGTATCGGCATGCATACCACTATTGAGATGTGGGAGTCACCCTTTGGTACATCAAAAGACACAAGTCGAGACAGCGGGCCCACTATCCATCTTAGGATTAAGATACAACACAAATGATTGCCTAAAGTGAATCGATTTACTAAGACAGAATTATTAATCCAAATCAATTCACTTTGTGTCCTGATCCAACACCATCACCTATGACAACGTGCCAATGTTTCTATTCACGGAGTCCAACTCCGATGGTCAAGACAAACCATCTCCCAATAGGGACATAGACAACATAACAATCTTTGCATGAATAAAGCACCCAACTTCATTCGCTCAACTGCAGATCATATGTTTTAGACCGTCACCTTAAGAATCGTGTCTTCTGCATAACCAGTCTATCATATGTCTAATTCTTAAAGGTTTAGACCAACAGTCTCAGACTACTGTTTGTTTGACATACATTCAAGAAATATGAACGTAAAGAGGACAAGTTTTGTTATATACAAATGAATAAATTCTTTATTGATAAAAATGTCTCCAAAAACGTATTACATTTTTACTCCTTAGGGCATACATATCTAACAATAGGATTATCCATAATCGGCTTAAAAACAAGTTATGTCTTACCTTCCCAATTATTTTTCTCATACGTTCCTTTATCTCATTATGGAAAAACTTACCATTTAAAGACAGTATACCATTTGGTTAGGCCTATGTATCTAAATGGTTGAGTGCTCTTGTTTTCCAATTACAGAATTACGCATATAAGAGGATATCAATTATTCCTAAAGAGGAGCTATGGATTCCATATCTATAAATAACAAGTCTATGCTCTCAAGAGTCATGCTTCCAATGTACTGGCATGCATACTACTATTAAAATATGGATGTTACCCTTTAGTACATCAAAAGACATAAGTCAAGATAACAGGCCCGCTATTTATCTCAGGACTAAGCTGCAATACATATGATTGTCTAAAGTGAATCGATTTGCAGAGATAGAATTATTAATCTAAATCAATTCACTTTATGTCCCGATCCAACACATTGTCACCTTTGACAATGTGCCAATGTTTCTATTCATGGAGTCCACCTCCGATGGTCAAGACAAACCATCTCTTGTTAGGGATATAGACAACATAACAATCTTTGCATGAATAAAGCGCTCAACTTTATTTCCTCAATTGCAAATTTTTTGATTTAGACTGTTACCTTAAGAATCGTGTCTTCTGCATAATCTGTCCATCATATGCTCAATTCTTAAAGGTTTAGAATAACAGTCTCAAACTTTTGTTTGGTTAATATACATTCAACAATTATGAACATAAAGAGGACAAGATTTGGTCTATATAAATAAAGTCTCCAAAAACATATTACATTTTTACTCCTTAGGGCGTACATGTCCAACAATCTCCCACTTGCACTAAGTGAGTAAATATGACAAATCTTGCATCCTCATAGCTTCCACATGCCTTTCGAAGACTCTCCCAGTTAATGTCTTCATGAATGGATCAGCTAAATTGTCCTTTGATGTGATTTTGCACACAACGACATGCTCGCCTTCTACGAATACTTTCGATCAATATGCTTACTCTTCTTGTGAAATCTTGGTTCCTTAGCCTTAGCTATCATCGCACTCTTATCACAGTACAATGATACCATCTTATCCATACTAAGAACAACCTCAAGATCCCCAAGAAACTTACGGAGCCACACTGCTTTTTTTGAAGTATCACTAGCTACCACTTACTCGGCCTCTATCGTTGAATCTGAAGTACAATCTTGCTTCACACTTCTCCAACTGATGGCACCACTACCTAGAGTAAACACAAACCCAGAAGTCGATCTTCTCGAATCTGCCAGGATTGAAAATCCAAATCGGTGTATCCTAGAGGAGTCAAATCCTTACCCAAATACATAAGCATATACCCTCAAGTCCTTCTCAGGTACTTGAAAATATGCTTAACCATAACCCAATGGTTCAGTCCTAGATTTGCCTAAAATTGACTTATAATCCTAACCGCATAACAAATATCTGGCTGTGTGCAAAACATGGCATACATGAGACTACCCATTACTAAAGCATAAGACACATTCTTCATGTGTTCTCTTTCTTCCTCAGACTTTGGAGAGTCTTTCTTAGAAAAAGTAATTTCAGACCTAGATGGTTGCCCACTTTTCTTGGAATCCTCCATTACAAACCTCCTGAGAATCTTATTTATGTAGCCCGCCTAGGATAAATCTATCATTTTGTTCTTCTTATCCCAAAAGATTTGGATACCAAGAACAAAATTAGCCTCACCCAAGTCTTTCATGTCAAACTACTTGGTCAACCATAATTTGACCAATGACAATGCCTAACGTAATTGTCAATTAGCAAAATGTCATCTACATAGAGTAGTAGAAAAACCACATCCCATCCTTAATGTGTTTATACACACATGTTTCATCCACATTTTGTGCAAACCCCATAAGTTTTGATCACTTGATCAAATCTTATGTTCTAAGAATGGGATGCCTGCTTAAGTACATAAATTGACTTTAGTAGCTTACAAACCTTACCCTCCTAACCCTTGACCTTGAATCCGTCTGGTTGTTCCATAGAAATGGACTCATCAAGATAGCCATTTAGAAAAGCTGTCTTGATATCCATCTGCCAAATCTGGTAGTCGAGTGTGGCAGCTATGGACAAGAGAATCCGAATGGATTTAAGCATGGCTACAAGCGAAAAGGTTTCCTCGTAATCAATTCCTTCTTTTTGCATATATCCCTTAGCTACCATTCTAGCCTTAAGGGTTTCGACCTTTCCATCCACTCTTCTCTTCCTCTTGTAGATCCACTTACACCTTATAGGTTTTACCTCTTCACGAAGATTCACAAGCTCCTAGACCTGATCAGTCTCCATAGACTTTATCTCAGTGTTCATGGCCTCTGTCTAGAGTTTCGAATCAACATTCTCTATAGCCTCTGTATAAGTGTAAGGATCCTATCATGTTCATTCGGTTCAACCAAGATGGCCTTACCATTGAACATATACCTCTCAGGTTGATGCCCGATCCTCCCACTACGTTGAAGCCCCTTAGGTTGTTTTTCGGGTTCTTTTGGTTTTTCTACACCGATTAGAGTGGTTTCTATCGAAACTCCCAGAGTGATCGGATCACTCCTCAACTCCTCGAGTACCACTTTGCTTCAAGGCTTAAAATCGTCCATGTAACTCTCCGCATGGAAAGATGCATTAGTTGAAACCACGACTCTATTTTTCTTTAGGTTATAAAAATAACCCCCTTAGTCCCTTTTGGATATCCTATAAACACACAAACTTCCAAACATGCTTCTAACTTATTCGCATCCTTAAACAGGACATAAGCCGGACATCTCTATATGCGAATATGGTTTAAGGATGTCTTCTTGCCCGTCCATAACTTGTGAGGAGTTTTAGGAACCATTTTTGAAGGCACATTGTTCAAAAGATAACATGCGGTTTGTAGTACATATCCCTAAAAGGACAAAGGTAACAATAAATAACTCATCATAGACCTAACCATGTCTAACAAAGTCCTATTCTTCCTCTTCGCTATGCCATTCTGTTGCGGAGTGCCCAGCGCAGTCAAATGAGATAAAATCCCATTCTCTAATAAGTATCCAAGGAACTCATCAGAAAGGTATTCACCACCTCAATCAGATTGAAGTGCCTTTATGGATCTATCCAATTGCTTTTCCACTTTAGCTTGAAACTTTCTGAACTTGTCATAAGTTTTGCTTTTGTAGTGCATCAGGTACACATACCCATATCTTGAGTAATCGTCAATAAAAGTAACAAAGTACTCATACTCTCCTCATACGCAGATGTTCATTGGTCTGCAACATCACTATACACAAGTTCTAGAACCCCTTCGGCCCTATAGCCCTTGGACCCAAATGGTCTTTTGGTCATTTTACCCTCCAAATAAGATTACACTTTTAAGGGACTTAAAGGTCCATCCCTTACCAACCTTTGAATCTTATTCAGGTTAATATGGCCAATTCGTAAATGCCAAAGATAAGTCTTATTAGAGTGAGAAGTTTAAATCTTTTAGAGTTATTATCATTCATCTCAGCACTAAGTAATAAGTCCATCTTAGGTTTGATAAAATATAGATTATTTTGCATCCATCCAAAATAGATAAAAGATTTATTTTTATGAATCACCACTTTATTCTTAAAAGAAACCAAATAGGAGTCTTTAAATAAATAAGCTATAGAAATTAGATTCCTCTTAAATTTAGGAACATAAAAACAATATCGCAAAATTAAATTCCTATAATTATCAAAATATAGATGAATGTCTCCCACTGCTTCAGCTAAGACCACAGATCTATCATCCATCTGAAGCGTGAAGTCCTCATGCAACAGGCTTCTCGTTTCTTTGAACCCTTGTAGAGAAACACAAAAATGATTAGTTGCTCTGGAATCTATGACTCAAATGTCACTGGATTCCTTGACCAAACAAGTTTCTAAATACAAAAGATCACACCTACCTCCTCGGGAAAGGAAGTCCTTGCAATTCTTCTTGATATGCCCAACCTTTCTGCAGAAGAAGCACTTTAGCTTCTTTAGGTTCTAGTTTTTCTTCTTCTTGTTCTTGCCATTTGTAGAAATAGAAGACTTCCTGTTCTTGACCGGTTGTTTCTTTCCATTCCTAGGGTTGGGATTAGAACCAGAAGCAGCTGCCAAGTTAGCCTCGCCACCAGCAGGAGACTCCCTGATCAGTAGTTTAAACTTCTATAACTATTTCATCAATTTCGTCAAGGTCATATCTCGTTTATTGCTTAAATTAAATGTAGCTCTAAATGCAATGAATTCCTTAGACAGAGTCTCAAAGACCATAGTCATTTGAGTTTCAGCATCAATGTTGGCTCCATTGGTTTGAGCCTCAGTGAGGTAACCCATGACCAACATCATATGCTCTTTTATAGATGTCCCCGGTCTCTGTTTACAGTTGAAAAGTTTTCAAAGCATCCCTTGCCACTTTTTTAAGGCTTGGCCTCCAAACATATCTTCCAGATTATCCAAAATCTACTTAGCAGTCTCATAATCCTCATGTTGAGCCTGCAGCACATTATTCATGCTGGCCATAACATAGTAGCAGGCCTGATCATTAGCATCTTTCCAACGATCATATGCTTGGATGTGATCGTTGATGGAATCTCCCGTAAGCTTAGGAGGACAAGGTGTCATTAGCACAAATTTTAGTTTCTCAAATGACAGGATGATGTTTGGGTTCCGTTTCCAATCATTATAGTTTTCACCAGTTAATTGGCTCTTGTCAAGTATCGATGATAAAGCGTTTTTAGACATTTTTAATCTCCAATAAAAAATCATATACCAAACATAAGCAAACATATCATAATAATTTAGTAAGATAACACAATCATGTAAAACATACAAATGTATTTATGTGTCAAAACCTTGAAAATATCACAACCTTACAACGACAATTCCCAACTTAGAATTCAACAAGCTCTTAGGGGAGTCTTGCTAAATTCAATTAGGAATACGGATCCCCTCTTGATTAATATATGCCATCCAGGACCCATATGATCCAGCATATATTAATAATCATTTATTTGGCCATTAATTTTATTAACAGAGCTCCTAGGGGAGGTTAATAATAAAATTAACATGAGTGTATAATCATCGTTTCAATATTTTATCCATGACTTATAATCACCACCTAGGGGTGTGCAACCATATATCATGCTAAAATACCTTATCCTCTTGGAGATCCAACCTGGTACATGATGATGTCCCTTCCTAGGGGTCGAAACCCCCATGTGCTACCTATGGACCAACGATGGAGGCTGTAGGTCCTCTCTTCAAAAACCTTCTCCCTCTCATTCTTTTGAAATCAAGGTTTTATTTTATAAACATCCAGGAATAATTTTTAATGAGTAGCACTCCCTGTTCTATATGACATGTTATTAATATATATGGCAAACCATCTTATAATGCAGACAAGTAAAGCAATCATGCAAAGCCACAAGCAAAATAATAATAGATAACCATAATATTATGGTTCCACCTTAGAGAAAAGAAAACATAGATTACAAAAGAATAATCGAAACATATTATCGGTTCTTCATCCTTAAATCTTCAGATTGTATCCTTCTTCATGTAACTTCCATCTTCAAGTCTTCAATCCTGCATAGATCAAAAACTCCATATTTTCAGTCATATCCAAATTTAATGTTTCTTAGAATTTTCTCAAAAATAAAATCTAAACTGCACCAAAAAACGCATCTTTTTTGAAAAAATTTAAACTCTCTATCAGCATACCGATCTGTGTGATCGGCCTACTAGTCTTTATCCATCGACCTGTCGATCTTTTCATGTCGGCCTGCTGATCATGACAGTTCGGCCTGCTGATCATGACAGTTCGGCCTGCTAAACCCAAAAGTTCGGCCTGCCACCTAAGCCACTAGGTTTCTGCCCTACAAACGGCCTGTCGAACCTAAAGTCTGGCTTGCCGATCTGCGACCATCGGCCTATCGGGCCTGAAGGTTCAGCATGCCGACTGAGCAGAAATCACAACATCTAGAAAAAACATCTTTTATGTAGTTTTTTAATTTTATTTTCAACAATTCCAAAAATTAAAATTAGAGACTTAGGAAATATCTGGAAATGCTATCATCCATCTTCTAGATCCGTCTTCTCCGAATGATTATTTAATTACAAAATTTTTACAAATTTAAAATTAAATAATAATTCTGAGATGAAGATAACAGTCCTCCATCTAATTACATGAAAAACTTAGGTATACATTCTAACCTCTAAGGAACCATAACCGGCATAAATTAATAAATAAATAAATAAATAAATATTAATTTAATCAACAATAATTAATTAATAAACATTCACCATATAATCCATGATAACATAAAAATATATAAAAACCTAGAGTGCCAACTCTTTAAAAAATTAAATTCAAACATAGGAGAGATCAAGATCACATAATTTATGCGTATAACATGATCACAAACTTATAAATTTATGTAAAAACCATGTCTTTGATACCAATTATTGGAAAAATAGTATGTAGAGAAATTTTAAAATTTTTATACCAAAGTATTTTTTTTAAACACAAGTTTTTCATACTATATGCATTAATTAACCGAATCTTACTAACCATGTAAATGCCAAAAAGCTCCTGCAGTTTGTAAAGAGATTTGCATTCCAAAAGGACCTCAACCAACTAGCATTCTTTGCTATTCTCTATCTACTACCAGTATGTGTATGGGCATACTCATACAGCTCTTCCACCAGTTAGCTCTCCTTCCAACCAATTGAGAAATACCTAAAGTTATGGTTCGTGATTGTGAACAACAGCTCCAGGGAGTCACAGAGTCTCACTAGCAGAGCTCACTCCAGATTTCTCAACTAATCTAAATAACAATGAGTCTTATTCCCCTTTTATATAGAGGTTGGGTCTAGGAGTCAATTCTTATCAGATAAGGCCTCAAAAATTAGAATTAGAATCAAATCAGGATCAATATCTGATAAAATCCACATGAAAATACATGATATATCTAACGCTCGGTCGGCTGGCCGAACTGGCAGATCCACCTACCGAACTTACTCCATCGTTAGGCAAAACTTAAAGATTGGCTTGCCAAACTTCTGATAAATGATCTTTGTGAATCTTTATTTCCCACCCAAGATTCTTGGGATAGAGCCTCGGTTTTAATTTAAACAACGCAATAGAGAAGTTATCTAATTAAAACAGTCATATCTAGACAATCTCTAGGAAAATAAATATTCCTGATAATTCAATAAGTTTATCTTGAACTAATATATTCAAAATTAATCCAACCGATAAATAGACATGAATTATCTTATCTTGATAATTCAACAAGTTTATCTTGAATTAATTTTTCACAAAATCAATTCAACTGATAAATAGACATGAATTATCCGATCCTATCAAATTTTTAGCCAATTTGATAATTTAACATAAGTCACCAATTATTGAAAAAGCAAACCATATCGTTACAAGATTTTTATGAGCTAGCAAATGGGACCTGATGGACCTATATAGTTCAAGCTCCTCATAATTATGAAACCCAATATCTTAGTTATACATTTTATAATTATCAACGCTAACGCTACTCCACTAAAAGCTAAAAGCTGCACTATCGAACTATATAGAATTACGAAGCACGTATTGCCAAGTCTCCATGACATATCATAATGTTTTGTATCCCTATAGGATTATCCATGATCGGCTTAAGAACAAGTTCTATCTTACCTTCCCAATTATTTTTCTCTTACGTTCCATTATCTCACCGTCGAAAAACTTACCATCCAATGACAGTACACCATGTGGTTACACCTATGTATCCAAATGGTTAAACACTTCAGTTTTTCAATTACAGGATAATGCATATAAGAGGATATCAACTACTCCTAATGAGGAGCTATGGATTCCATATCTATGAATAGCATGTCTATGCTCTCAAGAATCATGCCTTCAATGTACCAGCATGCGCACCACTATTAAAATGTGGATGTCACCCTTTGGCACATCAAAAGACATAAGTCAAGATAAGGGGCCCATTATTCATCTCAGGATTAAGATACAACAAACATGATTGTCTAAAGTGAATCGATTTGCTGAGACATAATTATTAATCTAAATCAATTCATTTTATTTCCCAATCCAACACATAGTCACTTATGACAATGTGCTAATATTTCTATTCACGGAGTCCACCTCCAATGGTCAAGACAAACTATCTCCCATTAGGGATATAGACAACATAGCAATCTTTGCATGAATAAAGTGCCCAACTTTATTCCCTCAATTACAAATCATTTGATTTAGACCGTCACCTTAAGAATCGTGTCTTTCACATAATCTGTCTATCATATGCCCAATTCTTAAAGGTTTAGGCCGATAGTCTCAAACTTTTATTTGCTTAACATACATTCAACAATTATAAACGTAAAGAGGACAAGATTTGGTATATATAAATAATAAATAAATTCTTTATTGATAAACATTTCTCTGAAAACATATTAAATTTTTACTCCTTAGGGCATACATGTCCAACACCTGTTAAGTACCTTAGTATGTGTTTTATAGCTTTCCAATGTGCCTCAAGAGGTTGCTGCATAAATTGGCAAACTTTATTAATGGAGTATACCAATTCTGGTCTAGTGATGGTGATATACTATAGAGCTCCCGCAACGCCTCTATAGAGGTGAGGATCTTGAACAAAGTCACTACCATATGCAGCTGGCTTTTGTCCAATTGTCAAAGGAACTGAGGCAGCTTTAGCAAACTGCATCTTGGTTTTGCACAACAAGTCCTTCATGTATTTAGTCTGAGATAGATGTATCCCATTTTCAGCTTTCCTTACTTGAATTCCCAGAAAATAGTCTACTTCTCCAAGGTCTTTGAGTGTAAACTTGGTATTCAGTTGCCTGATCAGATTTTGCACTGCTGTATTATCACTTCTAGTAATTAAGATATCATCAACATAAACCAGCACAAAGAGTGTTAATTGGCTATTTTGCTAAACAAATAGTGATTGATCTGACTTGTTTGATTTGAAACCAAGACTGATAAGAACTTGAAAGAGTTTTTCAAACCACCCCCTAGGTGCCTGTTTAAGTGCATACAAGGACTTGTGGAGCTTGCAAAGTAAATTAGAATTATTTGGATCTATAAATCCAGCAGGTTGTACCATATACACCTTTTCTTCCAGATCTCCTTTAAGAAATGCATTGTTCACGTCTATCTAACTTATAAGCCAATTTCTAGTGAGTGCAATTGTAAGCACTACTCTAATCATGGTTGGCTTCACCACTAGGCTGAAAGTTTCATCAAAATCAAAACCTGCAACTTGATTGAACCCTTTAGCCACTAACCTAGCTTTGTATTTGTTGATTATGCCATCAGAGTTTTCTTTAACCTTGAACACCCATTTACAGTCCACAGCTTGTCTTCCTTTAGGCAATGGTACTAAGCTCCAAGTGTTGTTTCTAAGTAAAGCCATATACTCGTCCATCGTTGCATGCTTCTAGTTCTCATCTATTAAAGCTTCTACAACTATACTAGGTTCCCTTGTAGCCATATAAATCTTTGGCTTGTGAATACCAACTTTTGCTTAGTTCTCATACGATGAGCATTCTGTGTCTCCTTTAGGACTGTATTTGGTACATAATCTTTAACACTCGGAACAAAATCATGATTATCACATGGAGCAGGAAAATTAAGGGGTTCAATTACAACACTATGTTCTTTCTGAATAGAATGACCAATAGTTGCATTTGGAATAGGAGTTGATAACGAAGTAGGAAATAGTTCATTTAAGATCTCAGAGGAGGATTTAGATTGCAAGACAAAGGGAAAGATAAGTTCATTGAATATAACATCTCTAGAGATTAAGATTCTACCATTGGAATCTAGTCATTCGTAACCTTTATGATTAAGGTTGTAACCAACAAAGACACAAGGTGCTAATTTATAGGCAAGTTTGTGATGATTGTATGGTTGAGATTTGGGAAGCACAAATAGCCAAAGGTCTTAAGCTAGTGATATTAAGGTTTAGTCTTAAAGAGTTTTTCCAAGGGTGATAAATTTTCAAGTATTATAGAGGGTAATCTGTTAATAAGATAAACTGCAATTCTAAAGGCTTCATCCCAATATTTAAAGGGCATAGTAGCTTGAGCAAGCAAGGTCAACCAGTCTCTACAATGTGTCTATGCTTTCTCTCTGCTAAACCATTTTGTTCATGTATATGAGTGCAAGGATGCCTATGAACTACCCCATGAGCTGCAAGTAGCTCTGTGAAAGGTCTGTACTCTCCTCCCCTAATCAAACTGTATGGTTTGCAACTTGGTTCCTAACTACAATTCAGCTTGTTTCTTGAAATTAACAAAGGTTTGTAAGGCTTTAGATTTGTGTCTTAATAGGTAGAGCCAAGTAAACCTGGAATAACCATCAATGAAGTGTATATAATATCTATAACCACTAGTAGAGGGAATTGGAGTAGGACCCCAAAGATCAGTATGCACTAGTTCCAATGGTTTTGTGTAGACAGTTGTGGAATTAGAAAAGGGAGACTTGTGCAATTTGCCAAGGCAACAAGCTGAACGAATACTATGAGGCTTTTTACTGATGTTTTCTGATTACAAAGAGAAAGTACAAGTTTGACAATTTGTTCACTAGGATGACCAAGTTTATTATGACAAATGTTGAACAAAGAAAAAGAGACTTCAAACATATTACATGAATTTTTACAAGAAAGTGGATTGACATCAATCAAATTTTTGAACTGAGAGGTTGAATTTGTACTAGTAGATGGCTGAGATGAGGCATTGACTTGTTGAAGCTTGATTTGAGAAGTGTCAAAGGTGTAGAGATTTCCTTTAACACGACCCTCCAAAAGAATTGCTTGGGATGCAAGATCCTTCACAAAACAAGAGTCAGTTCTGAATTCAAAATAGACTTGCATTGTCTTTTGCAAATTTTGAAACACTAAGTAAGTTCTTAGTAATTCTTGGAACATGGACAAACTATTTGAGAGTAAGTGTTTTAGATGCAAAATGAGGTGATAAAAATTGAAAATAGCCAACATGTTTAATTTCAAGACCCTTACCATCTCCCATGTGAACCCCATCTTTGCCTTTGAATTCTGTCTTGAACATCAAGTTTGATGCATCACGAGTAATGTGGTTTATTGCTCCAAAGTCAAGACACCACTCTGTATCATTTTTTGGATACCACATTGAGTTTTGAATATTCTTTGGTGTAGCCAGCATTGCTGACATTGATGAGCGAGATTGCTTATAGTTTGTGGACTGAAGCTGAATAAAATTTCCATGAGAACCACCTTTGGGAACAAAACTATAGGAATCACTAAGAAGTTAAGCAGGTCTTGTAAAAGATTGATCAAACCTATAGTAGCAGTTGACAACTATATGTCCCATTTTGCCACAAAGTTGACATTGCAACTTGTTGTTTTGCCATGATCCACGACCTTTACCAAAGGATCTTCCATGTCCTCAAGGAGTGAAAAATCCTGTAGACTGAGTTGCTCTTGGTCCTTGTGGATAAGAAAGAAAGTTTCCTCCATTGTTGACACTAGAAAATTTCTTGTTGTTCCCAAATTGCCTAGACTAGAGAATGCCAGATTTGCCATTGTTGAATCAAGAATCATTACATTCTTCTCAATTCTTACTTCTTGAGCAAGAAGTAAAGATTCAATCTCTTTTACTATAAAAGGATAATTTCTTGTGTTGACTGAGATAACAACTGTCTCACACCCAGGGGGGAGATTATCAAGAATACAATCAATATGGTCTTTAGTAGATACATGATGACCAACAAGAACAAGCACGTCAACATAGTAATGAACACGAAGAACAAATTCATTGATACTTTGAGTTCCTTTCTTTAGATTTTGCAACTGAGTTTTGAACTGAGTTACCTTTGCTCTGATTTGAGAAGCAAAGTAAACTTCTAATGTCTTCCACACTTGTGTAGATGATTCACAATTCACCAATCTTGATAGAATTCCATCAGAGACCAAAGCAAGAATCCAAGATAGAATTAATTGATCTTGTTGTTCGCAATCCAAAAACTCAAGATTGATCTTCTCTACAAGTTCATCACCAAGATAAAGAAACCTCCATGGTGGCAGGATTGAATCTAAAAGAAATGTTGAAGTCGATGACCTTTGGTGGTAACAAGGACTTGCTTCCGCCAAACGAGAAAGTTTTTGAGATCCAGCTTTGATGAAATTGGATAAGGAAATGAGACTGGAGTGAATCAAGAAGAAAAAGAACTTGATCCGCCATTGCCAGTAACCTCATTGAACTTCCAATTCCCAGATCATTCCACTCTGATACCATGTTAAAGTTTCTTAGGAAACTTTGATGCAGATTTCAGTGAGAGAAAGAGAAGGAGGGGATGAACCAGAGTTTATTTTTGAATTGTGAATTTTCTTGCTATCTTGTTGTATTGAGGATTAAGTTTAAATCATAAAGCAGCACGTTTATAGATCTTAACCGAACCTCTAATTAACTACACAGGTAATCGACTGACTTACAACAAGTAACCGACTGGAAGCTAACTCTAACTGTCATCTCAACAGATTGTCAGTAGCCTATTAGTTTACATCTAGTAGCCTGCTGTATGCCATAACTTAGCGTACTCCTTTTCTGTCAACACTTTCTAATGGGTACCTTGTTGATCACTCGTGCATATTTGGCCTGGAAGTTTTTGTTCTAAAGCACACTGGAAATTGGGAACGTGTTTCCATAGTTAAGGCACCTAGTATCTCTTATCCCACTTACACCTGGGAAATTGTTGAGTTTCTCCACATATGGTTATGATGCATACCATTCTGAGGTTTTTTCTTTTGGAGAAAATAATGATCGGTATGTCCCCAGCCAAGGCAAATTAAGATTTGTGTCTATCCAATTCTTTCTGGAGCTTCTTATAATTTGTTATGCTCATTACTATTCTTTTACAGGATGCTAGTGATGTGTCCAGAAGGAGAAGGTGATGAATGGTGTAAATCGTTGATGATCAACTTGCACGCATTGGGCTCATGGGAAATGCGGTCAGCTGTTTATGCAAGATATAAGCTACGCGTGCCTGATCAACTCAACGGCGAACACTGTGAGGAAACAGGTGACAATTTTGTATATAATGAGTGGTGATATTTTGGTATCAAGTAATAAAGGGATGATCAATTTTTATCTTTTTTCTTTTGCGCCCCAGCTTTATTGTAGACTTGCATCTTTTTAGTAACATATTTCTCAAATTTTAGATTTCGCAATTGGTTGGGTGCTTATATTGCTTGGCTAGAGAATCGATCACATCGAACTATTTGTTTACAAGAAACTTAGGGACAAAGTAAGGGTGTCTTGGATATGTTTTGCAATAACCTGAAGAGTAAGATAACAATCGCTCGATATTAATTGTTTTGACAAGTGCGAGTTGGTTCTTTGCATGGGCGGAAGGCACTGCTGCGTCCTTTCCGAAGTGGAAAATCTTCATAAGGCCTCAAATGGGTTTATCGTTAACGATACTCTAATCATTGAAGTTGAATTCCTTATCGCCTCAGAGTCATGGGTGTTTTCAAAACCGAAGATAGAGAAGGGCAATCTTTCTGAGGTGAAGAGTGAATTGGAGAATTGATGAGTTCTTAGACTTTCGAAACTCTTCTTTTGAGAGTGTTTTGCTTTAAAAAAATTAACTTTTGGGGCCTTGTTTTGAGGTTCAAGTGACTTGAGATTTGAAGTTGTGTTATGCTTAATATAACTTTTACAGTAAATAAATACATACATACATATATACACATATATATATATTTATATCCACTTCAATCTCAATCTTTTGACTCAAACTACCATCAACGTTTCCCTTTTTTATTTAATCTCTAATTAGCAAAATTGTTCTTGAGTTTCTCTTTCTAAATATTATTATTCATATTCTAAATTATAAAAATTCCATTACCACTCAACCACGTAACTCAACTAGTTACTTATAAAGGAGTTTTTAATCCCAAGCTTTACAGACTTGTCCACGCACATGAAGCAAAGAGCAAAGGAGTTGACGGTTGTGGGGGTGAAGACGAAGGAAAGCAAAGAATGTGACATTGCCTATGCTTTTTTTTTTTTTTTAACCAAGAAAAAAGATTGAATGTGAGTACTAATGTTTTTATACGTGGAAATTACGTCAATGCGCCTAGGCCCAAATAATAATAATAATATTAAAGGGTGCCGTATTATTTTATGAAAATCCATTTTAAAAAAATAGGATAACTACTGCAACAATCAATTTGTTTCCCAATATTTTTATTTGTCTGTTTTTTTTATTGATTACGTCAATTATATTGTTTCAATTTGATTTTGATTTTTTGAAAGGATTTTGACATTTAACCGATGGGATCTCGTTATTTTGCTTTAATTTTGACAAAATTTAGGTTGTGTTCGGTGGGAGCATGAAAAAGGATGTATGATCTTTTATTTTAATTTCCCTAATCCAAATCTTAAGATGAACAGAATTAAAGTGATATCTTTGAATATCTCACTCAGCCTTTTGCTTGCTTAACTCCAACGTCCAAATTAAAAACCTACAAATAGGACAAGCATATACTAACCTTCACACAGTCTTCTCTAGTTTCGCTTTTCTCTACTAGCATACCAAAATAAGTCATTAGTAAATTTTCTGTGATCCAAGCCTTTTCAACTTAGAGGACGAGTTTCCAAGTGCAGGTATTCCTCTTTTAGCCTTTTTATATTTTTAGAGAGAGAAAAAAAGTTTGTTATCAATTATTAGCATGATTTTTTTTTTTTTTGTTTTGTTTTTGTCCATTATATCACGTTCTATTAGATACGGGTAGGAGAAGTCTTTCTCTATCACTATCCGCAGGTACAACGTTTGAATATAGAGACTGTCACCAGAATATTTTTTTTCGTGAGGTGATAGCTCTGAAATTTTGAAAAACTACTACTCAAATAGTTTCTTCTAATTCTGAGCATGATATTCATACCATATACATATTAAGGATTTGAAGGGGGTTTCTGTTTTTATACACTTTTATGCCATATACATATTCTTGTTTATTCTTAGGTGTTTTATATGTATTATACAATTTTATTCTTGTTTTCTGTCCTCTTTTTAGTGGTGGTTTCTGTTTTGTTTTAAGGGGTTATCTAAATTATTGGCTGTATCTGATTTTGATTTTTAAAACCATTTTGACATTTAATACATGGGATTGTTAAACTGCAAATAATTTCTTCTAAATTATAATGTTTTCTCCCCATATACAGAGCAAGAAGCACTGAAATCACACTAGCATTTTTTTTTAATTTCTTTTGAAGCCATTTATTTGTCCTAAAGTTCGGGCACAATTTAACATCTACTTTCAAAACGAATTAAAGAAAAAAAGAGCAAATGTATTAGTTATACATGTTGTCTACAAATTTTTTTCATTAGCTGAGGACATTTTCGGTTTTTCCAAAGTCATTGTAATTATTTTAGTCAATGTATATATATATATATATATATATTATTTATTTATCTTTTTACCAAAATTTTGGCATATATTGTAATTTTCTCATTTTTTAACCCTAAATTTGTTAAATAATCCTAAGTAACATCAATCTAAAATCTCTAACTCAAGTTCTAATGAGTTTAGGATAACATCTCTACATAAACTCCTCCTCATCCTCCAAGCAAAAGCCAAATGCAGATCCACGTCCCTCTCGACGCACACATCAAGGGACGAGAGCTGAGAAATGATTGTTTTGATTTCTTTTCTTTTCTTTTCTTTTCATTTACTTTTTTGACTTTGCTTTCTTTTTTTAAGGTTATAATTTAATTGCTTTGGTCAGATGTGTGTCCCATGTCTCTTTAATTAATGATATATTGTTTGTTCAATTTTAATTGCTCTTGCAGCATTTTTTTTTAAGATCCTCTTTTCTCTTGTTGAAAATTGAATTACACTTCTTTCTTTTGTATGTTATTTTTTAAAATTTTTTTATTGGTTATTATTTTAAAGGACTTCTTTATTAATTCTTGAGGATGTGAATATGGTTTTGTTTTAAATATTCTTTTACCTATTTTTAAAAGATATTTTCGATTGTTTATTTGCTCAATAGTAAACAATAAATTGAACCACATTATACCCTAAAAAAATTTGAACTACATTATACTTTGAAATACATATTCTTTTATATTTTTCCCTTGTAAGTACGTGTACTCATGTCTTCTTTTTTTCATTTGATACCTGATATTCATTATATCTTTATGTAATGTTTAATTAATATATCACATCTTTTTGAGAATACATACATTTTTTTATTCGTTATCTCTTTGTCTTATTTTTCAATGGCATTTATGAATCAAATATTACTGATCAAATGTTACTGACTAAAATAATATTATTCTAAGTACAATTATAATATTCAAGGGAAAATCAGTTTTCTAAGTTCTTTTTTGAAGAGATTTTCTAAGCTATTTTCTTGTGTTGACTAATACACTAACAATGTACACGTTGAGTTTCTGTCACGCCCCGGAGTACGGGAGGTGACGTGACGGATTATTTAGATTAATTAAAAGAGGAATTTAATTAAAATCAAGAGTTTAGGGGTTAAATCAAATATCTAGAAATGTGAAAGTTTCAAAAACTAATTTTTATAAAAGAATTCATACACATTAAGCAATTGAAATCATTAAACGAATAATAAAATAATAAAGAACCGCGAGTATAGGTCCCACTGACCCACAACTTATGCACACACATGGTACTAACCATATAATAATACAACTACAGTCCAAGCACAAAGAAAGTAACAAACATTACATGCCTTGATTAATTTATACAAATGATCTACTAATCCTTCTACTGCTCCTGAGTTCGGTCCGTTGAATCCTCCCTGAATCTAAATGGGAATCCACCTAGAGGGGAGAAATTTAAAACAAGGAAAATGTGAACGAAAGGCTCAGTAGGACTATATTTTAATAAATCATTTAATTTAAAGAAAAGTCTCACTATTCAGGGAATTATTTAAAAGAACCTTGAATAAATAAATTTAATAAAACCGCTCTTACCCAAAACAGTTTATTTAGTCGACCAGAAATATCGTCATTTTCTTTTCCTAGGCAAACCATAAGGATATCACCACCGTAGTGGCCCAGCTGGGTTTCGGGACCTACCCCCAAGGTCGATCGCTACACGACCCGATCTCTGATATGGCATCATGCCCTTATATTCATTTCTATTATCATACAAAGTCCATTTACCATATATTCTTATTAACATTCATTATGAAAGTTCATTATGAAATTCACTTCAATTCACGGCTTATAAAAATAACCAATAAAGTCTCATTTTTCAATCAATCGTTGAAAACATTTTTATAGAAACCCTTTTTAAAGCCAAATCATTCTAAAACCGGGTTACCAAGGAAAGGGTAGAATTTTTACCTCGATACTCGTGTCGGTGCCCCACACCGTAATCCTGGTCCGCTATACGTTAGCTCTGCGGAACCACGAACGATCCTAGATGCACACTAAGTCGATCAATATCTAGTTTGAGACATCCTATGTTACTAAACCATTTCATGATGTCCTAGTGTGCCTATTTGTATCTTTAAAATCATTTTACAAGCTTGGAATTTCAATCGGGGTTCAAAACAGTAAAAACAGGTGAAAAATCATAAAATTTCCCATGCTCTGTCGGCCTGCCGAACGCCCTGCTTCGGCCAGCCGAACTGTGCAGTTCGGCCTGCCGAAAATCAGGTCCGGTCGGCCGAATATTTTTAAGGTTCGGCCTGTCGAACGACGCAGTTTGGCTTGCCGATCCTTTGAATCCGGCCTGCCGAACACATAGCTCGGCCTGCCGAACTAGAAAAACCCAGAAATTTCAGCCATGGGTTTTCGATCTCCCAAAATCCAAATCTTGATTTTAACCTGTTTCTCTCAAATCTCAGGCATGAAAAACAATCATAAATGATAGAAAAACATACTAGAACACTTTTGAACTCATTTAAATAAGATTTAAACACAAGAATCTCAAAAATCCAAAAATGAGGAAACATAAGGAAAAATGAAAAATCTTGAATCCAATCCATTTTTCTTCAATCCAAGCTTAGATTCTAGTTGTTCTAAGTTCATTTAACTCAAATCGAAGGTTTTCTAAGCTCAAACGAACTTAAATTTCAAAAATGCAAGAAAATTGAAAATTTTGAAAAGGTTTAGAAATTTCAAAATTAACCTCGAATCGAAGCTTTAAATCCACGTTTTTGGTTGCCAAACCTTGTCCCCGAGCTTCCTCCTTGCTAACCCGAAGCTTGGATTCGAATTTTGATTCAAAAATCTCAAAGAAATTTGAGAGGGAAAGAGAGAAACCAAGAGGAAGCGAGTGAGGGAGACTCACGGGAGAGAGGAGGAGAGAGAGAGTGAGAGTTGAGAGTGAAGAGAGAGGAAGGGAAGAGAAAATAAATAGAGAGAAACTGTGGGCGGTTTTACTACGCGAAAACCATATGCCACCCACGGTTTTGTGAAACAGAATTTTTTTTAACATTTTACAAGTTGTTGTGTTTTAAAACTCAAAACATCATTCTAAAACAATAAAAAATCATTTGATTTTATTAAATTAACAAAACAACATAAAATTCAAAATTTAACCAAATGATCAAATTAATGTTGAAACATTAATTATGACACACTAATTCATCATTTTATATTACAATAATATTAAATAAATTTCGAGGCGTTATAGTTTCTTATTTTTATTTTTAATTTCATCACGTTATTCATTACAATCTTACATCTAAACAAATTAAAAAAATGTCTGCAACTATAATTATTAAGTTTTTTAAACTAATTCTCATGATTTCTTTTTTACTAATTCTCCCAATTTCCTTTTCTTCAGGCGGGACCCAGAAGAGCACAAATTATACACGCTATACCTGTAATTTGGCATCCTCTATAACCCAGGTGCATAAAGATTAACACCGACGGGGCGGCCCGCGGTTGGATTGGCGAAGCGAGTTGCAGCGAGGTTTTTCGCGATTGCACCGGTTCCATCCTCGGAGCGTTCAGCGAATTATGTGACCGTGGAACGGCGATTGAAGCAGAGATATGCGGAGTCATTCGAGCGATAGACATCGCATGGAGTCGAGGTGTTCGATGTATTTGGCTAGAGTGTTACTCATTGCAGGTGGTTAATATGGCAAACACTCTTTCACTGGATCACGTGCCACTTTCAGTTAGACAAAGATGGATCATGACGTTGGAGATGATGCACTCAATGTAGGACTGTAGAGTCTCTCACGTATATAGGGAGGGAAAGTCAGTGGCGGACAAACTTGCAAATTATGCACTCGAGTCTAGATGTCCATTTCACATTTGGTAGTAAGATGATCTTCCAGATTTCGTGCTTGATGAGGCCAAGTTGGACGCATCTGGCCTTGCTCGGTATAAGATTAGATAGGATATTTTTAGTTGTTTTCGCTTTTGGGATTGTTCTGTATAGATCACGAGACTAAACGGATCTATTGTAAATATTTAGAATTGACTTTCATTAGTTTTTATTAATACAATGTTGTTACAAGATAAATAACGAGGGTGCTATGTAATGGTGCCAACTTAGTTGGTATGCTTTGGCCACCCTGATTCTTGTCCTCTAACATTTTTTTTTTCAAAAAATATTTTTAAGTATACTAATACGCTTTACTTTGTTTGTATTGAGAGCCCATTGGCATTTTTTTTCTTTTACTGGTCCGTTTGGTATGTATTTTTTTTTTCTATTTGATCATTAATAGTATAATGTTATAGTTTATATTGACTAATATAAGCCTACAAGATATTTTTGTTATGAGCTGATAGTTAAATTTACCACAAACAAGAAGCTAGTGCGAAGATATTATACATCACATGACTATTCCACCAAAAAGTTTTATTTTAGTTATCTTTGCGCTAAGACCTCTAAACCAAAGCCACGAATAAGTTGAGTTTACGGAAGCTACCATATTTCCTGTCTTCTTCTGACAAGCTTCCGAGTTTGGATTATATATGATGGCCATGGCTATCTTTATGCATTAGAAGTTTGAAGATTTACAATCAATAAAATAATCCTCACAAAATGTGCACAAAAGACAATAAAAAACTTCAGTCAAACACAAAAATACAAAACAAAAAGTAAAGTGAAGATCGAATTAAAAAATAGGGAAACGAAGAACAGGAGTGATTCATAAGCTGTTCTTAGCAATTGGTGGATCAATTTACGATTTTAACACCTCGTGTTTGACCTCCATATATTGATGTTCTCTGGTTTCCTCTTATATGATAAAGATGACGATATATATATATATATATATATATATATATATATATATATCAATATTAATATATACATACAGGACTCCTTTTCTCTCTCGCTAGCTCTCTCTCTGTACGTGTTATGCAATTTTTATTCTTGATTTCTGTTCTGTTTTGACTTACGCAGAAAAGAGTTATGATTCAATTATTGGTCTAAAGTTTTCGCAATGCAATAAAGGAGTTTCAAGGACCAAAAGAAACCACCCGGCTCTCTACTGGTGGAAAATTAAGTCCTACTCTTTATTATTAAATACATTTATATATGAAAGTGGTATCTTCGAAGTTGGAGGCTACAAATGGGGCGTTTTCTAGGGACTAAAATTTATCTTTTTTTTTTTTTTTTTCCTGAGTATATGTCCGTTCCTCTTACTTTAGTTTTATGTTGGATTGATATTTTTATTTTTGAAAGACATAAAAATAAATTAAAATATAAGGGCAAAACAATTTCATGATTGTCCTATTATTTATTGACACATATGGACGTTCTCAAGCATAACGGGAACAAATTCCGTTCAACATTGTTCGGAAAACATTAGAGAAAAAGGAGACCGAGCTCATCATAGAGGGGAAAAGAAAACAAATTTATGCAAAAGAGACAAAAATGCTGATTTTGTCTTTTTTTTTTTTTTTTTTTTTTTTTGCTTCTCTAGGAAATTGTCGTTTTACCCAAATGGAGACAACGAAAGCGTCAATGGGAAGGAAGGATTACATCTCCCTATCACCAAACCCTAGATGGGGTAATGGCATGGCGGTTTAATTAAACTAATAAAAAATATTAACAAAATTTGATAATTAATTAATAGGGTTATTAATGAAAGTATGGTAAATTTTAAACTTTTAGACAAATGTTGTTTGTTAAGTCCTAATAGATAATGCTATGTATCGCCTCTGAATTAAGCTAAATTATAAGATAAAATTAGCAAGAGCAAGTGGGGCCATACCGGGTCCATATTGTGCACACACATGATATTGACATAAAATAAAATACAAACCACAATCCAACCAAAATAAATAATATTTACATGCCATATGCCTTAATCAATGGACACATAGCTAAGTTTGAACTCCTATGGTCCACTTTCGCAATCAATAGCATCCTAATCGATGGTGTACTGCAAACCAACTAGAAGGGGGGAAATTTTAAAAAATAAAATAAAATCATGAGCAAAATATCCTTAGAGAAATCCATTGAAATATTATAATCAGAGATGACATATTCTAGGAACCTAACTTGTATTGATCAAAATTTACACCTCTCCCCCTTAGCATATAACTGATGTCCCCGTAGAGTCGGTAAAACAATTCTGATTTATTGCTCATGGTCCTCCTATCCTAGAATAAATCTGTACATCGTCAGTGAACATAATCATGAACTAATCCAAGTCAGGTCAAAGTCCCAATTTATTAAGTCCATAGGAGTTGCCGAAGCATCTGCCAACTTGAACGACTTTGCAAGATATGTAAGATGTCCATACCGAGTCCTAAAGGCCATTCTAGAGGTTCATTCTTCCTTTATTCTGTGTTGATGATTCCTTGTGCATGAATTCATTCTCGAGGGGTACAAGGAGCCTTCTAGTTGTCCGAACAATTCATCAATCCTTGCAGTGGTTGTTGGTTCTACACTGTGACCTAATTCAATTGCCATTTGTCAACTCAAAACAAAGAGCCCCGTCGTGTTTCTTAGCAAACCGAACTAATGCATCACATAGTGATGTACTATTTTGTACATGTCCTTTATTTATAAGCCCTTGACGCCGCTTCCTTAATTCCTTTATTTTTGTCAGCGCCATCCGATACAGCACGAGGAAGATTGAAACAGTCCCGGGGGAGCAAACTCAATACCAAACTCAATCTCACAGTGTGGTGAAACTCACATTGTTTACACTTTACTCTCCTTTTAAAGTTTAAGGAATACACAACAAGCTAAACTGACTACACTAGAACTGGCACTGTAGGATTCACCTAGACATGATCTAAGGAATCGCTCATTAAACATGATTTCCTTTCATCCAGGTTTCCTTTCTAAGGTAACAATCAATTGCGTCATTACACTTAGGTAGTCAATCCGCTCTTAGGATTACACTATAGGTACACATTGGGATTTCTATTGAATCATCCTCTAAGCCTCACCTACCCCCAATCATCATCTTTAAAAAAATTTCCATGTTACTCGCATACACTCATCCTGAAGGTGGGGTAATAGTCGTGCCAAACCTTTCTATTTCAAAAATCAAGGCGTATACAATTGGATTCAAAATGGGAGAATTTATGACACCGTTATCGGGTAGATCAAGAGCTAAAACTAAGAAATGCGAATTATGTGGTAAACTACTGCAGGAAAAAGTAATGTTGAAAATCATGAGGGTCATTCTTTTACCATCAATGGGGCTACCACTTCCATTGTTGACACCACCATGTTGGTTCCTCAACTAAATTGGATTCCTCTCGTTGTTCCTTCAAGGTCCACCTGCGGTCTTTATCTCATCCTCATAGTAAGCGATCTTTGTCTCTCCCAATCAATGATGCTGATGACACCGATTCACCATACACCTGTATCCTTAAAGCAGCCAGTCGTTGCTGGATAGAACCTTTGAATCTTTCTCACAACCTAATGCATTCTGTGGCGGAGGGAGCATTAGGTCCCCTAGGTAAACTTGTCTCATATTTCCTAACTGTACCTTTATTTGTCTTCAGGTCATGAAATTCAATCATTTCTTGCCCTTGCATCCTTGTGGTTAATACAGGTCTTAGAACATCCTCTTAGCTTTATCTTATTTAACTTCCTAGTTATCCTCTATATTTCTATCAAGCGTTAACAATGCCTTTCAGTTTGTGCCTTGCTTAACTTGACATGATATTCTTTAGGCACTCCCAATGTATCCATACATCTTTCCACGAAGTCAAATCATTGCTCAACAGCTCGAGCGGAGGGTCTCTATTTCGTTAAAGACTAGAATTGCAGCATGACTAAGTTCTCATGAATACCTCTCTCGATGACTCACAGTAGGATTTACACGTTGTGCCCTTGCCGTCATTAGCCCTAAGGTAGCAGACTTAGCATCTATCATTCCCTCGCCATTGATGGGGTCTGAGTCAGTAGCGGCATAACGATGCCTAGGCGTCAACCTCCCATTCCTCAATAAGAGAATTGGACGATTAGTGGTTCTTCCATGTCATATCTACGTGTGCACAATTCGCAAAGTTCAAACCTAGGGCTCTGATATCAATATGTCACAAATCCTAGACTGGGTGATGGCGTAGTAGTTTAATTAAACTAATTAAATAATATTAACAAAATTTGCCAATTAATTATTAGGGTTATTAATGAAAATATGGTAAATTTTAAACTTTTAGATAAATGACGTTTGTTAATTCCTAATTGATAATGCCATGTATCGCCTCTGAATTAAGCTGAATTATAATATAAAACTAGCGAGAGCAAGTGGGGCCATACTGGGCCCACATTGTGCATACACATGATATTGACATAAAATAAAATACAACCATAGTCTAACCAAAATAAATGATATTTACATACCATATGCCTTAATCAATGGACAGATAGCTAAGTTTGAACTCCTACGGTCCACTTTCGCAATCAATAGCATCCTAATCGATGGTGTACTGCAAACCACTTAGAAGAGGGGAATTTAAAACAAAACAATAAAATCATGAGTGAAATGCTTAGTAGGTTGTAATCTTGGAAAAACATTACTTTAATTAAATAAATAAGATCGCGTTAACCCAAATATAGGCAAAAAAAAAGAACAATAAGATCAATTTTTCATGTACTTACGGTGTTAGTTACCATTCTAGTCTAATAAGCATCTATTATCCTGTTTATCATTTATCACTAGGTAAAGCCATTAATTTCACCACAGTAGTGGCCCAGCTAGGTTTTGAGACCTGCCTCCAAGGTCGCTCTTTGCACGACCCAATCTCAAATTTGGCATCATACCCTAGCTTATCATTTTGAACAGTATTTCTGACTCAGTACTATTTCATTATTCAAGTCTCATGTTACCGAATTTCTTATTTACATCCTTTATTCTATTCATTATCCTTTGTAATCATTTCATCATTCCATCAATATTGGAATAACCAAATAAATACATCATAATCATACCTAGAAAACGTTTTTCAAGAAAGCATATTGTGGCCAAAACCCTTTTAAAATTTTGGCTACTAAGGAAAAAAAGGTCAGAGTCCTACCTTGTTACTTAGCACAATACCATACACACCACAGTCTCGGCCTATTATACATCAGCTCCTCGGAACCACGAACAACCTTAGATATAAACGAGATTCGTCAATATCTAACTTAGAATATTCTACAACACTATGCTATCTCATGGTGTCTTAGTGTGCCTTTGATATTCATAAAATCATATTGCAAAGTCAAGATCTCTATTCATGTTTTAAACGGTGAAAACGAGTGAAAACAACCATTTTTCATAGAGTCTGGTCGGCCTGTCGGAGTCCCTGGTCCAGCCTACTGAACTGTCAAGGTTCGACCTATTGATCATCTAGGTCTGACCTACTGAAGATATGAGTCCGGCTTGCCAAACTCTTGGATCCGACCTACCGAAGTCTAAGTTCGGCCTGCCGATTTGTCGAAATCTAGAAAATTCCATCTTTTGGGTCTCGGCCAATCCAAGCTCAAAAGCTCATTTTTAACCTGTTTTACAATTCCCAAAGCATGGATGAATCCAAAAACATTAAAATAGCACGATAGAACATATTTAAACACTTTTTAACGAGTTTTTCATGGAAATTTTTAAATTATTCTAAAAATGAGAAAAAGGAAAAAAGACTTGATTTAGCTCAATTTTTGTTCAAACTAGCTTAGATTCATGGTAAAACAAACTCTTCAACTTAGATTAAACATTATTTGGGTTCAAGGAGACTTGAATCACAACATTCAAGAAAATTTGAAATCTTAAAACCTAACTTTGAAACTTTGAAAAAGGGGAAGATAGAGCTTACCTCAATGGACATTTTTGCAAGGGTTCTTGGTGGCTTGAGCTTCGTTTCCTTGCCCCAAATCAGCAGAAAAATCTAGAGAAGGAGAGAAAGAAAATGGCATGGAAAGAGAGAAAAGGAAGAGCAAGAGAGAGAGAGAGGAAATGAGAGAATGAGAGGGAAGGACAGAGTAAGGGAAATAAATAGAGAGGGGGCCGAGTGGTTTCAGAGTTAAAACCATGTCTAGCACATGGTTTTGGTGAAATAGTGTCAAGGTTATTTGAGTTTTAGTAAGAAATGACTTGTTTTGGAATTTGACAATTTGCTTTGTTCCAAAATTTAAAATAACTAATAGAAATAATTAAAAGTGAGATTAATCAAAAAATATCACAAAATAATTAGATTGAGTTAAAAATATAATATGGCACACTAATTCACCAATTACTTACTAATTATGCTTAATTAATTTTTAGGTGTTACACTCCTTTACTTGAAAATATAGGAGGCAGAGGCTTTAAAGTTACCTGGTGAATAGGACATAATGTGACGACCTAACTTTTTAGACCATTGATGAGACTGTAAAAGTGTACATTTTCTAAGGCTTAAATCATTTATTTACGCTTTTATTTCTCATTAAATTCTCTAATTAATAGCATTTTGTGTTAATAAGTATTTTCGTGTCTTAGTGTGTAAATGTGTTTAAAAATATGTTTTTAGTGTGTTTTTATGTTTAATAGAATTTTTAGTAATTTTTAGAGTCATTTCAGTGTGTTAAATAAGTGTCTAGTCTGTAAATAGTCAAAACCGTAAAAGTAATGCAGTTATTTTATTTTGAGTTTTAGTGTGTTTGATAGTGTGTTTTAAGTTTGTAAATATGTCTTATTATATTTTTAGTAATTTCTAAAAATATTTCCAAGTCATAAAAATTATATCTGTGCCAAACCGTAAGAGACTGGAAATTTTAGGAGTTTTTATTTATTTTTGCGTGTTTTAATGTAAAATAAATATTTTTAATATTTTTGTAAATATTATGTTTGTAAAATAATGTGTTTGTGATTTTTAGATTTGAAATCTGGAGGAAAAAGGGAGCAAAACGACACCAAAACAGACAAAATCAGACATCAAATGCATAAAAAAAACCTTAAAATATTCGGATTCATCTGAAGGGACACGTGGCAAGTTTTTGGCCATCGGATGATCTGCCAAATCAATCTCAGCCGTTCGAGGACGAGACGGGTGTCAACGCGTCATCCGGTGCGTCAACAGAATCTCAGGTACAAGTCCACGTGTCACTTTCTGATTTGCGCGTGCATTACACGCACAGACAAAGCTGCAGACGCGTCAGAGGGAATCTCAGGCAGCTCAGAATCTCGTGCGGTAGACTCTATGTGTATCTGTTTTTCTAGCCGTTAGATCAGCTGAGGAAGACTAATCTAACGGTCCAAAATTACGGTCCACTGGTCCCACCTGGGCCCATTCTTGAACGCCTCTGTCAGCCATTGGATCGCGCATTCAACGGGTCAGATTGCGCCTGTTTCATGCTGCCCTGACCTGCGAAGCACAGGATCCCAAACTAAAATTCGCATATCGACGAGCACATCTCAGCGTGGAAGTGGAGATAAAATCGGATCAAATGATCCGATTCTTCAAATAGTGAACTCCTTTCACTATAAATAGGGGCTCTCCCCCCTCATTCAAGACCTCAAGGCCTTCGGGCCTCTCTTTCCCTTCTCTCCATTTTTCCTATTTTTTTCCTTTTTACCCCTTAGGTAATATATATATATATATATATATATATATAATAAAATAATGGTTAATTTAGTGTAGAAAGTCTGGTGAGGCAGAGAGATGATCTTGTATGCGTAGTACTCGGGTATGGATTTTATCTCTATATCTGTTTTGTAATGCTTATATTTTGTGGAATAAATTATATTTTTATGTTTTTAATAATTATTGTTACTGTTGTTATGCTGCCAATTTTTACATAAATTCAGTCATGCTTTCTTTATGTAATTTAATTGTGTTGCATAATTAATATTAATAATACTAAAGTCATGCTCGTTTATTAAGTTGAGTTTCTGCTGCATTATAGACATAGACTGGCAAAGTAAATGCTTGGTAATTCTTGATTTATTGTAGACAGAGGATGACATAGTGTATTCTTAGACCATTTAATAAGTTGAGGTGCTGCCGAAATTAACATAATAATTTATTCCATAAAAATATATTAATTTTGATTTCTTATTATTTTTTCTATCTTAAAATTATGTTAATTATAATTGAGTGACAGCGGTTATAATTTTCATAATTAGTGCACCAAATCATTAGTGACAGATGATTATTTTGCTAGTTTTTATAGGAAAACCCTTACTGCATTATGGCTTGCTATATTGTCGATTTAGGTTGACCTATATAATTAGTAAAAAGTGTTTGCAATTAATAAGAAAAGATATGATAAATCAAATGTTTTAGATAATTATTAATTAGAGTTAAAATTCTATATCAGTTGCAAAACATACAAGGGATTCTTAAAGCTTCACCGTTTTAATTTTACGCTTTAAATTTTGAATTAAATAAAATAAAAACCACAAAAATATTTCTTTTAATTTACACTTTGATTTGAAAAAGTGCTTGCCTTTTTGAACGTTTATTTTTAACAATTTGTCGAGTTACAAATTTTCACCTCCCTGTGGATACGACAACTTTTCTATGCTACAAACGTCCGCCGTTTATTATTACAAAGAATAAACATTTCTTGGGCGTTACCAACCATCCTTAACGTTCTTTTAATCTTAATTAATTTTATTTAGGTTACAAAAAAAGGGCAACCTTTTTTTTACATATGTTAACTTTTTTCATAAACATATCTTTTCTAAATAATATATGTAATAATTGTTCTACTTACATTTCGAATCATAGTAAGTAAATAATTTTCTTTAAAATAACATACTTTTAAACATATAATTCAAAGTAAAAATAGTCTTGCAGCGGTATCCATACCCTTGATTACACTTTTGCTTGTTTGTCATTGCCACCTCAACAATAATTCTATTTTGGCCTCTTGGCTAGATTTCTCACAGTATAAAATCAACTATGTGACCTATTACTTAGTAAGTCCAAACATAGCCCACAAAACAATTTTTCTATTTATATGGATGGTCCATTTTTGCTTACCTATGAACTTTAATTATTCATTTCTTAATCTTTCATTGAACTATGGGCCCAAGTGTTCGCACCATGTGTGCAAGATCATCATAAGATTGAGATTATAATATCATTCTTTACTTAAATCTCTCCTTGGGTCGGGAGTTGGTGTGGCACTTACTTACTTTTCTAGTGTATCACTTTACCAGTTTATTTATTATGGTGACATAATATACATGGTGCTTAAATAACTTTAAATAAGTGCATAACAAATAAGTGCATAACAAATGCAATTAATTAAGGACATAAATAATACATTTTTATTTAAAAATCATTAATTCCATACTATAGGTGACATTTGAACTTACTTGTAATTAAGACAGCGTTAACGAAGTTCCTGTTCCTCTATTATCTACCAAAATGTCCTACTTGGATAATATTCCATCATAAGCTAACTTGTTTGTTACCGACTACTTGTCGATATCAGAACTTTGATACTTAAACGCTTAATCTAATCATAAGTCAGTTTTTCTTAAAAACCTGAATGTAACATAACTTATTTTCTCTCATCTCATGTTGTCTTTTTGTAACTAACAAAATATAGAGAAATTCCCACTAAGGGGCATTCTTTTATTTTGGATGTTTTGAAGTCCATTTGAGCATTTTCATAGACAATTACGATTTTGCACTTGACGGGCCTCATAAACTTTTTAAACTTATTTTAGTTAAAAATGTGAATTCCCTTGCTTAGTTGCAACAGTGCAAATAAAACAAGACATTGGTTTTCTTTTTGGTGGAAAAACCCATTTGAACAAAATTTTTATGATTTGAACCCGAACCATGAAAATTTCTACAGTTTTGTTCCTGGGACCAAAACCGACCATTTTACACCTTTGGGCTTGGTTTTTTGTAAGAATTAAAACTTTCTAAAGTCCTCAGGCCACATTCTTTAAGTTTAAAATGTTTTCCTTTTTAACACAAATTTCAAAATTTTGTGATCATAACTCTTAAAATTCAAGAGAGGAATTTTGACAAACAGTCCGCGTTGCTCAACAGTTTCAATGTGTTTATAACTTTTATATTTCAATGTGTTTATAACTTTTATATTTTAACTTTCTTCAAATTCCAGCTATATAGTCTAGTTTCTAGCTGGTTTTCAAAACTACCCCGTTAAACAATTTTTTTTCATTATGGCCCCTTTGAATTTTCAAGACTTTGCTCACAAAATTTGCTTTTCTCACTTTTTCCAATAGTTATAGTTTCTTACAAAAAACAAATCATCATCCATTCTCATCAAGAATCCCCTTTTCTTGAAAACATTTCATGTTTTGCACAAAAACCCTATTTAATAAAACTTTTTCCTTTGAAAACTCCTAACCTGAGTTCCTACTCATACCATCACCATCAACACACTTCATAAATAATTATAAAAGCCGTTTATACCAACTATAGTCCATTATTTAACATAAACATACAAAACTTTGAATAAAAACATCAAACTTTCAAGAAAAGTTTAGATTTTTACCAAGGTTGTTGTACTAGTTTTTGAACCTCCTCAAAGAGAGCTTGATTAGTCAAACTTCTTAGCACAAAATGTGACAAAGTTTTCATCAAAAACCACCCAAGAAACTCAAGAGAAAACCACAAATTTCAATTGAAAAAAAATATAGATTTTACCTTGAGAAAGTTGTTGAACCTTGATTATACTCGTTGAACTAGCTTTAAAAATAGATTGGAAATGGTGTTTTCTTGAGAAAATTTTTTGAGAAAAGCTTCGGTATAGGTCCAGTTTTGGCATGGAGGAAATAGAAAATTTTTTTTACAAGCTTATGGATCATTTTGAAATTTTGCAAACTTTGGGGCAAAATTTGAAATAAAAATCTTGTCTTCTCCACTAGTTAGACCCGTAGTGTCTCCCATGGGTGGTGTGCCCAATTTTTATCCTTTTGGGAAAAGTAGGTGGTCACTACACTGTATTTTTCCTGCACTACCAGTGTAAAACTGTGTAGATATCTTCTTCACACTGTCTAAATTTACACTGTATAATTTGAGATGCCAAACAATCCAGTTTCTATTATAGCGGTGCTTATATCTGTGTTTACACAACTGACTATAAAATTACACTGTATTATGTACTATTAATTTATGTAGGTCTTTTTACACTATATATCAACAACAGTTAGTCTGTATACACTTATATCCTTACTAGTCTAATTGTCTAATATACAGTCAATTCTTACATGGTGTAAGACAAGGCACGATTTTCTACTTTACTTAACAAAAGGAGGACGAAAAAATTATTTGAGAAAAAATTATTCTAATGAGGGGGAGGATGAAAAAAAAAAACCAAAAGGAAAAGAAAGGAAAAAAAAAGAGAGACAAAAAAGAATGAAAAAATAAAAAAATAGATTAAATAAATTAGAAAATAAAAAATAAAAAGAAAAAAGAAAACATACCGAGGGAGCTCCCCTCCACGCGTCAGGTTCATGAGAAAGAGAGTATTCGTTCTTCCCTTTTTTAGTGGTATAGATATGTCCATTTTGTCAAATGTTGTGACTTTTTTTTCCAGTTAACAAGACACCAAAAAACAAGCTCTCGGGCTTTGGATCAAGGTCGAATGATCAGCACTTTGCTCAAGGTTTCACATTATGCCCTCTTATTTATTCTTATATGGGATTCTTATTTTATTCAATTTCCTAGAAAAAGCTTCTTTGAACAAAAATAAATACAAAAAATTATTATATTCTATGGAGGAACAATACAAAATATATTATTTTTGAGATAAATTATAAGTATTTCAGGCTTAGTAATTTCTCGTTTATTGAATAAAGTAATTTGAAAATTTTAATATTTAATGTTTTGCAGAAATTTCAAGAACCAAAAAGACATCTTCCTCCGGCACACTGCTTGTTGAAAGCTCAATCACTCCTCATCATTAAACGCTGAAGAATATGAAAATGGTGTTTTTGAATTTGGGGCTTACATGCGGTGAGGTTGTAATGCTCTAATACTCTTTTATATCGCAAATCATCACTGCAGGGTTCGGACAAAGCATGATATCAAAGTCTTGACCCAGCCGGAAGTGTGACTAACGAGGACGTTGGGTCCCCAAAAATGGGGTAATTGTGACAACCATAATTCCCTTGAGGTAAAGAGCGTCAAGAAAATGTGGGTTGTGCAATCCCACATCATCTGTGAATGGTCATAAGTAGTGGTTCATAAGTAATGACAACACCTGTCAATAGTATAAGGCCTTTTGAGATGAATTCCAAGAGCAAAACCATGAAAGCTTAGTCTCAAAACGGAAAATATCATGCCAAGCAAAAGCGAAGGTGAGGACCAGAACCTGTGACGCCCTTGAATTTTAAAGTAATGTTAGTTATGTTAAGTTTAATTATTAAGCGTGCCAGTGTAAATTTTGTTGTTAATTTTAGTCATTCGAAGATTTTATTGCATCTGTTATATTTAAAATTTGATTTTTACTTTTAAAATACCAAATGATATTTTGCCCCACATTTTTCCCATATTTATAAAAATGCCCTTGGGGCTTTTCTTTTTATTCTTCCTTTCCTTTTTCTTTTCATTTTTCACGCTCTCTCTTTCTCTTTCTTCCTCTCGCGTTCAGCCCTCTCTCTCTCCTTCTTTCTCTCAAAAATTTTGATTTCAAGCTTCATTCTCATGGATTTGAGCAAGGATTGAAGTTCAATCATCAAGTTTTTCATCCAAAAATGATGATTAAAGGTTAGCCCTTTTTCTCTAAAACATTTGATTTTCGTTTTGAATCTTTGATGTATTTTGCAATCTGAACTTTGGTGAGCTTAGATAATGTTTGATCTAAGCTTATAGGACTTGTTTTATGATGGATTTAAGCTTTATTTGAACAAAAATTGATTTAATCAAGTTTTGACATTTTTCTTTGATTTTCAAATCAAAGGTGAAATTGAGTTTAAATTTGGAAAAAAAATGGTTTAAGTTTATTCTACTATTATTTCCTATGCTTTCTATGTGATTTTTATGCTCTGGGATTGAGAAAACAGGTTTTAAATTTGAATTTTGAGCTTGGGGAGGTCGAGACTCGAAGTCTTAGGTCCTCAGATTTTGCCAGTTCGGCAGGCCAAACTTGATCTTTGGCATTCCAGATTCAAGAGTTCGGTAGGCCAGATTCATTTGATCGGCAGGTCGGACTTGAGAAAGTTCGACAGGCTGGTGCTGTAAGACCGGTAGGCCGAACTGTGCAGTTCGGCAGGCCAGACCAGGATGTTCGGCAGGTCGACTGTAACTTGAAAAATTATGTTTTTACTTCGGTTTTCAATGTTTAATGATTTTGAAATGTTTCAAAAAGGATTATGATTTTGGGTTTTGATTATTTTGAATCAAAAAGGCACACTAATAATTAAATTAACATAATGATATTTGTTAAATATAATTTCTAATTTTAAATGTAGGTTTTAAGCTCTCGAACATATATGGAGCATACGTTGGATTTTATTTGGAGCTTATGTTATTGGATTTCAAATGAGGTAGGATATACATATATTTTTATCCCTTTCTTTGGTAGCCCTTTTTAAACTGTTTGGGCCAAATGCTTGACCTTTGAATGATTGATGAAAATAATTTATCTTTGATCTTGAAGAATTGTATTTTGATATTCCTTTCAGATTTTCAAAACCCATACGGTGATGTTTTATTAAGTTTCATTCAAGTAAGTATTTATTGATTTTTATTAAGATCTTGAGATTAGTTTACCAATGATATTTTTATCTATAACTGTTATTTTAAATAACCTATTTTTAACTAATTATCCTACTGAGTCTTCCACTCACGTTTTTTATTTTTAAAAATCCCCTTCCAGGTTTGGAGAGGAAGGAAGATCTCAAGATTAAAACCTGGCTCTTTGGATTGAAATGGTATTTTCTCGAAAACTGTGGCATGATATGTGTACTGTACGACTAGTCCCGATGTCGTCATTTATATCAAACACATACTTTGATATATTTTGTAAATGATGATTCATTTTCGTCTTTGTGAGTCCCACCACTTGTTTAATTTTGAAGACGATAATTTTCGATGATTTTCAATGATTTTGTATTATTAATATTATGATTTACTATTTATCTACCTACCCACCTTTGTAGGGTAAGCATCCACGTGATGGTGAATGAGAATAGGATCTCAGCCCCACCTTCATGGCATTCACGTGACGGTGACCGCCGATAACAATATTTATTTACTTTCTACATATATTTATTTGCTTTTTCTTTAATTACTTCGTTTAATTCATCTTATTTACCTAAAACTCCCAGACCCCCACCTCGGGGCATCACATAACCCCTCCAATGGATTCTTTGTGAACGATTTTCTTGTCCTTGAAGTTGAAGTCCAATGCAAATACGAAAAAAAAAAAGTTTTTATGCTTATTTAGCTTTAGACTATCAAAGTACTCTTATATCACGTACTACGTGTTAATTATGTGTAATTTCTATCAAAAATCATTACAGAAGCAGTTCTTTTATTTCATGGATCGCAAGAATGAAAATTAGAGAAGAGCAATCTTGCTGGGAGTGTGATAATTGCATCGCTGGAGGAAATGTACCATATTGGTGCTAGCTTAAAACTCTCGCATGATTTTTCTTTAGGATTGTTTTGAAATCTTGATATTATGGATTATAACTTGAATGTTTTCGCGAGTGTGTATTTACTTAATCCAGTCTTTTACTCTTGGTGCTTGTAAAGAAGTCATGCTTGTCCCTGGATCTTTTTATTATTATCGTTATTATTATTATTTAAGATCCAAGGCTTAAAATATTCTTGGCTTCATTTTTTGTTCCAGGGAAATTGTTAAATCGCATCAAAACATCACTTATTCACTAATCAAGATATTGTATAAAAGACCATCAATGATGAACTTTTGTTACCATGGTCTTTGAATGTACCTAAGATTCATAATTATAACGTTATTTTAATTGACTTAAAGACCCTCACAAATCAAAAAATAATAATAATATCGTGGAAATATATTAATTTCTTCAAGTTAGTAAAATCAATTCTTATAATTTGGAACAGAAACATTTTTCCTTGGTTATCAAAACAAAGAATTGGTAGACTACTAGGGCTAGCCCTATGGTTGGGATGGGTGCGATGGGGTTAAGATGAACGTAAAGATTTCATCAGCCATGAGCACGAAAGAAGGTACCGTCAAGGTCAAGGGGGATGCCTTCCTTGACATGGTGCTGTTAGATTCCTGCTTCATCATTGAACTCTTCTTGAGGAACTTCCAGGAGGATCCTGACGATGATGACATGCTGGATAGGCCTTGGCTGAAGAAAGACATAGAGATGGACTTGCTTAGGCTCGAAACTCAGCCTCCTTATTCCTTTCTTGAGAGACCATATGACTTTGCTGGGATGCCGCAGCTGCGTATATTGGAAGCGGCTCATGATTCGAGGGCAAAAAATTAAGAGTAAGTCACAAACACTAAAACAGAAATGGAAACTTTCATGCCTCTACAAAGCTCACGGTCTGTGTCTTCTTTCGTTATACCAAAGGCAAGGAATTAGAAGTGCATGAAATATAGCATTTCATAGATTTGGTCAGACAAGTTCTTTGTCAAACTAAAATTTATCATTCCATAGATACTGGTAAGAAATCTACAGTAGTGAATAGAATAAAACATTTTATGGATTTGGACGGACAGTTTCTTTGTCTTGAGAAAAATTTTCCATCTGAGAAACGCTTATCTCTATTATGCAAAAACATTGGATTTAGCAGGGGCACAATTTGTTAATGTTAGGGTACGGTAACCAAAATTCTGTTTGGTCTGATCTGAAGAGGCGCGCTGCGACATATGTAGTGGAGCTATAATTATGAGAATATTTTGTGGTCTGTGATGGCAGCGACAGGATCGGGGGCCGATCCCGTATGTTAAGGTTACGCTACTTTATATATATGTATGATTATGTCTTCTCCTTTAGTATAAATTATTTTGATGTCATAGATTTGTTTTTCCCCTGCCTATGGTTTTTTTTTTTTAGAATTTTCCACGTAAATCTGTGTTCTTGTTCTTTATTTCCCTATGGACTATTTTCGTTATTTTATAACAGTTAAGTTCTGAAAATCCTAGCTTAGTGGACTTAGACATAGAGGCATCCAATTTGTTCAGCATACCAAATTTGAAACCCACACGAACATGATCAGATCTTTCAGAATTTCATGTACGAGATGCCACAGAAAGTCGTCTTAGAAACGTCATGGCATTAGATCAATGTGAGGCTAACATTTGCAACTATACTTTTCTTCAGGATCAACTGAGAGACGATAAAGAAGACGTCGATTTGCTGGTTGAGAAGAAGATTGTGAGAAACATGCTTGAAAGCAACGATGTGGTTGCCAAATTGTTTAACAAACTCCACGTAGAAATTGCTATAAATGACAAATGCTATGAAGAGGTGTGCAAGAAGTTGAATTGTAACGCCCCGAAATTAATTTAACGTTATTGTAATGTAAAATGATGAATTAGTATGCCATAATTAATGTTTCAATGTTAATTTGATCATTTGGTTAAATTTTGAATTTTAGATTATTTTGTTAATTTAATAAATTCTAACGATTCCTTATTTTTTTAAAATGTCATTTTGAGTTTTTAAAACACAGCAGTTTGTTAAATGTTAAAAATATTCCGTTTTACAAAACCGTGGGTGGCACTTGGTTTTCACACAGTAAAACCGCCCACCGTTTCTCTCTATTTACTCTCTCTCCTCTCCCTTTCTTTGGCCCACTCTCACACACACTCTCTCTCTTCCCGTGGCCTCTCTCTCGTTCTCTCTCGCTCTCTCCTCTCTCTCTCAATTTCACTCAAATTTTTGAAACAAAATTCGAATACAAGCTTCGGGTTAGCAAGTAGGAAGCTCGGGGACGTGATTTGGCAACCAAGAACGTGGATTGAAACTTGAATTTGAGGTTCGTTTTGAAATTTCTAAACTTTTTCTAAATTTTCAATTTTTGTGCATTTTGAAATCTAAGTTTGTTTGAGCTTAGAAAACCCTTGATTTGAGTTAAAGGAACTTAGAATGCCTATAATCTAAGCTTGGATTGAAGAAAAACAGATTCGATTCAAGATTTTTTATTTTTCCTCATTTTCTCGCATTTTTGGATTTTTGGGGATTTTTGTGTTTAAATCTTGTTTAAATGAGTTCAAAGGTGTTCTATTATGCTTTTCCATCATCTATGATTGTTTTCTATGTTTGGGATTTGAGAAAAACAGGTTAAAATCAAGATTTGAGTTTTAAAAAACCCAAAACCCGTGGCTGAAAATTCTGAATTTTTTCAGTTCGGCAGGTCGGATTCAAAGGATCGGCAGGCCGGATTCATCTGTTTAGCAGGTCGAACCTAAAAAATGTCCGGCTGATTGGACTTGATTTTCGGCAGGTCGAGCTGCACAGTCTGGCTGGCCGAAGCAGGGCGTCTGGCAGGCCGATAGGGCATGGGAAAATTTTGTGATTTTTCACCTGTTTTCACTATTTTGAACCGCGATTGAAATTCTAACCTTGTAAAATGATTTTAAAGATACAAATGGCACACTAGGAAATCATGAAATCGTTTAGTAACATAGAATGTCTCAAACTAGATATTGATCGACTTAGTGTGTATCTAGGATCGTTCATGGTTCCGCGGAGCTAACGTATAGCGGACCGAGATTACGGTGTGTGGCACCAACACGAGTATCGAGGTAGGACTTCTACGTTATCTTTGGTAACCCAGTTTCAAAATGATTTGGCTTTGAAAAGGGTTTCTATAAAAATGTTTTCAACAGTTGATTGAAAATGGAATTTATCAGTTGTATTTTTTGTAAACTATGAACTGAAATGAACTTCATAATGAATGATAATGAAAACATCTGGTAAATGGGTTTTGAATAATGTTAGAAATGAATATAAGGGCATGATGCCATATCAGAGATCGGATCGTGTAGCGATCGACCTTGGGGCAGGTCCTAAAACCCAGCTAGGCCACAACGGTGGTGATATTCATGTGGTTTGCCTAGGAAAAGAAAATAGTGTATTTCTGGTCGACCGAATAAACTGTTTTTGGTAAGAACGGTTTTATTAAATTTATTTATTCAAGGTTTCTTTTAAATAATTCCTTGAATAGTGAGACTTTTCTTTAAATTAAATGATTTATTAAAATACAGTCCTACTGAGCCTTTCGCTCACATTTTCTTTGTTTTTTTTTTTTAATTTCCCCCTCTAGGTAGATTCCCAGTTAGGTTCAGGGAGGACTCTACGGACAGAACTCAGGAGCAGTAAAATGACTAGTAGATTATTTGTAGTAATTGATTAAGGACATGTAATGTTTTACATCTATTTGTACTTGGACTGTGGTTGTATTATTATATTGTCAGTACTATATGTGTGCACAAATTGTGGGTCAGTGGGACCCTTACTCACGGTTATTTATTATTTTATTATTCGCTTAATGACTTCACCTGCTTAATGTTTTTGAATTCTTTTATAAAATGTAGTTTTGAAACTTCCACATTTTTATACATTTGACTTAACCCTTAAAACTTTTGATTTTAATTAAATTTATCTTTTAATTAATTTAAATATTATGCCACGTCACCTCCCCTACTTCAGGGCGTGACATGAATTCTCACTTTGTTAATTGGTAAATCAAACTAAGGCCACGATCAATAGGGTCCATTTTAAGAATTGTTGGACAGCCAGTACTTCTATAGTCGGATTTTGGGTCCTGGTTTTCTCCGTTGCAGCAACTATAAAGGCGCTCTTTCTTTAGTCGGTATCGTGTTGAGTAGACTTTGACATTTATTTTTCCTTTTCGAGCTTATGATAATTTTATTTACTCTTTTTTATCTATGTACTACACCACTTTTTGGATCATCTAATTTTACTATATAGTTCTAGCCGTCGTTGTGAAATGTTTGGATGTATCATGTACATAAAGTACTTCTATGCTTCATGTAATGTGTTCCAAAATAAATGTACCAAATGATTAAAAATGATCTTCTTCAAATATTCAAGTCAAAAGCTTGTAACTTCTTTGCTTCCCTGAGCTGAATTTCAGTTGTTTTGGCTCCACAGGCTGCCTATCAATTAGGTCCCTAGTTGTCATCATTGTCAAAATCTTCCGTTTGTTTTTGGGTAATTTAGACTATAAAGTTTTTAATTTAGGAATTTCACTGCACGATGTAAGAACGACAAAAAAAAAATGTTAAATTGACAGAAGGGTGGAGACGTCATTTAGATGAGGAGAAACAGAGTTAACAGAACAAGAAAACGACGAAGACAAGCAAAAGGAACGACATTATCCCGAAAACGGCGTGACCAAGAAACGACATCAACGACAAGAGAAGAACAGCTAACTTAAAAAAAAGAAAAACCAAAAAAAAAAAAAATCTACAAAATTAACAGTCAAACGACGAGAACTTGGGAAATAACAACTAACTCTATAAACATCGTGTCTAAAAACGACGTTATCTAGGGATACAATGATAAAGAAAGACAGTACCATCATAAAATGACAACAACATTATTAAACGACAGCATACAATAACTTGAACATTCAAACGACAGTGAATTGAAAGCAACAGGATAAGTCCATCGTAAAAGACAAGATATGAAAAAACGACATCGTATAGAAACGAACGCATATGCTATGAACAACAGGACAATTACTCCGAAACTTTAACAGCCTCAACGAACTGACATCTCATGGAAAAAAACGACAAAATTCTTAAAAACCCTCACCCAAAAAACCACATTAAAATAAGAAAGACAATGACTTGACTAACGACAAAAAGCTCAATTGACGATATGTAGTGTCAAGATTTCAAAAACGACATCATAAAGAAAAATTAATAGTTGAATTATAAAATCAATAAGTTTTATAACATTCATTATTAAAAAAGTAATTAACTAACTAAAAATTAAAAAGAAAAATCAATAGTTTAAAAATGAAATCAATACGTAATATCACATTAAGTAGATTTTTTTTCCTTTCTGGCTCCAAAGCTAATGACGATTTTCCTCTTTTATACCTCTTCACTACTTTTCTCATTTTATATTAGTTCTAGTTACCTTCTTGACAAATTTTGATAATATAATATAGTTTAATCTTTTATACTTCATTGTAATATATTCCAAAATGTAATCCTATCAAGTAGTTGGTAGTCAGAGAAATTATCGTAAAGTTGAATGGCAATGGTAAAAAGCGATAGACATGGACATATTTAAGAGAAATTATTTTAACACAACAAAATGACAAGACACTGAGGAAAAAAAAAACTCAACTAAAAAATGGTTACATAATGAGGATAAATTAGAAAAAAAATGTATTTTTCTCGCAAACAAAACAAATGAGGTTATAAAAGTAAATAATAAAATATGTGTATATAAATTTCAAAACGAACAATCAGGAAGAAAAAAAATAAAAGAATATTGACACATTTTTCTTTTTTTTTTTTGCAATGCACAAGCCCAACTCATATCCCCACGATATGACCCAAGGTAAGTTATGTGAACTCAAGCCATGTTCTAGCGTCCTTTAAATGGGCCGTGGTTTAGAAGGCCAAGAATCGTGAACGATACTATTTTATTTGGTCTAATTAAACTTTCAACATACTTGGGAGGTTTTAAGTCTAATGAATTAGAATAAAATAGGTATGGAAGAAATTAGAATAAAACACAACCAAAAAGGCCCATTCCAAAGCCTATCCAATACTTGGAAAAGCCCATTTGTCCCACCTAACACATCAACCTGCCAGCTCACTTACCAGGTCAGCTAATCCACCCGAGAGAACCTAGCTACAAGGCCATGTGACTGTCTACCATGAGAAACAAAATACCCCTTTTACCAAAGCAAGTCAATAGAAACTCTAAGTCAAACACCTAACCCATGCCTAAAATAGCAAAACAAAGCTTTCACATTTTGGATCCCTCTATGGTGGGCCACCCGAAGTGGACTTGCTAGGTCGGCTAAGCACTAAAACACCTACCAAACTTAAAGGATTGAGGGAGACTCTTCCCGTGGTGGGAAATATCCTTTTTGGCTTCTCCCATAGAGCTAAGTTTTGAACTCTCCCTAACTAGACCCAAAATGGAAGACTCTTAACCAAACTAGAGCTCATTTTTCCCTATAAATAAATACATTGCCACCATCAAAGCATGCTACGGCAACCTATGACACTCATCTGAACCAAAGGGAAAACACATCAAACTCCATAACCATCATTCTCTCTCTTCAACTCCACCATCTCCTCGACCATAAAACACCATAGCCACCACCTCTATTAGGTTTTAACCATCACATAACCACCTTAACCTTTCCCAAACCACCTCAAAGTACCTATAATAAACATTGTCGTCAACCCCAAACCATCAAGGGAGAGTCATGCTGTGACTCAAATCGCCCTCTCCATTCGCCAGAAAACTCAAAAATCCATGCTTTTCGGCTGACCTCTAAGGAAGCTCAAAACACAAGAACTTTTTCTCTTAAGCATAAAAATACCATGAAATCCTATTAAAATCACACCCTTTCATAGCTTAAGGAAACCCACAGCCAGGAAACATAAAATCCACCATTATAGACATAATCTTTTCTCTCTAGGATGGAGTAAAGCAATCATGGCCTCTACCTAACAACCACTATCAGTACCTGGGCCGGACTAAAACTCATCATCCTCATAATAGCCATAAAGTTACCTGACCTAACAGGCGGGGCTGACATGGAAGCTGTCAAATGCAGTCCTATAGGTAGGAAGAGCCTTTGTTAGGATGACCACCTTTAAAGCTTCCTCAGATCCCCCTGGTACTGAAGTGGTAAATCTTGGAATCTACATAAATAAGGAGTCAAAAAATTCTTGCCACATTTGCTCCCTTAAGGGCCGCAATGAGTGTATGGATGTCACGACTCCATCTTTTAACAACACGCTTTAGACTTGGAATGTCCTTGTACAAGCTAGATCATACCGAAGCAATGAGAAAGATAGAATGCTTGAGGTCTCTAGGTGGGACCCTCACGGCCTAGTTGTTCAACATGTCTACCACCCAATCGGCCCAGGCTGCAGTAGTATTAGATGTGCATCAGACGACGATAGGGAGCAGGCTTGAGCTCACTATGCTTAAAATGAGAGCATAGAATCGAGGATGGAGGCACCACGAGAGCAGTAGTAAACACGAGGCTTGGTTGGGCCCTTGGAGGGAACTATGATCCAAAGGTCCAAGTCTTAAACTGCTTTAAAGAAATGGTCATTTTTGGTGAAGGCGGCGTCCTTAATCTTCATGCTAAAGCTTACTTAGACATGATGAAATGCACCTGCAACAGGAAGCACACACCGATCGTCAAAAAAAAAAAGAAGAAAAGAATTCATGTCAGGTGCCCAAAAGTCCTTGATGGCGACAGCGGTGTCTCTTTGTGACAGTCGGGATGGTGTGAACAACGACGGTGAACAATGGCTCATTTTTGAATGACGAGAGCGAATGGGTCTTCGAAAGAGATAGAGGGGTAGAGTTTGAAGAATGGGGTAAAGGAAGGACAATGCGATGAGGATAGTAGCTGAAGAGCGATCTGTAGTGTCCGACACTGACGTTCTCCCTCTTTTTCATATAGGTTGATGATAGAGATTGAGGTTCTCTTCACTTGCTCTTTCTTAATGTTGTTTGGGTTTCTTGAAAGTTTTTTTATGGTGGTGGATTTTAGGTAGTTACATTAAGAGGATGAGGGGTTGGGACTAAAGGAAAAAGGGGTGTTGTTTGGCACTCGAAGAAAAAGCGATGTGTCCCTTGAAGAGCTCAAAAAATTTACGGCAAAAAAGTTTCTCGTCAAGAAACCCAACGAGTGGCCTCGCTAGGCTCTAACACAGGTCCAATATGATAAAACAGCTCATGTCATGGCTTCAAACCCTAATGAAGACCATTCTTGAAGAAGTCATCTTCTAAAAAAGCTCCTACCAATAGAGCCCTCCTGATGAAGTTCCCTCCAAGTGAGAATTTTATCCTTGCGACGCTTCCCTTAGACATGGATCGTTTATGGATAGAATGCTCCACAAAGGAGAACCATTATCCTAATAAGGTATCAGACATGATTTCAAATACAAAAGAAAAAGGAAAAAGATATACAACCAATGGCCAAGGTATCAGCACAAACATTTAAGAGAGTCATCACACATGAACATAAGAGATTATAAGACTATCCACTACCAAGACAAATAATTCCAAGGGTGTCTAATAATCGGACTCCTACACAAGCGTTACAACCTCTCACCTAAAGCACTAATACTTGAAAAGTTATGCCTTCACTCAATCTCCCTCCAATGATGGCTTCTTAGACCTTGTAATCTCAACAGGATCAGTTAGAGGCTACAACAGATAAAGGCATAAGAATATCTCGCTTCAAGGCTGCTGTGGGTGGAAAGGCATTTCTCGATGTAGGAACCAAAGGTAATAAATTAGGGGCTATAAGGGAATTTTATGGCGTTACTATAGAAGTAGGGGTAAAAGAATCTCTTTATACAACAAGGAAATCTCTTGATCTAATAAAGCCCTCTTAGGTGGAACAATGGCCACACTAAACACTCACAATAGTGTTTTTCTTTTCCATTGTATCAAGATGGACAATAACCCAGAGTTACAAATGTTAATGATTGCTCGTCTACAAAATCACTCTAAGGGCTTGCCCAATGACAACATCCTCACACGTAGACACTAATGGCTTCCTTGGCATATGGCCTATGCATCAAACCTGAGTGTTGGAATGATAATGATTTTCATGAATGAAGAGGTTCATGTTTCGGGCAACCTAATGATCTATAAGGTCACATCTTACATCTTCTACTTAGGCTATAGAGTGTATCTTGATTCTTGACGACCCTAACACACTTTACAATCCATGACTCGCAGCATGGTGAAGTGGAGATGAAGATTAAAGTGGTACCTAGATAATTGGTGTTTTTACCCAATGTGCAGAGTCTCCCAAAGTGGTAGATTCTGGTGTCTTCCTTTTTGAAGCAATGACGTCCTTTTTGCTTCTTGAACTAAGGGGACAGAGTGGCACCTGAAGAAGTGCTCCACCTTTGGAAAAAAGGCTATTCCTAAGAAAGCCCACCTCGATGAAGGCCATTCTAGATAATGCAAAACTCTTTCGCCTGACGAGAAGCACACCAGATGGAGTGACCAAAGATCAAATTTCATCCAACATGATCAACTTCACTTGAGGAAATTGATTTGTGGGTAAGGTATGTCATTAACATTTGTGACTGCAGATGTAATTTCAAAGCAATTGTCAGTAAAGACCATTCCAAGTGTTTAGGAGTTAATTATCTAGACTGTCTCGCTGTGCTGCATAGCTTGGACAATCAAGGGGCTAATGTTGTTACCTTTTTTTTTTGTGTAATGCACAAGCCTAACCCATATCCCATGATATAGCCTAAGGTAAGGAACGTGGATCTAGACCATATTTTGGGGGTCCTTTAAGCGGGCCATGGTTTGGAATGGCCAAAGAACTTGAACTGGTCTATTTTATTTGGTCTAATTAGACTTTCAACCCACGCGGCATGTTTTAAGTCTAATTGAAATTAGAATAAAATAGGTGTGGAGTGAATTAGAATAAAACGCAACCAAAAAAGGCCATTCTAAAGCCTTAGCCCCATATTAAGAAAAGCCATATTTGGCCCACCTGGCATATCAGCCCACCAGCTCACCTACCAGATCAGCTTAACAATCCATCTGAACGAACCCAGCTACAAGGCCATGTAACCTCCTGCCATGAGACATAAAACACTCCTTTTACCAAAACAAGCCAATGGGAAGTCAAAGTCAAACACCTAACCTATATCCAAAATGGCAAAACAAAGCCTTCACATTTTGGATCCCTCCATGGCAGGTTACCCTAAGTGGACTTGCTAGGTAGGCTAAGCACTAGAACACCTGCCACCCCTATATTGCATTCTTGTCCAAACTTAAAGGATGGAGGGAAACTCTTCTCGTGGTAGGAAACTTCCTTTTTTGGCTTCTCCTATAAAACTGTCCGAAACTTTCCCCAACTAGACACTCGAAATAAAAGACCGTTAACCAAACTAGAGCTCGTTCTTCCCTTATAAATATCCCCATTCCCACCTCAAAGTAGGCTAAGGCAATCTTGTTGGAAACAAAGTGCGCAGCGGAATTTTTAAAATTTTTCATCAGAGTATTTTCCAAAACACAAGTTTGACATGTTATATGTATAAATTAAACAGATCTTACTAACCTCAGTGTGCCGAAGAACCTCCGCGACCTGTGTAGAGAAGTAACGTTCCAGGAGAGCCTCAACCAACTGGTCTTCTTTGCTATTCTCTATCCACAACCGGAGTGAGTGTGGGCTCACACGTACAGCTCTTCCACCGGTGACTCTCCTTCCAACCAATAGAGAGAACCCAAAGCTAGTGTTCGTGATTTGTGAACAAAAGCTCTCAGGGAGTTTTCAGATGCTCACTAGAAGAGTATCACTCTTAATCTCTCAAATTGATCTGAGTAAATCATTAGACTCACTCCCTTTTTATACCTATTGGTCCTTGGGGTTAGTCCATATCAGATTAGGTCTCAAAAATCGAAACAGAATCAAGTTCGGATCAATATCTGATAAGATACGCGTGAAAAATGCGCAATCTTAACTGTCGCGGTCGGCATGCCGAACTGTGTGATAGGCAGGCCGAACTGGCCAGTTCGGCAGGCCGAACTGCCGAGAAAAAATCTCCGCGAATCTTTTATTTTCCACCCGAGATTCTAAAGGATAAAGTCTCAGTTTTGATTCAAATAGCCCAATCGAAAAGATATCTGATCAAAACAAACTTTATCAAGATAATCTCTAAGAAAATAAATCAATTCACAATAATTCTACAAGTTTATCTTGTTCTAATTGTCCAAAATTAAAACAACCGATAAACAGACAAGAATTATCCGAACGCCATAATTCAACAAGTTCATCTTGAACTAATTTCTTACATAATTAATTCAACCGATAAACAGACATGAATTATTTGATTCTTATAAATTTTAAACCAATCTGATAAATCTGACATAAGTCACCAATTATTGGAAAAGCACGCCGTGTCGTTACAGGATTTTGTGAGCTAGCAAAGGGGACCAAAATGGACCTATAAAGTTCAAGCTCATGATAAATATGAAACCCAATATCCCAGATATACATTTCACAATTATCAACTCCAACGCTACTCCACTAAAAGCTTGGAGCTGCACTCTCGAACTTTATAGAATTACGAAGCTCGTGTAGCTAAGTCTCCATGACATATCATAGTGTATCGCATCCCCATATGATCATCCATAATCGGCTTAAGGACAAGTTCTGTCTTACCTTCCCGATTATTTTTATCTTACGTTCCATTGTCTCACCATTAGAAAACTTACCATCCAAAGATAGTATACCATTCGGTTACACCTATGTATCCAAATGGTTGAGCGCTCCAGTTTTCCAATTACAGGACAACGCATATAAGAGGATATCGTTACTCCTAAAGAGGAGCTATGGATTCCATATCTATGAATAACAAGTCTACACTACCAAGAGTCATGCCTCCAACGTACCGGCATGCATGCCACTATAGAGATGTGGGAGTCACCCATTGGTACATCAAAAGACACAAGTCGAGACAACGAGCCCATTATTCATCTCAGGATTAAGATACAATACAAATGATTGTCTAAAGTGAATCGATTTGCCAAGACAGAATTATTAATCCAAATCAATTCACTTTATGTCCCGATCCAACACATCGTCACCTATGACAACGCGCCAATGTTTCTATTCACGGAGTCCAACTCCGATGGCCAAGACAAACCATCTCCCAAAAGGGATATAGACAACATAACAATCTTTACATGAATAAAGCGCCCAACTTTATTCCCTCGATTGCGGATCATATATTTTAGACCATCACCTTAAGAGTCGTGTCTACCGCATAATCATCCCATCATATGCCCAACTCTTAAGGTTTAGACTGACAGTCTCAGACTACTGTTTGCTTATCATACATTCAACAAATATGAACGTAAAGAGGACAATATTTGGTATATATAAACGAATAAATTCTTTATTGATAAAAATGTCTCCAAAAACGTATTACATTTTTACTCCTTAGAGCATACATGTCTAACAAATCCATGCAACTTATCTGAACCAAAAGGAAAACACCTCAAAGTCTAGACTATCATTCTCTCTCTTTATCTCCACCACCTCTTCCACCACAAAACACCAAAGTCACCACCTCCGTTAGGCTCTAACTATCACATAACCACCTTAACATTTCCCAAATCACATCAAAGCATCCATAGACATTGTCATCGACCCAAACCATCGAGAAAGAGTCATGCCACCACCTAAATCGCCCACCTCTATTCATCAAAAAACTCAAAACTCCATGTTTTTAAGTGACCTCTAAGGAAGCTTAAAACCTAAGCACTGGAACACCTGCCACCCCTATATTACATTCTTGTCCAAACTTAAAGGATGTAGGGAAACTCTTCCCATGGTAGGAAACTTCCTTTTTGGGCTTCTCTTGTAAAATTGTCTGAAACTTTCCCCAACTAGACACTCAAAATAAAAGACCATTAACCAAACGAGAGCTCGTTTTTCCCCTATAAATACCCCCATTCCCACCTCAAAGTTGGCTAAGGTAATCCATGCAATTTATCTGAACCAAAAGAAAAACACCTCAAAGTCTAGACCATCATTCTCTCTCTTTATCTCCACCACAAAACACCAAAGTCACCACCTCCGTTAGGCTCTAACTATCACATAACCACCTTAACCTTTCCCAGATCACATCAAAGCACCTATAAACATTGTCATCGACCCAAACCATCAAGAAAGTGTCGTGCCACCGCCCAAATGGCCCACCTCCATTCGTTGGAAAAACTCAAAACTCCATGTTTTTCGGTGACCTCTAAGGAAGCTTAAAACCGAAGCGCTACCTTTCTTGAGCATAAAAATACCATGGAATTATATTAAAATTACATATTTTCGTAGCTTAAGGGAAGCCCATAGCCAAAAAATATCAAATCTATCATTAAAGACTCAACACCTTTTCTCTCTAAACTTTCTCTCTCTAAGTTTTAAACTACCCCACCCATCAGATTCTCTTTCTAGAAAGTTGTTAAAGACCTCCAAAACTCACCATCTCCTCCAAATAGCTCAGCCCAACCTAATGGACATATCGTCATTGCTAAATACATAGGAAAATCCTCCACAACCACCAACATTCCTCTCCCACACCATTCGGATGCTTTGGGACCCTCTATGGAGAAACTTTTGCCTTCAACGAAACCGAAATCTCAATGGCTTTCATCCACAGACCTAATCGTACCCCTAGGTTTAGTCGTAACCCAGCTGAGGCCACCATACAGTGAGCCTAGAAGTATGCTTCAGCCACCTCCAATGTCGCAACAACTGTCGCGGAGTCATCAGCTTCTGTCAGCTGATGTGCTGCCATCTCAGTTCTTGACAGGCGAAACTTCCAAGCCAATCAAAAGAGGCCATGAAGTCTGCAATCTCCATGTGTGAAGGCCCACAATGAAAGAGCTCCAATAAAGGAAAAAAAAAGATATATAAGAATGCAAAAGTGAAAAAAAGGCATAATTGCCAGATGTGTCCTCATCGAAATCGAGCCAAGTGTCATCATCGAAGTCTCGAAAATAGTAGGCTTCATCGCCAAAACGGCACGTGCCTGTCACAAGCATCGTTGTTGAGGAGTAGGCTGTGCCTCCAAATCTTGATATACATCGGGCGAAAGGGCACTACCTACTGGTGTCAACTTCGAGAGACTCCTCAGGAAGGTCTCCGTACTATTAGAGCTCTTTGGAATCGAAGCCAAGTTCAGCCTTTCACAATTATTGGATTTCTGTCAAGAAAGAGGCCAAAGGCTCGTCCGCTCAGTTCCACTTAAACGTTGGGGCCGAAGAGTAAGTTGTTGATGGCAGGTGAGGGAAAAGAGAGATATGGTGTGGAAAAGAGAGAGAGTAAACCTTATTAAGGGTTAAATGGTAAAATGAATAGCTTTGAAATCAGAAATAGCCTATCATCTTCTCATTAATGGTAAATAGGCTATTTAATTAGAAGAATTTTTATAAATGTCGTCTTTTAAGATTTACTTTTTATGAATGCCACACATGTTTATTTATGACATAACTTAACATGAATAGAAATGTTAGTGTGACATAATTTTTTCTAAGTGTAACATGAATAAAAACAACTTGTAAAAGTATGACATAAAATTTTAAAAGTGTGACATAACATGTAAATTTCTCATTTAATTTTCTTAGTTATTCTTAGTTATAAAAGATGTGTTATATGCTAAAATTTCTCTTAATTAATTGCATCATAGAAAAAAAAAAAAAAGAAATACAACGTTAAAGACTTATAAATACCTTTTAACTTTTTTTTTTTTTTTGGCTAAAGACTTGATAAGTACTTTTTAATATGTGGCTTACCTTAAGAAAAGCATGATGCGAAGACAAAATAGAAAGAACAAAAATAGAATAGTAAAAAAAAAAAAAAAAAAAACCTTTCATATATGTTAATAGTCGTGATGTGATATGGTTATAAAAAAATTTTTTTTTTTCGTGGATTTACTCACATACTTGTTGCGACCCACGTGGGCTCCATCAACCTTCCATACGACAGAAAACGCAAAGGGGCAATTGCTTCCGTCCATTTCCTTTCCTGAATTCCCGCCATTTTAGTTTCATAATATTTTCTCTCTCTTCTCTCATGATAACTCTTGCTATTTTTTTTCCCTACGCAAAAGATCCGTCAAGCTCTTATCTCTTTATCAGTTCTCTTCTCTCAGGTGAGGATGTAATCTTCCGTTAATAATTTTTCCAAAAAGTAATAAACAAATTTCGCTGTTGGCATTTTATCAAAAAAAAAAAAAAAAATCGTTGTTGGTTTTTCTTTGTTTTTGGTTCAATTGCCTGTTGAAAGGGATTTTATGATCAGAGTTTTATTGTTATGAGATTTATATAGGCCGTTATTTCTCTCATGAACTTTTATTTCTTTTAATAATTCTAATGTTTAAATTGTATGTGTATTTTTTTATTGAGTGAATTTTTGTACGTCTGCTTATAATACAAAAAAATGCTGCTTCTTAAATTTAAGAAACTGGGCGCGGAAAGTGATTGATCTTCTACTTGTATTAGGGTAAGTGACAAATTATATGCATTGATTTTGTTTATATTGACTAGAAAGGGAATAGAAGATCTCCTTGTGATAGAGCCTTTCTACTTCTCTCTCTCTCTCTCTCTATATATATATATATCTATATATATAATCTTTTGCTCGAGAAATGTCTGTGATATAGGATGTTCAAATCACCCAGTATGCCAAAGAAACAATTGTCCTCATACAAGCTAATCGAAGAGTTACCAAAAATCAAAGGGGTGAATTTTCATAAATGACCAAAGTTTTAGTTTGCTTTATGGAAAAGGGGAAAAAAAAAAAAAAAAACTCCTGGAACCTCGTGTTAGTCAAAAAATGCACATTGTTACCCTTTGTTTTTCATAATACGAGGGAAGAATCAAACTTTATAGGGCCACCGAAGTTCTGAGTCATTGGCTAAGTGCAAAAAAGATAAATGAGTGTTGAGGATTTTGAAAAGAGTTTTGAAGAGAAATACTTCAATGCCAAGGGACCCTCTTGAGCTCAACGCCGATGGGTTCTCTTGCACTGCTTTCATGAGATAGGGTAACAAAATTCTCAGAGAGAAGAAGGGACTTTGGTTGAGGTTTCTTCTTAAGTGTGTTCATGATAACTTCCGAGAGAGCCAGGAAACAGTCTGAATGTGTGAGAAGAGAGATCTGGGACCAGGTTTTAGAGTTGTTTTGGAGAGGGAGAACCAGATCGAGCGCTAGGTTCGAGGCTTTGAAGACGAAGAAGGAAAAAAAAAAAAAAAAAATTCAGAAAACAACAAAATAACTTGACCAAAGTATGAACGGTTAAACATGAGGGAAACTACAGCAATAAACTCTCAATTCTAATATACTTAAGTACTTTCAGTTTTAAGAAAAGTCGCTTTGGTGATTGATCTTATTCTTTTTCTAACCTTCAATAATGATGTATAAGTAGGATTTCAGTTTGTGGCTCGAAGAAGGGTGCTACTAGGTAATGTTGGTTTTGTATTTTGCGTACATATTAATTAGCTTGGTGCTGATCTTATTTAAATCTTCTCGGAACAAGAGATGTTCATTTTCAAGTGCTAATATTTTGTTCAATTAGTTCCAAATGCACCCGCCAAGAATCAGGGGCGGATGGAGGCATTTGAGAGTAGGGGCACTTGCACTGCTCACATTTTTAAAATTTAATGACCTTGAATTTTTATATAAAATTTTAGTTGTGCCCCCATTAGTTTTCTTTCAAATCTTATTTTGTATAAAAAAAATATAACTGTTCTTCCACTAAATAGTTGAAATATATAATTGTATCCTATTTGAACGAATTATGTTATGGTACTTTTTGTAGTACCCCATTGAAAATATTTTTTGGTTTGGCTATTGCTAGGAATGGATAACGAACACATATTCTTGCATGGCGAACTGGATCTGTGGATTTTAGAAGCTAAATCTCTTCCTAACATGGATTTAGCTTCAGAAAGAGTGAGAAGATGTTTCACCATGTTTGGAACTTTCCACTCACCGTTCATGATGAGACGACCTAAAGTGCGTTCGGGCAAGCATTCAATCATCACAAGTGATCCTTACGTGTCTGTTTGCTTAGCAGGGGCCACAGTAGCCCAAACCAGAGTGATACCAAACAGTGAAAACCCTTTGTGGGATGAGCATTTCCGCGTGCCGGTTGCTCACCCTGTGGCAAAAGTGGAGTTTCATGTGAAGGATAATGATGTTCTTGGAGCTGAACATATTGGAGTTGTTGAGATATCCGTCGATAAAATCATTTCTGGAAACAAAATTAATGATTGGTTCCCAATAATCGGTCACCATGGAAACTGTTTGAAACCTTACCCCGAATTGCATCTCTCTATTCACTTCAGGCCAGTTAGAGATAACCCTTTGTACAAGGATGGAGTCGGGGCTGGACCGGACTATCTCGGGGTTCCTAATACGTATTTTCCGCTAAGAAAAGGAGGGAATGTGACACTTTACCAAGATGCTCATGTGCCTGATGACATGCTACCTGAAATTTTACTTGATGGTGGAACATCTTTCGAGCAAAGTAAATGTTGGGAAGATATATGCCATGCAATTTTGGAGGCTCACCACCTCATATATATTGTGGGGTGGTCAGTGTATCACCGTGTAAAGCTTGTTAGGGAGCCAACAAAGCCACTACCAGCTGGTGGCGAGCTTTCCCTTGGAGAATTGTTAAAATACAAGTCACAAGAAGGGGTCCGAGTAGTTTTGCTGATTTGGGATGATAAAACTTCACACGACAAATTTTTGCTCAAAACGGTAATTTACGACACTTATTTAGAGTGTACTATATGGACTTCAGTGCTAGGGAGCTGATACCAACTCGCGTGGCGCCGAGCTGTACTCTTTTATTACTTTTTGATGTGGCAATTTATGCAACATCTATTAAATTATATGCTTTGTGTCACTTTGGTTTTTAAACTTTTAATCACACAAATTACTTCTTGAACTTTTGATTTTTGACTACCCCTGCATATTAAAATTGACAAATGACCTCTTGTAAATTTTCAAATATAATCACGTTCCAAAAGGCAAAATAAATATAAAATGTTCTAGTTTTTAATGGTTTGTAATAACATTGGAGACAATACTTATCATTTATTGTAACTTTTTTTGTAAAATTTCCAGTCATTATGTGTCTTGGATCAAACGGTCCCTATACAATTTCGAAAATCTATTGTCAACTTTAGTGTGCAGGGATCATAGTCGTAAAAAAAGTAAAAGTTTAAGGAGTAATTTATAAAAACTAAAAGTTCAGGGACTAAAGTCACAAAATGCATATAATTCAGGAATTAAAGTATAATTTGGGTCCCTCGCATTATACTTTCGTATAATTCCCAATTATCAATTTATTTTACTGTTAATATTGTCAAATATATCTAACTTCTTTGGCTACCAGTTATTGCTTGCAAATGGGACATAGAAGATATATGTACTACCAAATGTTGTTTAATGACTGTTAGAACTCAGATTGACTAAGTTACGTGAGGCTAGTCAAATATATTTTTGCAAATGTCAAATGCTAAAAGTTGGGTTCATTTTGTAGGATCGTGCTGATTTATTTTAGCATGTATACAGGAAGGTGTTATGCAGACTCATGATGAAGAAACCAAAAAGTTTTTTAAACACTCTAGCGTTCATTGTGTGCTTTGTCCTCGTTATGCAAGCAATAAACTTAGTATCTTCAAGCAACAGGTACGAAACTTTGTATCTCCAGTTGAAAAAGCTTTGTTTCTAATATCTTTGTTACTGGAATCTGCGTTTAGATTTTCTTCAATCAAGCATCAACTTAAATACTTACAAGATAGTTGTTGTCGCTAAAAAGACGGTGACTAAAAGTTTGTCACAAAAAAATTGTGACCAAAATAATATCACAAGAGCAACCCTTTTACTCACTCCACTGATTCCAATTGATTCCTCTAGTCCAGGTTGTCGGAACCCTTTTTACACACCATCAAAAGTGTGTCGTTCTTGATACCCAAGCAGCTGGAAACAACAGAAAAATAACTGCTTTCATTGGTGGTTTGGATTTGTGCGATGGAAGATATGACACTCCTGAGCACAGACTCTTTCGCGATCTTCACACGGTTTTTGGAAATGATTTCCACAATCCTACTTTTCAAGTAAGTGATTTTAGTTACACAAATATATAGCTTGTATGCTTCTTTAGTAAATATGCATGATATTAATTGTTTGAATTTTCTTTCTTTTTTTGACATGTAAAGACTAACGCCCATGGCCCAAGGCAACCATGGCACGACTTGCATTGTAAAATTGATGGCCCTGCTGCATATGATGTGTTAACAAATTTCGAACAAAGGTGGAAGAAAGCAAAATGGCGAGACTTTAGGCTGAAGAAGATTGCGTCATGGAATGATGATGCATTGTTAAGGATCGACAGGATTTCATGGATACTCACTCCCTCTTCTGGCCCTACTGGTGATCAAAATGTGTGTGTTTGCAACGAAGAAGATCCTGAAAATTGGCATGCACAGGTGAGAAGAAAATATCCGCCACACTTGAATTTTGAACGATGTATAATTCGTTTGAAAACGCAGTTGAAACTACAAAATATAGTTTCAACAAAATATACTATAATATTTTCTCTCATAAAATTTGATCGAAAAGTTACAAGTGAGTTTCTAAATGGGCTAATAAATCGGCATAAATAATGTCATAAAAATTTGATAGATAACTTGGCATCCCCAACATTTTCCTTGACTTATTTACTCACAAATATCTTTGAGTGTTAATCTTGATCCATATTATGATAGGTCTTCCGGTCTATTGATTCAGGGTCGGTAAAGGGATTCCCAAAAGGCATTGTTGAATCAGAGGCAAAGGTTAGAAATACAATCCAAAGGAAAATTTTCTACTATAAATCATTACCTCAAGGCATATTTGCTTTAGATATCGGACATTATTCGACTTCTACTAGCACTATTTGAGGAATTAACTCTCTAATTTTTATAGTTTAATTATTTTCTTCTCGTTGTGTTACCCACAAGCAAAACTACAATATCAACAATACCTACAACAGAATACAAACTGACTAAATTATTATTGACTCGTTTGGTTCATAGGTTTGAATAGAAATTTAAATTTTTGAGAGAGAAATGGTTTGAAATATAATTTGAACCTATAAAACTAATATGCCTTATGTCTTTCTAGGTCAAAAATAGCTCTGCATCTACTTTCAATCTCATTGACCAATTAATTAAATTTTTTTATACTATGTCCCCTAATTAGTTCTCTAATTTTATCTCTCCCAGTTAGGTTGGAAGATAATTTATTGCTTAGAGACTTGTTTAGTTCTATTAATTATGACCATATATATTAATATTAACAAAGTTTCTCACTAATAATTAATGATTTTTTTGTTCTTGTAGAATCTTACGGGTGGAAAGAATTTGATAGTGGACCAGAGCATCCACACCGCATATGTTAAAGCAATACGTTCGGCGCAACACTTTATTTACATAGAGAATCAGTATTTCGTTGGATCTTCATATTTTTGGCCATCGTACAAAAATGCAGGTTTGTGAAGGCTGATTAGGTTGTTACGACTTACTAGTTTAATTGACTAATGATTCTGGTTGGGACTTATCTTTGTGGGATTTATCTTTTTTTTTTTTTGCAATTTTTTTATTTGTTGAATAAAAGAAGCATGAATCTTTCATGCTTTCTCTTATACTATATTAATATTATCTTAACATGGTGCCTCTCGCACTGCCAATGGGTTTGGTGGAGCGGTATAAGTATGTGTTTCTTTCTTCTCCTCCCGAGACAGAGTTTGATACTCAATAACCTTACTTTAGGGCCTTGCGCGGTTTTGGGTGTGTGATGTCATAAGTGAAAACCAGGCTTAACTTTTAAGTAGAATTAAGTTAAATCTTTTCCATTCTATTCTATCGATGGCTATATGATTCCTATATGAAAAGGAATAGGGTTAGATGGCACTAATAGTCTCATTTTTTCTTCGAGCAAGGAAAAAAAAAAAGTCTTCTCTATTTTAGCCATTTTTTTTAATGTCTTTGGCTCACAATACATTGCTTCCAAGAAACAAAGGAGTTGCACAAAAGAAATTCAGGATGATTGCTTTCTTTTGGTTCTTTTTTTGTCCTGATTCCTTTTTATTCAAATAAACTTGATCCCTCAAAGAAAAGAAAAAATTTATTTTTTAAGCCTTTTGCAAGTATCAAGAAATGCTAGCACCAAAGCTTTTTAAAGCTTTTTGCACTTCTAAATCTTTATAAACAGGTGCTGATAACCTGGTCCCTATGGAACTGGCTTTGAAAATCGCCAACAAGATCGAAGCAAATGAGCCTTTCTGTGTGTATATAGTGATACCAATGTGGCCAGAGGGTGTCCCAACTAGTGCCTCTGTTCAGGAAATTTTGTTCTGGCAGGTTGGGCCCTCTTTCACAAAAAAAAATTATAATTTATAGCTTGTTATGTTGATGTGAGATGAAAATGATATTAACTTTAGAGAATGAGGATTAAAGCTATGATATACATGACCACAGGGACAAACGATGGAAATGATGTATCGTATGGTTGCAGAAGCCATCAAGAAAGCAGGCCTTTCAGATAAGCGTCACCCGCAGGATTATTTGAGCTTTTTTTGCCTTGGTAAACGTGAAACTTCTACTTCAGAAAGTTCATCTCGCACAAATCAGCCAATTGAAAACCGTACATTGGTATAATACTTTTTGCATAATCTTATTTACATGTATATTGTTGCATTTCTGTTTGTTGAAAAATAAATGCTATCCTGAGCGCGTCTTTTATGAGTCTGAACTTTTGAGACAATCGCTAAGCTATCAAGGTATCATAGTAAATCTTCCTTGCACCGTGGTGGTTGTGCAAAGGCGTCGAAGAAAACTCCCTTACATGGGGAGAAATTTCATTTTATTTTTGTTTTTTTATCTGTGAATTTAGGGACTTTTATGATGTATTTTGTGCCTTTTTTATGTATTATCTGTGGTTTTTCTGAACTTTAGGGTAGTTTTTGAAGATTTTTTGCATTTTTCAAACACTTCATTGGCCGGTAACCGTGGTAGAGAAAGGAGAAAACAGAAAGCAGAAAATAAGAAATTTATCGCCTTAAGTCGCCTATTAGTTTTGTGTCTTTCTCTTAGATTTATTTCTGTTGAAGTCAATACATAAAAAGAGAAAGTGGTGAGTAAAAACATATAGTGTTTAAGAAAGTGCATAAATCTTTATCTTTATGCTCCTTCAACAGATAGGCAATCGTCTAGTTTCCTTGGAGAAAAATCTATACGAATGAGTAATGATTTTACCATGTTATTTTTAAATCTAATTCGTTATAATATACTTTCATTATTCATTCATTATTTGCGCTTAATTATTGACAGGCAGCAGTTCAAAAGTTCCGTCGATTCATGATTTATGTCCACGCAAAAGGAATGATAGTTGATGATGAATACATAATCATAGGATCTGCAAACATTAACCAGAGATCATTGGATGGTTCAAGAGACACAGAAATCGCTATGGGCGCCTACCAACCAAAACATACATGGGCAGCAAAGAATTCTCATCCACATGGAAAGGTTTGAAGCTGTTTTTTCTCACTGAATTACTAGAATGAATGATCCACAGTTCATGTGGTGCTAGAAAATTTTTAATTTCCATTTCTATGTGCTGTGAATAAATACATGCTTTCATGAATAAACATTCATTAGATCATTATGGGGAAGATACACTAAGTTAGGAACTTGGGACTTGGGAGGAAAAATGGAAGTACAAGCAGATCTTTTTAGGTTTTTAATTCTTTATAAACACAAATAGTTCAACATAATCTAGAATATTGATTGGATCTTGAATGAACAACAACTCGTGTCAGAAAAAAATTCTAAAACATGCGATTTATGAACTAGGTGAAAAAAAAAAAAAATTCTACCAAACAATAATTGCATATTCAAGCACAGGGAAATATCTCATACCATAATCGACTCATAAACTATATAATATAAAAATAAAAATTATACCTTAGTCAAATTAGTGGCGACGTTAATACAAGATCTTGATGACAAATTCCGTCACCAAAAGATCTTCCAAACTATGACTCAATTTTGACTACATTAGGTGAGTAGACACCTTATACAATATAATAATTAAAAAAAGATTAGCAAATATGAACACCGAAATAAATGTCAAAGAAAACCAAAATGAATTTTCCTTGACTTAGCTTCTATTTCTCTAATGGCAGAAATCTTCTTGAACCCAAATCACACAAAAAATCCCTGAAGTTTTTTTCTCTTCGTTTCTTTGTTTTTCTCTCAAAGAGGAGGAGGGATATTTATTTACGTTATTTTTATTTTTATTTTTTTTTTTGCCTTTGATTATGCCGAATTCTCTCACATAACCACGCTTACAAACAAAACTCATGCAATATATATACACACACAAGCCCCCATTGGTTTATGTTTTTCCATGAAGATCTGTAAACTTCACGTAAATACATATAATATAATTAAATGAACATGTAGTCAATTATACTTATGGACATAAAATATATTGAAAAATACCTCAATATTGTTAATCTTAGAAAATGTAATTGCAAAAAATGCTTTGAAGAGCATACAATCCCAACCATTTCCCACTAGCTCTCAAAGTATCTCAGGCATCTCTTGCATGCCCATGGACTCTAAGTGCAAGTTGAAAGGTTTCCCAGCTAAAGCTTTTGTAAAAGAATCCGCCAAGTTGTTTGCTAAAGCTATTTGGGTGACCTGTACATCTCCTCGTTGAACGATCTCTCTAATCGAATGAAATTTTCTTTCAACGAGTTTTGTTCTTGTGATTGCTTGGTTCCTTTGATTGAGCTACTGCACTACTATTGTCACTGTAAAGCTTCGTTGGTGTAGAAGCTACAAGTACCACCTTAAGATCTTGTAGGAATTTTTGGAATCATACAGCCTCTTTTGCAACCTTAGAAGTAGCCACCTATTCAGCTTCAGTATTCAGCTTCAGTTGTGTAGTCTATGACACAAGTTTGTTTCACACTCTAACTTATAGCTTCACTTCCTAATATAAACATATATCCAAAAGTAGACTCTTTGGAATCCTTGTCTGACATAAATCTGAATCTGTATATCTGGTAAGCACAAGATCATCACCAAAATCCACAAGCATATAATCCTTGGTTCTTCTCAAATACTTTAGGATATGCTTGACTGTAGTCCAGTGTTCAGGTCTAGTATTAGATTGATTTTTGCTGACCATTCAAACTGCGAAGTAGATATTTGGACTAGTACAAAGCATGGCATGCACGAGACTTCCTATAGCTTCTGCATAAGGAACCTTTTTCCTATACTCCATTCCCTCTGGGGTCTTAGGAGACTAATCCTTTAAAGATGTAATTCTATGTCTAAAAGGTAGTAAGCCTTTCTTGGAATTTTCCATGCGAAATAGCCAAAATCTTATCAATATAAGTAGCTTGGGATAAGACTATTGTTTTATTCTTCCACTCTCTAAGTTACTTGATACCAAGAATATAATTAGCCTCACAAAGGTCCTTCATATCAAACTATTTTGCTAACCAACTCTTAGCAGAGGACAACATTCCTACATCATTTCCAATCAATAGAATATCATCCACATAAAAAATTAGAAAAGCTACAGCCTTTCCCTAGATCTTCTTATTAAAAAAAGTTCATTAATGTTTTGGTTGAATCTAAATGATTTAATAGCTTGATCAAACCTGAGGTTCCACAATCTGGATGCTTGCTTTAATCCATAAATGGATCTCTACAACTTGCATACCAAGTGTTGACCTTTGGTCACGAATACATATAGATGTCTTCTTCTAAATCCTCATTCAAGAACGCTATCTTGACATCCATTTGCCAGCTTTTATAATCTAGCACTGTAGTAATAGAAAGAAAAATTATGATGGATTAACCATGACCACTAGTAAAAAGGGTTTCCTCATAATTGATTCATTCTTTCTGACTATACCCCTTCACTACTAGTCTAGCTTTAAAGGTTTCCACTTTTCATCTATTCCTCCCTTTCTCTTGTAGATCCACTTGCATCTAATAGGTTTTACCCTGGTTAGTGCTTTTATAATTTCATAGACCATATTGGAATATACTGATTCCATTTCTAGGTTTATGGCCTTTTGCCATTCTTGAGCATCCTCGTTCTTTAGACTTCCTTGTAACTTGTAGGATCTTATATCTGTTGGTCTAAGATAGCCGTGAAGGTTTCACCCACCGATATACTCCTTACTAGTAATCCGGTTACCCTCCCAATACGATGAGGTTCTATAGGTTTTTGCACTTTAGGGATAGCAATTTGATCTTCTAATTGTCATTCTTTTTCTTGCTGTAGACAGGCACAAAAGGCTAAATGCCAATTTAATCATTTGATAATTCCTGCAAAATTATTTTACCCTTTGGCCAAAAATTGTCATTCTTCTTCATGCTGTAGACAGGCACAAAAGGCTAAATGCCAATTCAATCATTTGATAATTCCTCCAAAATTATTTTACCCTTTGGCCAAAAATTGTTCATGTAGTCTTGTTCCAAGAAAGTAGCATGTGTGTTTATTATGATCTTTCTTTCCCCAGGACTATAGAACAATCTTCCCCTCATTCCCTTAGAATAGTTCACAAACATGCATATTTCCGAACGTGATTCCATCTTGTATGCCTTAGGTTTCAGCACGTGTGATAGTATTCCCCAAATATGAATGTGGTTCAAATTAGGTTTGCGATCTCTCTATAACTTCTTTAAGGTCTTTGGCACTGATTTAGAAAGAACTAAGTTCAAAAGGTACATTGCAGTTTCCAGGGCTAGACCACAAAATGAGACTGGCACTGTAGAGTAAATGAGCATTGATCTCACTACATCTAAAAGAGTTTTGTTTCTCCTCTTAGCAACACCACTTTGTTATGGTGTACTTGGAGCTTTTAATTGGGAGACTATCCCATTTTCTACCAAGCAGTCCTGAATTCTCTAGAGAGAAATTCACCACTTTGATCAAATCAAAGTTTCTTTATGTTCTTATCTAATTGCTTTTCTGTCTTAGCCCTAAACTCTATGAATTTCTCAAAGGCTTCAAACCTCTGACGTATTAGATAAACATAACCGAATCTTGAGTAATAATCAATAAATATGATGTACTCATATCCTCCTTGAGCTTGTACATGGATTGGTCTACATACATCTGTATGTACCAATTTGAGAGGTACGATCACATGTTTTCCTTTGGCCGAAAAAATTCTCTTTGTCATTTTCCTTTCTAAACAAGATTCACAAATTAGCAATGATTCAAATTATAATGAGCCCAAGACCCATCTTTGATCATTCTCAGTATCTTGTTAAAATTAATATGACGCAAACGTAGATGCGAAGGATATTTTTAGTTGGGAGAAATCTTTCTTTTTTTTTTATATATGCAAATGCTCATCATTTATTTCTATATCATGCAAAGTATGGATCTTAGGACTTAAATGATATAAATTGTGTTTCAATGAATCAAAACAACTAATTTACTAATCATAAAAATAGAAAATGAGAAGTTAAAGCTAACAGCGTACCACCGCTTAAACAAACAAGCAACTGAAATTAAATTCCTCTTAATGTCTAGAACATAAAGACAATCATACAAAACTAAATTCCTATCATCAAAAGATAAATGAACAGATCTAATCCTCTCAAGTACACGACTGGCCTGTTCCCAACCGCAAGTTCACGTTGCGTTCACTAAACGTTTTGATTTCCTATAACCAAAAAAGTGAGTTAAAATATTGTTTGTAGCACCAGAATCTAAAATCCATGCATTTGTAGAACTATGTACAAAATAAGCGTCAATCACAAAAAGATTAGCCATACCTAATCTTTTTATCTCAGGGCAGTCCTTTTTCCAATGCCCTTTTGCACCACACTTGAAGTAGTTGCCTTTTGGCTTCCCATTATTTTTGGTGCTTGACTTCTTTACTTTTCCAATCTTATTCTTTTTCTTTTCTTATTCTAAGATTTGCCTTTCAACTTTTCCTTAAAAGAAGAATCCTTTGTGAGATTCAAGCTTTTAAAAGACTTCTCAAATCGACGAATCTCCTCAGCTAAATGCAGTTCATTCATGAGCTCTATCATGGTTAATTTCATCTTGTTCATGTTATAATTAACTTTGAACTCCTTGAATTGCTCTGGCAAAGATTCGAGCACCAAAAGATTTTTGTTTCATCATCGATTTTGGCTCCTTCAATCTCAGCCTCATTCAAGAAATCAATCATTTTCAGCTCATGATCACAAACCCTTGTACCCTCTTCCATTCTGGTGTTGTAAACATCGCGCAAAGCTGCATGTCTTGCCGAGCAAGTATTATGCCTAAACATTTGTTCAACGCTACTCATAATCTTAACATTAGTCTCCGTGTTGGCATCTTAGGTCCGAAGCACATTAGAGACCAATGCCAATATGTAGCGTTTGGCCATTTCATTAGCCTTTTGCTATATCATTCTTATGCACATCAGCACATGGGACCTCAGGGCATGGTTAGGTAGGACAAAATTTGTAATCCTCAACAGTGAGTACAATAAACAAATTTTGTTTCCAATCAACAAAAATCTCGCCAGTTAATTTGTTTTGATTAAGGATAATCACGAATGGGTTAAAGGACGACATTATCTGAAATAAAACATGCATAAGAAATTAAAATAAACTCGCAATACAATAAACATTCAATTATAAATGCCAAAACAATAAAAGTATTTGTTAAATTTTTTGCAACGATAATCTAGTATCCGTTTCAACAAGCTATCCATAGGGGAAGTCATGCCTTAACATACTAGACGCAATTATTCATTGCACTATTTACTTTCGAGTTTAACTTGATAAATAATTATCATTACCTTTTGGGCCTAAGTTTCGTTAACATAACTTCGTTGGGAAGGTTAATAACGAAATTTAGTTAAATGTTTAAACCATTGTTTCAATGTCCATATTTTCCATTAAAGATAGCCACCGTTGGGTTGAACAATCCTAACAAAAAATATTTTAAGTTATCCTTAAGAGATCCAATTAAATAAAATATCTAACATATACCCTCCGAGGGGAGCATCACCATTTCATAAGTCGAGGTATATATAATTTTATTTTTGGACCAACAATGAAGCCCATCGGAAAATTATCTTGAATTTTCCCTCTCCTATGCAATATTTTAAAACTTTGGTTTTTACTTCAACAATTATTTTTTGATTAAAATCCTATTGTTTCCTAATATTTTCAAGATGAAATCTAATATTATTTAAAGTCATGTAATACCCAAACAATAATAATAATCATAACCGCTAAAATGATGTCACGATGCATAAAATGATATTTTCTATTCTACATGGCATATTAATCAGCACATATGACAACATAATTAAAAATAATAATAAATTAAACAGCCTCAATCTATGGGTTCCTATAAAAAAAATAAATTGCAAGTTCACTACTAAGAAGTAGCTTGATTCTTCCTTTTTCTCCATCAATTTTTGCTTCTCGGGTCACCTTTGACTCTTCTTTTTCCTCTTCTTCATTCAGCTAGTAATCTACTGGGCTAGTCGAAATTTATAATTTGAGTAAACTAGGCGAGCATCGAGTTAGTAAACCAACCTAGTGACTAATATAAGGTGGGCGATTAGCCCCTTAAAACCCATATTGGGCTGCACAAAAAAGCAGCCCAAACTATGCTACATCAACTCTTACTGTTGCTCCATGTTTCATATGGCTCCTCTTGCAAATACAGACAACAGGAACTATATTTGAGGTTTTTTTTTTTTTTATTACTTACAACAAAATTCTGGTTGAAATCTTTAATCCCTTATGTTCTTGACGTCGTTAATCATAAAAAAATTACCTAAAAAATTCTTATGCCCCATGTGCGGCGAACATGAATTTTAAAAGATTAAATAAAGTAAAAAAAATAAAGGGGAAAACATGGTAATGATAAACCACCCCTTGTTACAAACCCAAAAAATTAATTACAAGCAAAACTCTACCATGGAATGAGGCAAACCAAATATTATAAAATCATCATCTACTATAAAATTAACAACCATCATCATCATCGCAAACATGATAATCATGTAATCCTACTACCACTCATCTAATACAAACACCTTTCATAGAGCATAATCTAAAATACCAATTTCATGTTATTATCTTACACATTAATATGAGACGGTTTTGATACCATTTGTAGAGAAAAAAATTTTAAAACATGCAATTTAAGAATTGGGTGAAAAACAAAAATTTTTTTACTAAACAATAATGACATATTAGAGTACAACAAAAATATGCCACATAAAATATAAAGTAGAAATAAAAATCATATCTTAGTCAAATTAGTGGCGACGCTAACACAAGATCTTGATGATAAATTCTATCACCAAAAGATCTTTTAAACTATGACTCATTTTTAACTGCACTAAATAAGTAGACATCTTGTACACTACAGTAATTAAAAAAAGATTAGCAAATATGAATACTAAAATCAATATTAAAGAAAACCAAAATAAATTTTCCTTGACTTAACTTTGATTTCTTTAATTGTAGAAATCCTTAAATCCAAATCATACAAAAAAAAAAAAAAAAACCTTGAAGTTTTTCTCTCTGTGTTTCCGTATTTTTCTCTCAAGAAGGAAAAGGAATATATATTTGCGTGATATTTTTTCTTTGCTTTTGATTCCGCCGAATTCTCTCACAAAACCACGCTTACAAACATAACTCATAATATATATATATATATAGACACACACACAAACATATATATATATATATATGCCCCGTTGGTTTATGAAGAAAACAACATGTATATAATAATTAAAAAAAAACAGCCATACGTGGAAATCACCCGCGTTTCAAGTACGAGGTTACACCCTCCACTTCATGTGGGTGTAACCCTCATTCCTCAGATCATGGGATAACCCATGATTAGTTTTCAAAATTTAAACCAATTTAATTTTAAAATAATAATTTATTAGAATTTGATACAAAATCTACTAATCAAAAATTATAACTACCACGTAATTTAACGCAGACATTTTATTTACTCAGATTTCATTCAAATTAATGAATAATTTGAATATCTAAAATCAATAAAAAATATCTGACATGATAATATGCTAATTAAACTAAAATTCCTCTGTATGGCACTTTAGCAATATGCCAAATATTATGCATGTTTTATTTTGGGCTCAAAGACCCAATAAGCTAGTTTACTCTTTTCACTTAGTCTTGTGGTGGTATAGACAATAAAATGAGCTAGTCTGGGGTCAAATGGGCACATACAAAAATGGCTTCAAATGATTAATTAATTATTTAATTTTAAATTTATTTCACTAAAAGATTGAAATTGCTCTCCATAATTATATGCCATTAAGGATTAGATTGTCAACCCATTCCACATTGTTTCTTTACTTTACATTCCATTGTACTATATCATAATTAAATTGATATCTCAACTGTCTAATCAATTTAATTATATTTTGTACCTTGACACTTACTGGTTTTCTCTAGTGATCATATTTCAACAATCTTACCCCCTGTTTGGCATTGTGGTGGGAACCACTGTTCCCACCACAAACTCAGTTATAAACAGTGTAAAGCTCTCACATGCTACAGTAACAATTTAAAAAAATGCTACAGTATAAAGCTTTCACATGCTACAGTAAAAGTGGTTCCCACCACCGGTTCCCACCACCTTCCAAACACCCCCTTAATTATAAAAATTAATTCATATTAAATATTGACACACTTTGGCCCCAGAATTCCATATTATAATTCATCATTTCACTATCCATAAATAGTCCCACGACGTCATTGAGAATATTGATTCTCAATTGAATGTCACTTATTAACAACTCAAAATAGAATTATATTTATAAATAGAAATTTTACTAATTCAGGACTAAGACTAAAATAAAAACAATGCCTATGAGATTTAAAAAGTTTGACATTCATTTCCAAGTTTTTTAAATCTCATTTCAATGTAGACAAACTATACCAATAAATTCATATATGATCAAGATAAATCGTTCGATGAATTTATTATAGCTTAAACATAAATAAAGTGCCTAACTTTATTTATCGACCACGAACTACATTTATTTAATCATAAAATAACTTGTACTTATGTCTTCCGTAAATATTTACAAACTTCACATAAATACATATAATATGATTACATGGACATTTAGTCAATTATACTTATGCACATAAGACTTACTGAAAAATATCTCAATATTGTTAAATCCAAAAAAATGTATATACAAAATATGCTTTGAAGAGCATACAATACCAACAGCTAGAGATACTATTTTTGGTGTCATGAAATTGGAGAAAATATGTCTCATGACCAGAAGGAGTGGGTGAAAATTCAATAGATATATATATATACACACACACACACATAGAGAAAAGATCCTTTAGTTGTTTGAATTATTATGGTTGGTAAATATTTCTACAATGTTCCCTGGGTAAAAATAGTATTTACAGTTCTATTTGCACAACTTCTTGAGCTCAATTGATAGTTTAAGGAATAGATTCCATAAAAAAGTATCTTTTTAATTATCATTTCAATCAATAATGGCACATTTTTGGCATTATCTAATTGCAATAACTTCTATTGGTTTTAGATATATGGCTATCGAATGTCACTCTGGGCTGAGCACCTTGGCAAGCTTGAGAATATTTTCTGCGAACCGCAAAGCCTCAAATGCGTTAAGCTTGTCAACAAGATTGCGAAACGGAATTGGAAAGCTTATGTCGCTGAACAAGAGAAGGAAATGTTGGGTCACTTGATGCGATACCCAGTGCAAATAAGCAGGGATGGAAAAGTCAGTTCATTAAAAGGTCATGAACAATTCCCTGATGTTGGCGGCAAAGTTCTTGGAACACCTACCACTCTTCCTGATGCTTTAACAACATAAGTACTAGCTACTCAAGTTATATTTTTTTTTTTTCATTTTTTTAAAGTTCGACACAAGTTTTATTCTACCATTATGATGTACAGTGTAGGCAGATTTTAGTTGGAAAAAATTTATTTCGAAAAAGTTTAAGAAATGATGTATACCAACAATCCTGTCAACTTGAATATTTCAGCTGGAGGACTCATTCTAATTTGTTTGAAAAAATTAGCAGTAATGACTAGTATTACAAATAATAGAGATAGTAACTTGCTTTGAAATTGATTTTACATAAAATAGAGTAAAAGCATTGCATACACATGTACAAAAAATGCCTCCTCCATTACGACATACTCTATTTCATCCACAAATTAGAAGTGACAAGATTGCAATATGAATCTTTGATCTATTTTGTTTGATTTGGTGGTCAAATTAATTATATTGTAACACTTCTAACCTAGTTGGTAAATGACCACTTAAGATTAGAAGAGTTAACCGCTCATAAACAATATTTTTTCTACAATTTTCAAGCAGATAGATAAAATTTTAATTAAAAAAACAAATGATTCCTTAATTATTATTGCATGTGATTTTCTATTGTGGGAAAAAAAAACACTTGAAAGTTAACCAACCTTTCGAACATCTATAATGGATTTTCCATTAAGTTGCATCACAAGAACTTAAATATGTTAGTGATGAGTAAATAAAAACCATTATGAAGATGCTATGAATCACTTTTTAATAGTTGTAGTTGTTACAGGTGTGGAGCCAAATCAAGTCAATAACCTAGCAACAGGAAGAAAAAGGAGAGAAAGGTAGGTTTGGGGCACTGCAGTGCCAAGATTGGGTGCCGCAACGCTCGCTTGGCAACAAGGCAAGGCCGTGCCGTGGCGCTGGAAGGCGAGTGTTGTTGTGCTGCAGGAGAGCGCCGCACTGCGGCGCTAGAAGGCGAGCGCCGTGGCACTACAGGAGAGCGCCGCAGCGCTGCAGGAGAGTGCCGCTGCTCCAAGGCGCTGCCTTGGAGAGAGCCGCAACGTCGAGGTGCGGGGATGCGCTATTTTTTAAGGGTTTTGACTCCCAAAAACAAGAAACTACTAGGGTTTTCTAGTTAGTTGCTATTTTTCTCTTCCTTGGTGTATAAATAAACATAAGGTGGTTAGGGTTGAATGTGTGTGACATTGTGAAGGTGTGTGACTTTGTGAGAGGTATATTTTTGAGAGCTCCATTGTTGTGAAAGGAAAAATTCCCACAAGGTACTAAGTAGAAGAGAGTTTTGGTATACACAATTTAAGAGTGTGTGAGAAACTTCTCTTGCAATCTATAATTTCCTTCATCATAGTGAATCTGCAGCGGGCAGAAACAGGACGTAGTCTCGAATTTGGACGAACCTGTATAAAAATTTGGTGTCTCTCTTTTCTTCTTTTCTCCAATTTCTTTTTTGCAATTATTTGTTCTTGCGATCCTTAGAATTAGGAAGTGCCTAATTCCCCAACAACTGCTTTCAGAGTGGAGGTTTGGATCAAGAACGATGACGGGAAAAGAAGGTTTAACAGCCAGTATCATCAAATTTGATGGTTCGGATTTTTCCTATTGGAGGATGCAAGTAGAATACTACTTCTATAGCAGGAAACTGCACTTGCTCTTAGGCAATAAGCTCGAAGGCATGAAGGATGAGGAGTGGAATCTCCTTGATAGACAGGTGCTGGGTATGATCCCTTTGACCCTATCAAAGAACGTGGCCCACAACGTTGCAAAGGAGAATACTACAGCAAGGATGATGAAGGCTCTGTTAGAGATGTATGAGAAGCCCTCAGCCAATAACAAGGTACATTTCATGAAGAAGCTCTTTAATTTAAAAATGCCTGAAGGTGCCTCGGTGATAGAGCATCTGAACAGTTTCAACACCGTCCTGAGCCAATTGGTCTTGGTACAGATTAAATTCGATGATGAGATCAATGCCCTAATCCTCTTGGCCTCGTTACCGAATAGCTGGGAACCCATGAGGGTGGCCATTACAAATTCTATTGGGAATGTAAAATTGAAGTTTGTTGATGTCAGAAACTCTATTCTGGTGGAAGAAGTTCGTAGGAAGGACTCAGGTTAAGCCTCAACGTCGAACTCTGCCCTTAATGTTGATAATAGGGGCAGGAAACTTAAGAGACATTCCAACAGGGATAATGGCAAGAGAGACAAGTTGAGGAATGAGAGAAGCAAGTTGAGAAACGGTAGGACTATGGAGTGCTGGAACTGTGGAAAGACCGGCCACTTGAAGAAGAACTGCAGGGCTCCAAGGAAGAATGAAGACAAGAACAATGACACTGCTAATGCCACCACAGAAGAGGCACAAGATGCCTTAATCTTGTCTGTTGACAATTCTTTTGATTCATGGGTGATAGATTCAGGAGCATTTTTCCACACCACTACACACCGTCATGTCCTAGAGAATTATGTTGCCGAAAATCATGGTAAGGTTTTTCTTGCTGACAGAGAACCTTTGGACATTGTTGGCATTAGAGATGCTAGTTTGAAAATGCCTAATGGGTCTATGTAGAAGATTCATAAGGTGAGACATGTTCCCAAACTAATGCACAACTTGATTTCAGTGAGGCAACTGGATGATGAAGGACATAAAGTTACCTTCAGTTGTGGAGGTTGGAAAGTCACTAAAGGAGTGATAGTTGTTACTCGGGGACATAAGGTTGGAACTCTCTACATGAACTCTAGTTGCAGAGATACCATAGTAGTTATTGATTCTGCTGTCAATACCAAGCTATAGCATTTTAAGCTCAGTCACATGAGTGAGAAGGGAATGAAGGTGCTTCACTGTAAAGGAAAACTACAGGGATTGAAAACTGTTAATCACAATTTGTGTGAAGCCTGCATCTTTGGTAAACAGAAGAGTGTTAGTTTCTCAACAACAGGTAGAGAGCCTAAGTCTAGGAAATTAGAGCTAATTCACACTGATGTGTGGGGGCCTACGTCGGTGACTTCCCTTGGTGGTGCTAACTACTATGTGACATTTATTGATAACTCAAGCAGGAAGGTATGGGTTTACTTTTTGAAAAACAAACCTAATGTCTTTGATGCTTTCAAGAGATGGAAAGCCATGGTGGAGAATGAGATAGATTTGAAAGTGAAGTGCTTGCAGTCTGACAATGGGGGAGAGTATTTAGATGAAGACTTTAAGCGGTACTGTGTTAAGAATGGAATAAAGATGAAGAAAACCATTCTAGGGAAACAACAACAGAACGGGGTAACTGAGAGGATGAACAGGACTTTAAACGAGCGTGCCAGAAGCATAAGGTTGCATACTGGGCTGCCAAAGTCGTTTTGGGCTGAGGCAATTAACACAGCAACTCGTCTGATCAACAGAAGTCCATCCACACCACTGAAGTTCAAGCTACCAGAAGAAGTATGGAGCGACAAAAAGGTTGATCTCTCTTACTTGAGAGTATTTGGGTGCATTTCCTATGTTCACATTTATCCAGTTGCTAGAAGTAAACTTGATGCCAAGTCTAAGAAGTGTTTTCTAGTTGGCTACGGTGGACTTGAGTTTGGTTATCATTTTTGGGATGAACAAAATCGAAAAATTATTAGGAGCAAGGATGTGATCTTCAATGAAGGTGTTCTGTACAAGGACAGAGACAACACTGATTCCAGGGGTTTAGGTTCTGAAGACAGGAAGCCTGAGGTGATTCCATTGAAGGATCTTCTTGAAGTGGAAGTGGAAAATTCAGAAGTTGAAGACCAAGAAAATATTTCTCCAGAGGGAAACTAGAGTACTCTTGCCGCACCAGTCAGAAAGTCTAGTAGGACAATAAGACCGTCGCAGAGATACTCCCCTTCTTTGCGTTATATTTTTTTGACCGAAAAAGGTGAGCTAGAGAGCTATGATGAAGCCATGAAGGTTGAAGATTCAATCAAGTGGGATTTAGCCATGAGGGATGAGATGGATTCCCTAATGTCCAATTAGACATGGCAACTGGTAGAGTGACCACAGGGCAAAAAGGCCTTGCACAACAAGTGGGTATACCGGATAAAAGGTGAAAGTAATGGTAGCAAATGGTATAAGGCAAGGCTGGTGGTAAAACAATCTAACAATATGCTCACTAAGACAGCTCTAATCGAGAAACTGAAGTTGTGCGCAACTTCAATTGGACTTCTCCATGAGACGTGAGAAGTTGTTGCCGCCTGCAGTTGGAGACATAGTGATTGATTAGTCTCCAAGTGGAAGATTGTTGTAGGTGTAGAGACAAATCAAGTCAACAACCTAGCAAAAGGAAGAAAAAGGAGAGAAAGGCAGGTTCAAGGCACTGCAGCGCCAAGATTTGGCACCGTAGGCCCACTTGGCAGCAAGGTAGCGTCGCGGTGCCGGAAGGCTAGCACCGCGGCATTGCAGGAGAGCACCGCCGCACCCGTTTTGAGTGCTGCGGTGCCAAGGCGCGGGGATGCATGATTTTTAACAAGTTTTAACGCCTAAAAACAGAAAACTATTAGGGTTTTCTAGTTGCTATTTTTCTCTTCCTTGGTGTATAAATAGACATAACATGGCTAGGGTTGAATGTGTGTGACATTGTGAAGGTGTGTGACTTTGTGAGAGGCATATTTTTAAGAGCTCCATTATTGTGAGATGAAAAATTCCCATAGGGTGCTAAGTAGAAGAGAGTTTTGGTAAATACAATTTAAGAGTGTGTGAGAAACTTCTCTTGTAATCTGTAATCTCCTTTATCATAGTGGAATCTGCAGCGGGCAGAAACAGGACATAGTCTCGAATTTGGACGCACCTATATAAAAATTTGATGTCTCTCTTTTCTTCTTTTCTCCAATTTCTTTTTTGCAATTATTTGTTCTTGCGATCCTTAGAAGTAAGAGATGCCTAATTCCCCAATAGTGGTATCTTCATTTAACATAGACCTTTCATTAGGACCTTCGTTTAACATAAAGCAAGATCTTAACTCTGAGCACCAATTGATCATGCTTAACATCACATAGATGTATTTACCCCATCTTATAACAAAATTCCCTTGGGTATAGTAGTTTTAATATTTTTCTTTTGAAATTAATATTAATTAATTTAATCTGCTTGCTACTGTTAAATTAATTGAATTTTTATTTTTTAAAAAAAACTTTCATTACAATATTGTTTCAGTGTGAAATTTTTCGTGTAGGACAATAACTGTTTAAAAATTGGCATGGTAGTCCTCTATACAATATTAAGTGTTTGTGTAATAGATATCTTATTTTGAATTGAAAATTGACATAAGCTACACTATTTATGTTGGAATTATGTCTTAATGATCCCATATTTTATAAGTATAGGCCTAATATAAGAAGACCAACTCTGTTTTTCTTTTTCTTTTCTTTTTCCTTTTTCCTTTCCATTTCCTTGTCTTTTTTTCTTTTCTTCCTTCAGCATGCCCTCCTCATTTCTTTCTCTCACTTGGGTTTTCTCTCTCTGTTCCTCATGGAAGTTCAAAATTTCAAAACTCCATATCTCTCTCGTTTCAAGTCAGAATTAGATGATTCTCATCTCTATGAGTTCATGATGACGAGAAGGAAAAGTGAAGACCCAATGTAAATCCACCATCTCTATGATTCATCAGAGTTATGCAATTGTCCCCGTTGTGAGCCATAGCCTCTGATAGTGGTGGTCGGCACTACCAACCTCAAAACATTCCAAAAGTCTCCCATTATCTCTTGGGTTAGAGATATGGCTTGTGGATTTCAAAGCTTTGAGGTAGGGTTTTCCTTTTTTCTCCTTGAATTTAAGAATTTCTCATTGATTTGTGTGAGAGATGATTTTGTATGTTTTACATATTCAAATCTTTGTGTGGTTTTGATGATTCTAGAATGGTGGCTATTTATGAAAGTTTGAAAAGAATGTAATATGGCTTTGATGTTCTATGGTATATGTAAAAGTCCTAGTTTCTTTAGTAAGGATAAGATTTGAAACCCTATCATGTAATTCTTGGTTTAGACATCATAAGGCATGTTTCTTGTGGAATAAATTATGGGGTTCTAGTATCCTTATTTTCAGGACTGGTCAACTCTAAGTTTAGGATTTTTTATGATTTATTTTAGCTTACAACCAATTATGTTATTTCCTTTTATTTAGGTGATTTAGTTCCCTTATTTAGGGGTGATTTGTTTTTTAAGTTTGTTTCCTACCTGGGAATGGAGTTGATCAGATTACGTGACTACCCTTCTATAAGTATTGTAACCTCTATTCAAAAAAGTGCGAATTAACATTCCTTCTCAATTGTTCTTTATGGTATCGGAGCCTCTCTTCTAAAATCTAATCCTATGGCTACCAATCCTCTATGACCTTCTCCTTCTTCTTCTTCTGTCATCATTCCTATCCCAGAAACTGCTACTGTTAAAAATTAAGGCAGTTCTGCTATCTCTATTCCCCCCATAACCATTCACAAACTCATAGGCCAAAATTATGTCCAATGGTCTCAATCAGTTTTGATTATTTACGTGGAAAAGGGAAAGAAGATTAGGTCTCTGGAGTTGCAGTGGCACCACCTAAGGAGGACCCCAAATTCAAGGTTTGGTATGCCGAGAATAATATTGTTATATCATGGCTTATCAATTCCATGGCAGTTGAAATGGGTGAAAACTTTATGTTCTGCGACACAGGCAAAGAAATTTGGGACACAGCCAAGGAAACTTTCTCTAATAGTGAGAATACTTTAGAGTATTTTGGCATCGAAAGTAGCCTGAATGATCTATGCTAAGGAGAACTCAACGTTACCTAATATTTCAATCAACTCACAAGGAAGTGGCATCAACTTGATCGATTTAAGGTCCTTGACTGGGAAAGCCCGAATGATGCTCTTAATACAAGAACCTCATCATAAAGAGACGCATATTCAAGTTTCTGATGGGATTAAATCCAAATTTGGATCAAGTACGTGGACACATATTGGGAACAAAACCTTTGCCAACTCTTAGAGAGGTATTCTCAGATGTTCGTCGTGAAGAGAGTAGGAGGAAACTAATGCTTGGTGGCCAAACAAGTGAATCTTTAGCCATGGCAGCATAAGGAAATTCATCTAGCTCCAAGGATCAATAGAAGAAAGGGAGACTGAGGTGTGAACACAGTCAAAAGCTAAGAAATTAAAATGATAAATGTTGGATACTACATGGGAAGCCACGAGATTATAAGCCTCGCAGCCAGAGAGATCATCAAAGCAGTGGAAACACGGCAACCACATTCGAGGAGACCTCTACTTCAACCGAGTCCAGAGTCTTCAGTAAGGAACAAATGAATGCACTCCAAAAGCTAATCCAATCACAACTAACTGGAAATATTATTGGTACTGGTTCAATTGCTCAAAAAGGTAATTTTACACCTGCTTTGAAAACATGTAAAATTGGATAAGAATCATGGATTGTAGACTTAGGTGCCTCAGACCATATAATTGGGAATGCAAGTTTACTGAAAGATTTTATTCCATTCAAACACAAACATGTTGTGAAGATTACATATGGGTCTCTCTCTAAAGTGACAGGATGTGGTTCAGTTCCTATCTCCAAAGATATTTTTCTTAAATCTGTTCTCTTAGTTCCAAACTTAGACTACAATTTTTTGTGTATCAGCAAACTCACTCATGATCTGAAGTGTGCTGCTAATTTCACCTCTCAAAATTGTGATTTTTAGGACTTGGATTCGAGGAAGACGATTGGAACTGCTAAGGTGCATGCAAGTCTCTGCCTTCTAAAGAGTGATGGGAATCAAAAAGAGCAACATTTACCCACTAAGTCTGTTCATAAGAGCCTAGTTTCATCTCAAAATGAAGACAATATAATTATATTATGGCACTATTGATTAGGCCATCCAAGTTTCGTTTATCTTTCAAAATTGTTTCCATCTTTATTTCTGAATAAAAATCCAAATTTGTTTTACTGTGAAATTTGCCAATTGTCAAAACATGTTCGAAGCTTACATCAAAGCATTCCATACAAAGTTGTCGTCCTTTTGCACTTGTTCATAGTGACTGTGGGGTCCATCAAAAGTTAAAAACAAATAACGAGTACAAGGTGGTTTATTAACGATCATAGTCGAGTCACCTGGTTATTTCTCATGAAAAAAAAATCAAAAGTGGGGCTAATTTTTCAAAATTTCAACAATATGATTAAAAAACCAATTCAATGGCAAAATACAAATACTCCAAACTGATAACGCCAAAGAATATTTTGCCTCTCATTTGGGAAATTACCTTCTTGACTAGGGAATTGTTCATCAGAGTTCTTGTGTTGAAACTCCACAACAAAATGGAGTCTCAGAGAGGAAAAATAGGCACTTGCTAGAGGTAGCTCGATCCCTCTTTTTCACTTCCAATGTTCAAAAATATTTTTTGGGGGAAACAGTTCTTACAACAACATACCTCATAAATAGAATGCCATCTACAGTCCTCAATTTCAAAACTCCATGTCAAGTCCTCCTTGAGTCATTTCCAAATTCTCATTTGATCTCTACCATTCCTATGAAAGTGTTTGGTTGTTTAGCGTTTGTCCATATCAATCAACCCCACAATATCAAATTGGATCCAAAATTAGCAAAATGTGTTTTCTTGGGCTACTCATCCACACAAAAAGGGTATAAGTGCTATTCTCCTCAAAACATCAATTCTTGCATTCAATGGACGTAACCTTCATAGAAAATCAACCATATTACCCAAATTCTAATATTCAGGGGGAGAGTAAGCCTATGAGGGAATATCAATTTTGGGATCAAATTGATTCAACCACCATTGAATCTGAACCTCGCATTCTTCCAAACACTTATGAGTCTCCTTCCATGAATCCGACTATTCTAAGCCTACAAAATCAAGATAAAATTCAGCCAAATGAGCAAGAAAGTTTCCCAAATACAGATGTTGTTTCTTTAGATTCTCCAATCTCCCAAGATGTGTAAAAAACAGGTATACACACTTCGCAAGACCAAGACCCAAAACCGAACTCCGATGTTCATTAAATTCCAGGTAATAGTGATACTATTCAGTTATCTAATGAGTTATTTGATGACCTTGGTTGGCCCATTGCTCTCTAAAAAGGTATTCATTCATGTACACGTCACCCTATCTCATGATTTGTTTCCTATGAAGGATTGTCCCCTGCATTTAAAGCATTCATGACTGAGCTTGTGTCCACAGAAATTCCAAATAATGTTCATTAAGCCTTGAACATCCAAAGTGAAAATCAGCAATAGAAGAGGAAATAAAAGCACTTGAGAAAAATGGAACTTGGGAAGTGACCACTCTTCTAGAAAACAAGAAAATGGTGGGTTGCAAGTGTATTAAATACAAAGCTGATGGTAGTATAGAGAAGTATAAGGCAAGAATAGTTGCTTGAGGGTTCACCCAGTCATATGGAATAGATTATCAGGAGACTTTTACCCCTGTTGTAAAACTCAACATAATCAAAACTCCTATCTTAGTTGCAGTTAATCTTGACTGGCCTTTATATCAGTTAGATGTCAAGAATGCTTTCCTCAATGGTAATCTTGAGGAGGAAGTCTACATGGATGTGCCACCAGGTTTGTAAGGTTTAGGAAATTCAGCAAAAGTTTGCAAGCTCGAGAAATCTCTCTATGATCTGAAACAGTCGCCTAGAGCCTGGTTTGATAGATTCTCAAAGGCCTTGAAGAATTTCAGATATACTCAGTGCCAGGTAGATCATACACTATTTCTCAAAGAATCAAGGAGTCGTAAAAAATCTATTCTGATTATTTATGTTGATGACATTGTCATAACAGGAGACCGCCATAAAGAGATTGTCAGATTAAAACAATTCTTGGCCAAGGACTTCGAGATTAAGGACTAAGGCTTCTTAAATATTTTCTAAGGATGGAAGTTGCTTGCTCAAGGGAAGGTATTTGTGTTTCTCAACATAAATATGATTTGGATTTGTTAAAGGAGACAGGCATGCTTAGATGAAAACCTTCAAAAACACCGATGGACTCGACTAAAAAATTGGAAGCAGCAGAAGATAGTCCTTTAGTAGATAAAGAAAGATATTAGCAACTTGTGAATAAAAATGATCTATCTTTCTCACACTCGACCTGATATAGGCTTCTCTGTTAGTGTTATAAGTCAGTTCATGAACAACCCATGGGAAGAGCATCTTGAAGCAGTCTACTGTATACTCAGGTATCTAAAGATGACACCTGAAAAGACCTTTTGTTCAAGAAATCAGAGAACATGAATATTAGCATCTATATAGATGCTGATAGGCTGGCTCTCGTATTGATAGAAGATCAACTAGTAGGTATTGCTCCTATGTTTGGGGGAACCTAGTTACTTGGCGAAGCAAGAAGCAGTCAGTCATGGCAAGAAGTAATGCAGAAGCTAAATTTAGAGCAATGGCTTTAATCATCTGTGAAGCTACATGGCTCAAAAGGTTACTCTTGGGGTTGAAACTATCAAATGAAAACTCTATGAATGTTTTGTGTGATAATTAAGCAGCTATAAGCATTGCTAAAGACCCTATTCACCATGACCGCACCAAACATATTGAGATAGATCGTCATTTTATCATGGAAAAAATTGAATCAGGTCTGATCAACTTGTCATACACTCCAACATGTCATCAGATTGCCGATATTCTAACCAAAGCACTGCCACATGCAAATTTTGAAGAATTGTGTTCCAAGTTGGGCCTAATCCACATATATAACCCAACTTGACGGGGAGTGTGGAATAAATTATAGGAATCTAGTATCCTTATTTTCAAGACCGGTCAACTCTAAGTTTAGGATTTTTGTATGATTTATTTTAGGTTATAACCGATTTTGTTATTTCGTTTTATTTAGGTGATTTAGTTCTGTTATTTAGGGGTGATTTGTTTTTTAAGTTTGTTTCCTATCCGAGAATGGAGTTGATCAGATTATGTGACAACCCTTCTATAAGTATTGTAATCTCTATTCAAAAAAGTGTGAATTAACATTCCTTCTTAAATTTTCTATATTTCTCATAAGACATATGTGTGAGCCATTTTTAGATTTAAAGGATTTTGAAGTACTTTTAGTTTTTCATGGCTATATTGCTCAAAGTTTATGGTTGGACTTGTTTTCTTATATGAAAAGAATTACTTGGAGGAAAATCATAAATCAGATGGTATGTTTCTTAATGATTAGCACACATGCATGAATAGTGTATGAGAAAATGCCAAAGAGATAAAAAAAAAATACTTAAGATTAGACTGTATAATCTTTGTTCTAATAAAGGTTCATGTTATAGGAGTTTGAGGATCCTATTTGATGTCATTAGATAATTTTCCTATTAGAGGATCTTAATTTCTTATTAGTTTGGTTCTCCATATTTTGATTAAGTTGGTGATTTATTAGTTTATTTTGACAAGTGCACGCTTTAGTCATTAAGACTATTTGACAATTCAGAGAAAGAATTTAGTTATGGACCATTCTTTGAATGAAGTTGGTGCCCCTTATATGAAGAGAGTAAGAGATAGTTTTTGCAATTTAGGTGTTCAATGAAAGTCTTAAACAAAAAAACCTTCTTTTTTTTTTCGATTTTTAAGGTCTTAGAGCAAATTGGGATCTTAGGAAATAGTCTTGTGTTACCTAAATTGCTATTCCTACAAGAAAGGAGGCTATACTCAGGTTTTTCTTCATAAGGTCGTATTAAAACCATATCTTGTCACTTTAACGATGGATGTCTTGTCCTAATTGTTTGTTAGCCGGAGATAAAGATTTGACCTAATAGGATTCTTGGTTCTTAATAGGACCAATTATGGTTATGGTTATATGATAAGAGAAGTCTAAGTTTAATAGTGATAGCTATAGCTATTTAGAGTTTTAGTTGGTCCATACCTTGTGGATTAGATGGAATCTTTACCACCATAAAGATTAGACGGTAAGAAGTTAGTTCTAATAAAGACATAGTGTTAGCCTTCTAAGTGCTAGTCTTGATTTTTTCACCATAACTTATAGTTATTCCTTGCGTGTTAAGTACAAATTATAGGAATTATTAGAGAGGAAAATTCATATGAGAAAATGAACAAGATATATATATATATATACCTATTTATATATACGTATTGAGATAGAAGGCTTATTTGCAGTAGTTAAGTAAGACTTTACATTTTAGAAGTGAAATGGTGAAATTTATGTGAACATAGGGGCTGTCCATTATAAAAACCAAAAAACTGTATCCACTTAAGGTTTTAGACTTAGATCTTTTTAGAACTATAAAATATAGGTGTAAGCTCCATGTAGCTATAAAAATCACCTTAATTGGACACCTGTAGCCTAAGTTATGTGATTTTAAACTCAGACAAAAATTTCAAATATTCTGCAAAAAAAACTTGATGCGACAAAAAGATTCAGATTTGTTAATTAAGCACATGATACCCTTTTGGAAAGCTCTAGGTCTTAGCTTTGTTAGGCACTGATTTTTGTGATTTTTGGAGGTATGTAAATATTTTATGAATATGATAGTAACATCGCCAAACCTATGTTTTTTTAAAGATCTGTAAAACTAAGAACTAAAATAGAAACTTTTGATATCTGATGCATGCATTGAAACCGACCTTACAATCTTTTAGAATATGTTAAAAGTGACGTGTAGCACTTAAAACCACCTTGTTTAGGATTTGTAGCCCGAGTTGTGCACATGTGAAATTTTACTTAGAAACTTTCCCCTTTTTGTTTTTAAATACCAAGCTTATGGTCTTATTATATGATTGTTTATCTTTGACTATGCATTACCTTGGTATAGTTATTTTAGACATGGTCTCATGACATTTTACTTTGAATTGTTAGAGACTTACATGTTTTTTCCATTCTGCCATGTTTTACGAGTTTTCCCTTGAGTTGAAACTTATGATGCTTCATTGATTTTGACCTAAGCATGTTTATTATTTAGATTCTATGTTATTTATCATGAGTTAATATTTTCTTACTTTTTTGGATGTTGTTAAGATTTCACTATTCGGTTTGAAATTGATATTTCACTGATATTGAGAATTTGGAGTATGTATGTTGTATATATAGATTATGATATATATATATATATTATAATATATATATATATATATATCTAAATATCTTCCAAAAACCTAAGTTCATGAATCATGGTTTTTAGAAGAGAGTTTTAGAAAATGACTCGGAATAAGAAATTCTGAGTATAAATGGTTTGTAAACGCTGTCAAAGAGCGAGCGTCTCTAGACAATTGGTTTTGAAAGGAAAGCCATAGAGACCAGGTTATGGGATATAACTTTGGAGGCAAATCTTTAAACCTTGATCAAGGCACTCCGTAATGTAAATGACTAGCTAAGAGCGCTGTAAATATATATATATATATATATATATATATATGTTTGATCTAAGATATATCAATTAATTAAAAAAGTACCATTCAGAGAATTGTTTATTGAATAATGATTTCTATGAGTCTTAATGTTCATTTAAATTTTGTTTTTACATGAGATTGTATTGTATTGAGCTTCTTTACTTCTTGTTTGAATTGTGCTTGAAATGATATAGTATTTTGCAAGATTTTTCAAAATACTTGATTATCGGTTTCACTCTGCATTGAATCGCAATTGTTGAGGTTTGACCAATTTTGCATATTTTGAACATCTCTATTTGAGTAGTGTATTGTGATTTAATTGATCTTAGAGTCTATATTTTTGGTATGATTTTATTTTATTTTATTTTTTTATTGTTGTTATCCTTTTTCCCTTACTAGGTATTTGGCGCACCCCTGTTTTGTATGTTTTTCCTTATTGAAAGACAGCAGCAATAGTGTAGTATATTTTGCTAATAGTAGAGTCTGAAGGCTTAAGATTTGAGATAGTTTGTCTTTTTTGTTTTTAGTTCTTTAGTACTTAGTTGTAATGTGCCACGTGTAGAAACTGTGTAATTCGGTGTTGTCCAAAGTTATATTTTTTAAGAAAAACTGTATTTATAGGATTGTTATATAATATTATACTTTTGAAACACCGAAGTATATATATGTATATAACTATTTTTGATAAAGTCTACATTTCTGTTTTAAATTAATCATTTTGTTTTATTTATTTTTAATTGGATTTAATTGCAAATTAGAATAATCTTATTAACTAAATTTATTTAATTAATTAACTATCGCTTAATTATATGTGACAACATTTGTCATATCATATTATGTGTCACAAATAACATTTTTTTGCATCACATTAATATCGCTAGTGTAAAATAATTAATTTAGAATTTAACAAATTCAATTAAAATCAATTCATTATATGCTTTTGTTCTTAATTTAAGACAATATTATAGAGGCGGCATTAAGGACTTATAGACCTATAATTCAAGCTACAATAGATTTGACAATTAATTAAACTCTTTAATTAATGTGTCAAATTTATTAGTTCCAATGCTATTCCACTAAAACCTGAAACTGCACTCTTGAAACAGTAGTAATAATCACTTAAAAAACATCAAGTAATCTATTGCTATAATCGTTATATATATGTCAATCCTCCATAACTAGTTCATAAGAAGAGCCAGCTTTAATTTTTGTTTATCTCTCTTATTGTATTTATAACCTTGAGTTTCAATGATTCTCTAATGAATAGCTAATTCATAAACTTGTTGAAAATGAATGCTTTACTGTTTAAATCTTGAATCATCACTCAAGAGAACTATTTTTTCTAATTTCTATTAGGAAGGAATGGGTTTAATATCTATATAATATCATTCCTAATTATTTATTCCATTATGTTTTCAAGATGCAAAGTTGAGATCTATCTCTTGACAAATATTATTAAGCAAGTTAAAAAAACATAATGTCATAAATAGAGCCTAATAAATACTTAGGATTTTGACTGTCATATATATTATCACCATTGTGATAAATTTAAATGCTCTATTTGTAATAGAAGATTATTGCAGATTCATAATTTATCTAGTCCAATCCTATATAATCCCATTATATAAAGTACAGTCAATTCAATGTCTCTACATTAACAGTCGGAATAAGACTATTTCATTCTCAACAAGATTTGACCACACTTGTAATTTTTTATTAAAGATTTCAAATAATTAATTTTACTGATTATTTAGATTATTATCTATAAATTTTATCCTCAAGCATATAACAAATATATTATAAATTTATAGTCACATTAATAATCATAGAATTTTATTTTGTGTTCATTAAGGTATTCATAATACACATTGTTCGGTAGAAGTCTACAAGTGTACGAAATTATACAAGTAATAAAGTGTACCAAGAGTGTGAATATCATTCCCACAGAGATTGTATTTAATTTTAATTAATTACTAAAATTGTATTAATTCCAAGATTATATAATAAAAATGACATGAAACAAATAAAATTAAAATTAAACAAACAAAAGTAAAATAATAAAAACAAGGTTTTAGGGATTCAATTTCACCAATTAATTTCATTTGAATTAAATTTACTCTCTAAGTGATGAGTTTTAATTAATGGAATTGTTAGCCGAATGTACGAAATTACTTACTCGCCTCTTCCGATAAATTAGTAAGCATATTCATGTTAATTACATATGCCTATGAGGAACTAATTAACATAAATTCATTAAGGTCAAGCATTCACAATGACTACATACACAATAAGGATATATTCTTATTCCAAATTGCCTATGTCATCCTATTATTTGATGAAGAGTGAAAATCTATTCCTCAATTTTAATTTAGTCTAATAACAACACTTAAGGATTTACCAAATAACTAAGAACACTAAGCACATAATAGAATAAAGAAATTCCAATAATCAAATACTAATCCAAGAGAGCAAAATAAATCAAAATCTCTTAATAGAATCGATTCGAATCCTAGAACACAAAATTAATTCATAAATAAAAATAAAATAAGAATAAACAACGTCAATTTTCAAACATTTTTAGAATATACAAATATTTAGAAAATAAAAATGGGAAAAAAACCACCAAAATAGAGGTGTCACAAACTCCAATCTTTTCTTTTGCCCAAGCTACTTCTTCTTCCCCTTTGAAGCTCTAAAAATGCTCTCTAATAATGTCTCAAAAAATTAAAACATAAACTAAAACTAAAGCTAAATCCTTAAACTAAAAAAATAAAAAACTAAACTATAAAATTATTTTCTTTTTTGTTTCTTTTTCCCCATTTTCTTTCCTTGGGAAACTCTTTTCAGCTCCCAATCATGGAGCTTCTAAAGACTCAGGGTTGTGGCTCCTCAATGGCTTCTTTTGGAAATTGAAATTGCCTTTTCTTCTTAATTCCATGCCAGGTAAGAGAAGTGGTGGAGCACAGTTGGGCGCATTGCATCAAACACGTGTCGCGTGGCTATTGGTGGAACTCTGGTGCGAATCGACTTGACCATGTGGCTGAGTGATAGAGGGCGAGGCACGAGGGAGCACGAGTATAGCCTGGGGTGCGTCGCATGGGAGCACGTGCTAGATGGGAGTGGCACTGATAGCGAGGCCACGTGGCATGTGCGAGTGGACGGCGATGCTGGTTCTTGGCAGACGACGCGCTACTGGTCGAAGTACTCTCTACGTGCGCATCTCAAGGAAAATGAGGCTGATCTGACGACAGGAAATGCGGCTGCATAGGCACTTGGCTTCGTGTGAGTGGAGATGCATTTAAAGCCATTTCAATTCAAATTTCCCTTCTTTTTTAGCCTGTTTAAGCTCCAAAACTCTATACGTCTTATTTTCACCAAAATTAGGCACACAAATGAGGATAAAATAACTAATTAGAGGAGAAATTAAAATTAAAATAAAATAAAATTCTACAAAATTAAATTAATAATAAATAAATAAATATAATCAAACTAATTAAAATAAAATAAAATAAATAAAATTTAGGAAAAAGAAAACAAAATTTAATAAAAAGAATGCTTAGAATGGAGCAAATTTTTATGCAATTAAGTACAAAATAATTCTATGTTTATAGAGTTATCACACCCCCAAACTTAATATTTTGCTAGTCCTAAAGCAAAAACAAGAAAAGAAATGAAATAAAATAAACTAGAAGTAAGTTGTGCTAAATTGTTTTTTTTTTTTATGGATTCCTCAAAAATTGCCTAAATAACATTGCTTTAAGAAAAATGCAAACATTGACTAAGCATTGTGATCAATCCTAGAGTATGTGCCTTTCTAATTAGATTCTCCAAGTGTGTGTAGCCTTTTCACTCTTTGTTGCATGCAATTTGGATAAGTTTATGCAATAAGAAATTAACTAGAATCTTAAGGAAAGTAAACAAGTCCCATAAGTTTGTTTTTCATGCTTTTCTTCACTAATGCAGATCAACACAATACTAAGAATCCTTAGGACTTCATTAGGGTTTGGTAAAGGTTTGATATAGGTAAATTTGTAGCTTAAAACAAACCCCAAGCATATAAATTTTCTAGACCTTTGTAGAGCCCAATTTTCTTCTCCAAGTAACACCGTCAAACTTAGTTCAAACTTTCTTTTGTCATCTACTTTATTCCTTTTTCCTTTTTTCATTTCTTTTTTTTCCATTTTTATTTATTTATTTTTTTGCAACTATGCCCCTGAACTTTTCTTTCTTTTTATGAACTAAGGGTGTAGCATCCTTTTTTTCAAACATAAATAATAACATAGAAAAAAATTCTAAATTCCATCCTTCCTCCTATAATCTAGCATAGCTCAAAAATAATTCCTAAAATGATCAATATGCTTAGAATAAGGTAAAGGAGTAAAATTATTTAGCAGCAAGGCTAATAATGTGGCTATCAATGAAACAATACATTAGGCTCAAAGGGGTGTATTAGGGGTAAGAATATGTCAAGGTATGCTTAAAAAGGCTCAAACGATCCAAGGATGGCCTAGGTTATTTCCTTAGTGTACTGAAGTTTAGGATTTTTCCTTGACAGGAAATCAAGCAAATTCTAGGACTTAGGAGATCTTAAAAATCACATAATCACATAAACATTATTAAAAAAAAAAAAACAGGCATACAACTTAAACATCAAGACATAGTGCTCAATTTGGATAATCATAATTAAAATGAAACTAGCTCAAGAACTAAACAAAAACTTAGGCAATATCCATACTTTTCCTCAAGCAATGCACAATGTTCAACCATAATTCTCATCATTGGTCTAGGAGAAATCACCAAAGAAAGCACGAAGCCCCTAATTATTCAAAACTTTTTAATTTTTCAAATTGTTTAAAAAACAAAAGAAAACAATAAAATAAAATTTTAATCTTCCCCCCAAACTCAATTTGCACAAAATCCTCAATATGTAAGAAAGCATAAAAAATGAGAAAGTTTAAAGAAAACTTCCCTCATTAATGCTTATTGGTGCTTAGGCATGGCTTGATATCCTTTAAGCTCTTTGAGCACTGTTGGGGTACAATTTGGTCAGGCTCAAATTGTCCACAAGGCCTAGAATGACATCCCACTGTTATTAATAAGTTGAGCAGAGCAAAGCGACACAAGATCGACGTGAATATAAATCGAATTGAGGCTTCGTTTGATTCGATCGGCTAGTCCTGTATGTATTTGTATCCAGTTACATTAGCTGTTGAAGTTATTCAGATTTGTTTTAAAGTGTTTGTTCGACGGGATCGATCAACACGAACTGACGGTTGTTAGCACGTCCAACCATGAATTTAAATGTTGGGAAGCATGATCTTTGCAACCTGTTACGGATCGACACGTGTCCCACTACTATAGTTACTTTCTGCATAACTGCTCCACTCCACTAGTTAGTTGGAAGCCACGACTCTCTTCTACTCTCTATATAAAAGGACGTAACTTTCAGTTGTAGACACAAAAAAACATACATATACAGAAGCTCTGCCAAAATCATTCCTCACCTTATACCTTTGTAATCTATACTTCAAATTCATATAATAGTGAAGAACATTGGACGTAGCTCCTTTACCAGAGTAAACCACTATAAATCCTACATGTGGTATCTCTTATTTTTACAGCATTATTTCATTTCGTTTGGTTCTAATTTGTTGTTCTTTGCAATTCAATCTAACACATTTGCTTTGAAGCTAACAAATCCAAATAACGGTGATTTGAGGGCCCAAATGCCTTAAAAAGACGTATTAATTTGAATTGACACATTTTATCTTTGATTGTAGATCCAATGTCTACAAGCACCTGTTACACATGTATGCCCTAAGGAGTAAAAATGTAATAAGTTTTTGGAGACATTTTTATCAATAAGAATTTATTCATTATATATATACCAAATCTTGTCCTCTTTACGTTCATATTTGTTGAATGTATGTTAAGCAAATAATAGTCTAAGACTGTTGGTCTAGACCTTAAGAATTTGGCATATGATTGACAGATTATGCGGAAGACACGATTCTTAAGGAGATGGTATAAATCATAAGATCTGCAATCGAGGGAATAAAGTTGGGCGCTTTATTCATGTAAAGATTGTTATGTTGTTTATATCCCTATTGGGAGATGGTTTGTCTTGACCATTGGAGGTGGACTCCATGAATAGAAACATTGGCATGTTATCATAGGTGACGATGTGTATCATGACATAATGTGAATAGATTTGGATTAATAATTTTGTCTTGGCAAATTGATTCACTTTAGACAATCATTTGTATTGTATCTTAATCCTGAGATGAATAGTGGACTCATTGTCTTAACTTGTGTCTTTTGATGTAACAAAGGGTGACACCTACATCTTAATAGCGGTATGCATGCCAGTACATTGGAGGCATAACTCGTGATAGCATAGACCTGTTATTCATAGATATAGAATCCATAGCTCCTCTTTAGGAGTAGTAATATCCTCTTATATGCGTTATCCTGTAATTGAAAAACTGGAGTGCCCAACCATTTGGATATATAGGTGTAACCGAATGGTATACTGTCTTTGGATAGTAAGTTTTCCTATGGTGAGATAATGGAACGTAAGATAAAAATAATCAGGAAGGTAAGACAGAACTTGTCCTTAAGCCGATTATGGATAATCATATAGGGATACGATACACTATGATATGTCATGGAGACTTAGCTATACGGGCTTCATAATTCTATGTAGTTCGAGAGTGCAGCTCCAAGCTTTTAGTGGAGTAGCTTTGTAGTTGATAGTTATGAAATGTATATCTAGGATATTGGGTTTCGTAATTATCAGGAGCTTGAACTATATAGGTCCATTTGGTCCCCTTTGCTAGCTCACAACATCTTGTGACGATACGGCGTGCTTTTTCAATAATTGGTGACTTATGTTAGATTTATTAGATTTATTGAAATTTAGAAGAATCAAATAATTCATGTCTGTTTATCAGTTGAATTAATTTTGTAATAAAATTAATTCAAGATAAACTTGTTGAATTATTGGGATCGGATAATTCTTGTCTGTTTATCGGTTGATTTAATTTTGGATAAATTAGATCAAGATAAACTTGTAGAATTATTGGGAATTCATTTATTTTCCTAGAGATTATCTAGATAAAGTTGTTTTAATCAGATAAATTTTCTATTAGGTTATTTGAATTAGAACTGAGACTTTATCCTATAGAATCTTGGGTGAAAAATAAAAGATTCGCTGAAGTATTTTCTTGGTAGTTCGGCTTGCCGATTATGCAGTTCGGCCTGCCAATGAGCGAAGGATAAGATCATGCGTTTTTATGCAGATCTTATCAGATATTGATCCGAATTTGATTCTGATTCGAATTTTGAGACCTAATCTGATAAGGACTGACCCTAGACCCAACCTCTATAAATAGGGAATAAGTCTTAAGAGTTATTCAGATCAATTGAGAGATTAAGAGTGATACTCTGCTGGTGAGAATCTGGAAACTCCCTGAGAGCTTTTGTTCACAAATCATGAACACTTGCTTTGGGTTCTCTCGATTGGTTGGAAGGAGAGTCACCTCATGGAAGAGCTGTACGTGTAAGCCCACACTCACTCCGGTCATGGATAAAGAATAGCAATGAAGACCAGTTGATTGAGGCTCTTTTAGAACGTTACTTTTCTTCATGGATTGCGAATGTTCTATGGCATACAAAAAGGTTAGTAAGATCTGGTTAATTTATGCATATAGCATGTCAAACTTGTGTTTTAGAAAATACTCTGATATAAAATTTTTAAAATTTCGCTGCGTACTATTTTTCTAATAATTGGTATCAGAGCCATGGTTTTTATATAAATTTACGAGTTTGTGATCATGCTATATGTATAAATTATGTGATCTTAATCTCTCCTATGCTTGAATTTAATTTTATAGAGAGTTAGCACTCTAGGTTTCTATATATTTTATATGTTGTCATGGATTATATGGTGAATGTTTATGAATTAATTATGGTTGATTAAATGATTATTTAATTATTTAATAATCAATTAATTTATACCGGTTATGGTTCCTTAGAGGTTAGAATGTGTATCTAGGTTTTTCATGTAATTAGATGGCGGACTATCAATTCCGTCTAGGAATTATTATTTATTTTTAAATTTGTAAGAATTTTGTAATTAAATAATTATTCGGAGAAGACGGATCTAGAAGGCGGATCTAGAAGATTGATAATGGTGCTCCCAAGTATTTCCTAAGTCTCTAATTTTATGTTTTTGAATTGTTGAAAAAAAAATTGATGAATTGCATTAAAAATTGTATTTTCTGGAATGGGGATTTCTGCTCGGTCGGCATACTGAACCCTCCAGTCGGCTAGCCGATAGTCGCAGATCGGCAGGCCAGACGTGTGGTTCGGCAGGCCATCAATAAAGCAAAAATCAGAGGCTCTATCGACAGGCCGAACTTTCATGAGTCGACAAGCCAATCTTTCTGATTGGTAGGCCGATGGAGCATGATCAGCAGGTTGATCACCTAGATCGGCCTGTCGACCGAGAGCTAGGAATTTTTTCAGAAAAGGTGCAGTTTTCAATGCAGTTTTAATTTTATTTTTGAGACAATTCTGAGAAACATTAAATTTGGATATGACCGAAAATATGAAGTATTCGATTCATACGGGATTGAAGACTTGAGATAGGCATTACATGAAGAAGGACACAACTTGAGGATTCAAGGATGAAGAATCGATAATATGTCTCGATTATTCTCTTGTATTCTTAGTTTTCTATTCTCTAGGGTGGAGCCATAATATTACAGTTATTATTATTTTGCTTGTAGCTATGCTTGAATGCTTTACTTGTCTGCATTATAATATGATTTGCCATGTATATTGATAACATGTCATATAGAATAGGGAGTACTGCTTATATTAAAATTATGCATGGATATTCTTAAAATAAAACCTTGATTTCAAAAAGATTGAGTGGGAGAAGGTTTTCGAAGAGAGGACCTAAGGCCTCCATCGTTGGTCCATAGACAAAACATGGTGGTCCCGACCCCTAGGAAGGGATTTCTATCATGTAGCAGATTGGATCTCTAAGAGGATAAGGTATTTTAGCATGATTTATGGTTGCACACCCCTAGTTGGTGATTATAAATCATGGATAAAATATTAAAACGATGGTTATACACTCACGTTAATTTTATTATTAACCTCCTCTAGGAGCTCTATTAATAAAATTAAATGCCAAAGAAACAATTATTAATATACGCTAGATCATACGGGTCCTGGATGGCATATATTAATCAGGAGGGGATCCATGTTCCTAATTGAATTTGACATGATTCCCCTAAGAGCTTGTTGAATTCTGAGTTGGGAATTATCGTTGTAAGATTGTAATATTTTCAAGACTTTGACACATAAACACATTTGTATTTTTACATGACTGTGTTATCTTACTAAATTATTATGATATGTTTGCTTATGTTTGGTATATGATTCTTTATTGTAGATTAAAAATGTCTAAAAATGCTTTATCATCGATACTTGACAAAAACGTATTAACTGGAGAGAATTATAATGATTGGAAACGAAACCTGGATATCGTCATCTCCTTTGAGAAAATGAAATATGTACTGACAACCCCTTGTCCTCCCAAGCCTACGGGAGACTCATCTAATGAGCAATTCCAAGTGTATGATCGCTGGAAAGATGGTAATGATCAGGCTCGCTGCTATGTTATGGCACGCATGAATAATGTGCTGTCGGCTCAACATTAGGATTATGAGACTGCAAAGCAGATCTTGGATAATCTTGAGGATATGTTTGGAGGCCAGGCCATAACAAAGTGGCAAGGGCGCTTTGGAAACTCTTAAACTGTAAGCAGAGACTGGGTACATCTGTAAAGGAGCACATGATGTTGGTTATGGGTTACCTCGCTGAGGCTCAAACTAATAGAGCCGACATCGATGCTGAAACTCAAATGACTATGGTCTTTGAGACTATGTCAAAGGAATTTATTCCATTTAGAGTTATTTTTAATTTAAGTAATAGATGAGATATGACCTTGACGAAATTAATGAAACAATTACAGGAGCTCGAACTGCTGATCAGGGAGTCTCTTACTAGTGGAAAGGCCAACATGGTAGCTGCTTCTGGTTTCAATCCTAACTCTGGGAATAAAAAGGAGCAAAGGGCCAAGAATGACAAGTCTACTGTGGGAAGGTTGGGCACATAAAGAAGCATTGCAATGACTTCCTTTCTAAAGGAGGCAGATGTGATCTTTTGTATTTAGAAACTTCTTTAGTTGAGGAATCCAGTGACATTTGGGTCATAGATTCTAGTGCAACTAATCATGTTTATGTTTCTCTACAGGGGTTCAAAGAAACGAGAAGTCTGCCTCATGAGGACGTCACGCTTCGTATGGGCGATGGATCCTTGATCTCAGCGGAAGCAGTGGGAGACATCCATCTTTATTTTGATAATTATAGGAATTTATTTTTGTAAGATTGTTTTTATGTTCCTAAATTTAAAAGTAATTTAATTTTTGTAGCTTGTTTATTTAAAGACTCCTATTTGGTTTCTTTTAATCATAAAGTGGTGATTCGTAAAATAAATCTCATATCTATTCTAGATGGATGCAAAAATAATCTATATTTTATCAAACCTAAGATGGACTTATTGCTTAATGCTGAGATGAATGATAATAACTCTAAAAGACTTAAAACTTCTCACTCTAATAAGACTTATCTTTGGCATTTGCGCTTCGGTCATATTAACCTGAATAGGATTCAAAGGTTGGTAAGGGATAGACCTTTAAGTCACTTAAAGGTGGAATCTATACCTCAATGTGAATCTTGTTTGGAGGATAAAATGACCAAAAGACCATTCAAATCTAAGGGCAACAGGGCCGAAGGGGTTCTAAAACTTATGCATAGTGATATTTGCGGATCGATGAACATCCAGGCACGATGAGGGTATGAGTACTTCGTCACATTTATTGACGATTACTCAAGATATGGGTATGTTTATCTGATGCACCACAAAAGTGAAACTTTTGACATGTTCATGGAGTTTCAGGCTGAAGTGGAAAAGCAATTGGGTAGACCCATAAAGGCACTTCGATCCGATCGAGGTAGGGAATACCTTTCTGATGAGTTCTTGGGACACTTATTAGAGAATGGGATTTTATCCTATTTGACTACGCCTGGGCACTCCGTAGCAGAATGGCATAGCGGAGAGAAGAAATAGGACTTTATTGGACATGATCAGGTCCATGATGAGTTATTCATCATTGCCTTTATCCTTTTGCAGATATCCACTACAAACCGCATGTTATCTTTTGAACAATGTGCGTTCAAAATAGGTCCCTAAAACTCCTCACGAGTTGTGGACGGGTAGGAAAGACATCCTTAAACTATATTCGCATATGGGGATGTCCGGCTGATGTCCTGTTTAAGGATCCGAATAAGTTGAAAGCACGTTCTGAAGTTTGCATGTTTGTAGGATATCCAAAAGGGAAAAAAGGGGGTTATTTGTATAACCCAAAGGAAAATAAAGTCGTAGTTTCAACTAATGCAACTTTCCTTGAGGAGAGTTACATGGACGACTTTAGACCTTGAAGCAAAGTGGTGCTTGAGGAGTTAAGGAGTGATTCGATGGATCACTCTAGAGGTTCCGAATGAAACCGTTCCGATCAGTGTAGAAAAACCAAACAAACCTGAATAGCAACCTAAGGGGCTTCGGCATAGTGGCAGGATCGCGCGTCAACCTGAGAGGTATATGTTCTATGGGGAGGTCTTCTTGGCTGAATCGGATGAACATGATAGGTATCCTTATACTTACACAGAGGCTATGGAGGATGTTGATTCAAAACTCTGACAGAGGCCATGAACATTGAGATGAAGTCTATGGAGACTAATGAGGTCTGGGAGCTTGTGGATCTTCCCGAAGGGGTAAAACCCATAGGGTATAAGTGGATCTACAAGAGGAAAAGAGGAGTGGATGGAAAGGTCAAAACCTTTAAGGCTAGACTAGTAGTTAAGGGTTATACGCAAATGGAAAGAATCGATTATGAGGAAACCTTTTCGCCTGTAGCCATGCTTAAGTCCATCCGGATTCTCTTGTCCATAGCTACTGCTCTTGACTATGAGATTTGACAAATGGATGTCAAGATGGCTTTTCTGAATGGCTATCTTGATGAGTCCATTTATATGGCACAACCAGACGAGTTCAAGGTCAAGGGTCAAGAGGGTAAGGTTTGTAAGCTACTAAAGTCAATTTATGGACTTGGAACATAAGATTTGATCAGGTTATCAAGACTTATGGGTTCTCACAAAATGTGGATGAGCCATGTGGTTACAAACACATTAAAGATGGGAAGGTGGTTTTTTTACTGCTCTATGTAGAAGACATTCTGCTAATTGGCAATGACATTGAGGCATTGTCGTCGGTCAAATTATGGTTGACCAAGCAGTTTGACATGAAGGACTTGGGTGAGGCTAATTTTGTTCTCGGTATCCAGATCTTTTGGGATAGGAAGAACCAAATGATAGCTTTGTCCTAGGGCGGCTACATAGATAAAATTATCAGGAGGTTTGCAATGCAAGATTCTAAGAAAGGTGGGCAACCATTTAGGTATGGAATTATTCTTTTTAAGAAAGACTCTCCAAAGTCGTATGAAGAAAGGGAATACATGAAGAAGGTGCCTTATGCTTCAGCAGTGGGTTGTCTCATGTATTGCCTGCTTTACACACGACCAGATATTAGTTATGTGGTCGGGATTGTAAGTTGATTTCAGGCGGATCCATGACCGAACCATTGGGTTACGGTAAAGCATATTTTCAAGTACCTGAGAAGGACTCGAGGGTATATGCTTGTATATTCGGGTGAGGACTTGACTCCTCTAGGATATACTGACTCAGATTTTCAATCCTGTCTGGTTTCTAGGAAATCAACTTTGGGTTTTGTGTTTACTCTTGGCGGCGGTGCCATCAGTTGGAGAAGTGTAAAGCAAGATTGCACTTTAGATTCAACGATGGAGGCCGAGTATGTGGCAGCTAGTGATGCTTTGAAAAAAGCAATATGGCTCCACAAGTTCCTTGGGGATCTTGAGGTAGTTCCTGGTATAGATAAGGCGGTATCATTATACTGTGATAACAATGCGGCAGTAGCTAATGCTAAGGAACCAAGATTTCACAAGAAGAGTAAGCATATTGATCAGAAGTATCATGTGATAAAGGACTTCGTTGAGGGCGGGCATGTCACGGTGTGCAAGATCACTTTAGTGGACAATTTAGCTGATCCATTTACGAAGAAACTTACTAGGAGAGTCTTCGAGAGGCATGTGGAAGCTATGGGGATGCGAGATTTGTCATATTTACTCACTTCGTGCAAGTGGGAGATTGTTAGACATGTATGCCCTAATGAACAAAAATGTAATAAGTTTTTGGAGATATTTTTATTAATAAAGAATTTGTTCATTATATATATACCAAATCTTGTCCTCTTTACGTTCATATTTGTTGAATGTATGTTAAGCAAATAATAGTCTGAGACTGTTGATCTAAACTTTAAGAATTGGGCATATGATGGACAGATTACGCAAAAGACACGATTCTTAAGGTGATGGTCTAAATCATAAGATCCGTAATTGAGGGAATAAAGTTGTGCGCTTTATTCATGTAAAGATTGTTATGTTGTCTATATCCCTATTGGGAGATAGTTTGTCTTGACCATCGGAGGTAGACTCCATGAATAGAAACATTGGCACGTTGTCATAGGTGATGATGTGTTGGATCGGGACATAAAGTGAATTGATTTGGATTAATAATTCTGTTTCGGCAAATCAATTCACTTTAGACAATTATTTGTATTGTATCTTAATCCTGAGATGAATAGTGGGCCTGTTGTCTTGACTTGTGTCTTTTGATGTACCAAAGGGTGACACCCACATCTTAATAGTGGTATGCATGCCGGTACGTTGGAGGCATGACTCGTGATAGCGTAGACCTGTTATTTATAGATATGGAATCCATAGCTCCTCTTTAGGAGTAGTGATATCCTCTTATATGTGTTATCCTGTAATTGGAAACTGGAGCGCTCAACCATTTGGATACATAGGTGTAACCGAATGGTATATTGTCTTTGGATAGTAAGTTTTCCTATGGTGAGATAATGGAACATAAGATAAAAATAATCGGGAAGGTAAGACAGAACTTGTCCTTACGCCGATTATGGATAATCATATGCGGATACGATAGACTATGATATGTCATGGAGACTTAGCTATACAGGCTTCATAATTCTATGTAGTTCGAGAGTGCAGCTCCAAGCTTTTAGTGGAGTAGCGTTGGAGTTGATAATTATGAAATGTATATCTGGGATATTGGGTTTTGTAATTTTCAAGATAAACTTGGCTCACAACATCTTGTAATGATACGGCATGCTTTTCCAATAATTGGTGACTTATGTCAGATTTATTAGATTGGTTGAAATTCGAAAGAATCAAATAATTCATGTCTGTTTATCGGTTGAATTAATTTTGTGATAAAATTAATTCAAGATAAACTTGTTGAATTATTGGGATCAGATAATTCTTGTCTGTTTATCGGTTGATTTAATTTTGGATAAATTAGATCAGATAAACTTGTAGAATTATTGGGAATTGATTTATTTTCCTAGTGATTATCTAGATAAAATTATTTTAATCAGATAACTTTTCTATTACGTTATTTGAATTAAAACTGTGACTTTATCCTATAGAATCTCGGGTGAAAAATAAAAGATTTGCTTAGATATTTTTTCGATAGTTCGGCCTGTCGATCCTCGTGTTCGGCCTGCTGATGGGCGAGTTCAACCTGCCGATTATGCAATTCAACCTGCCAATGAGCAAAGGATAAGATCATGCGTTTTTATGCGGATCTTATCAGATATTGATCCGAATTTGATTCTGATTCAAATTTTGAGACATAATCTGATAAGGATTGACCCTAGACCTAACCTCTATAAATAGGTAATAAGTCTTAAGAGTTATTCAGATCAATTGAAAGATTAAGAGTGATACTCTGCTGGTGAGAATCTGGAAACTCCCTAAGAGCTTTTGTTCACAAATCACGAACACTTGATTTGGGTTCTCTCAATTCGTTGGAAGGAGAGTCACCTTGTGGAATAGCTGTATGTGTGAGCCCACACTCACTCCGGTCGTGGATAGAGAATAGCAAAGAAGACTAGTTGGTTGAGGCTCTTCTAGAACTTTACTTCTCTTCACGGATTGCGGAAGTTCTTCGACATACAAAAAGGTTAGTAAGATCTGGTTAATTTATGCATATAGCTTGTCAAACTTTTGTTTTGAAAAATACTCTAATATTAATTTTTTAAAATTCTGCTGCATATTATTTTTTCCAACAGCACCACCCATGGGTCCAACTCCCATTGGTACCATTGCTTACACCTACAAAAGAAAGAGAGAAAATTAAAGTAAAAAGTTTTCTAAAACTTAAAAACAAAACTCAACATTCAGAAACAAAAAGAAAAAGTTTAGAGAACTTGGGTTGCCTCCTAAGAAGCACTTGATTTATAATCGGCTTGATTATTGGAGAAGCACTTGTGAAATAGCAGCTTTCACCTATAGTACATGTCATACAACACCATATATGGGTCTTTCCTTGTGATGCGCTCAAGCTTTGCAAAATGTTGAACTTCTCGGCATGTAGCACCAATAAGACAAGGCTTTGAAAAGTGGTATGCTTGATCGGAGAACTTCATTTTTGGCTCGAGCTTACAAAGGATGTAATATGGTGATGGTGGGGATGACAGCCAAAAGGGGTTGGTTGGTGGTGTATATGTTAAGATCAATGATGAACTCAAATCAATGGTTTCATAAGCTTCTTCATCTGCCAACAACACTTGCATCTTTTCTTCATGTAGTAATGCCTCTAATGACCCTCCTGAAGGCTCTTCACTCTCCACTTGGCTTTCTATCTCCATGCTTGCGATTTGATCCTCAAAAAAACTCATGTATGTGGATAGACATCTCTTGACTTAGCAAGTGTAAAGGTTTCTTGTTCTTTATTTTGAGGAATCATTTTCTCTAGAGGCTTGGATTCTTGAGAAGGCACTACACAATGCGAATTACTCTCCCGACCTTGGTCGTTTAAATAGTTTGAAAAACAATCATCATCAAACCATATCAACTCCTCCATCAATTTTTGGTCACTACGAAGATCGGGTATTTCCACTTCCTTCTCCAAGCAGCCTTCTAAAATCGTGCTCCTAAGACACTCCATTTGTACATCAAGATACCGCCTAGAGTTGTTGATTTGAAGATTTTCCTCAATGGTGGCCTCGAATCGGTCCAAAATAACTTCAAAAGGCGTCTTCTCTTCTTGTACATGGCAAAAGGATTAGCTTATCATGTTTGAGTGGCTGCTCCATGAAGAGTTTTGGCAATCGTAATCAAAGGCCGCTGTTGAGGATTAGCTCGGCACTTCCACCGAGGACATTAACTTGGTGCTCGGCAAATCAGTTCGGCAGACATAGGCTACCGCCCCGACCCGACGAATTATGCTTCTTCCCGAGGAGCCTTCCACTGATCTGAGGGCACGCCCCCAAGAAGGCTGCCACCTCGGGGGATGAACTCTAGCTCGGGCCGGGCCACGCTATTCATCATAACACGTCACTACCCATCCTTGTTGGCCAACACCAGGCAGGCGTGCTGCCGTCTGATAGAGTCCAATCCATTGGACTATGGACGCGACACTTGTCACCTATTGCTTGATACACTTTGATGTGACACCTGGGTAATGGGCAAAACCCATCTTGCACCCGATCCAGCTGGTGGCCTATAAATAGGATGCATTTATGACGTTTTAGAGAGAGAGACCTCTTCTCATTTAATCAGCTGCCGACCTCTGCCGAACAGTTCTTGCCTTGAGCATCGGAGAGCCCTTGTCTATTGGCTAACCCCATTTCTCCGAATCATCCCTCTCGCAGGTACTCAATCCCGACCAGGGGCAAGCTTAAGAGGAGGTCAGAAGGTGTTCAGTCACACTTGGGTGTTGATCCGACATCGGACAGCGGTAAGCATCAACATTTTGGCGCTAGAAGGAGGGCCGGCCCCAATCCAAAGTTATTCTACCTCGGATTTCTGAAATGACAACACGAGGTAACGTAAGAGATAGTACCGCCCGACATCAGGAGTCGGGCGATGTCAGGCATAAGCAACAAGCTACAGAACGGCCCAGCAGTCGTCCTCGGACCGCCAGATCTCAGTCCGGAGGGCAAGGAAGCGCGGCAAGAGCTGAGTCGATGCAGGCCCGAGCTGCACATGACCCCATCCAGGAGCTCACAGATGCAGTTCAGATTTTAACTCGACAGCTCGCGCAAGCTCGACAACAAGCTGCGCCAGAACCGCCACCCCCTACCCAGGTTGACCAGGCAGAGGGTCGGCGTGAGCAGAGTGCCACCAACTGGGAGGACCGATCAGAGCAGTCTCCGGGATCCTCTAGAGGGCCCCTCCTCGATAATCGACTGGTTCATGAATGACAGATGGGACGTCAACCACACCATGTCCCTTCACCACAAGGTTCTAGAGCCTCGGTATTTGATCGGCTCGGATACCGAGGGATTAACAGAAATCGCCAAGGCGGAGCTGAAGGCCGTGTTGAGGGCGGAGTACCTTATCGGGTCGAACTGCCCGAAGATACGAATAGTCGCCAATTTTGGGTGCTGCAGCGACAGATTGATGAGATCCGCAATTGCAGGTTCGGTTCGGATGAGATCGGGGCGCAGGGTCCGCCCTTCCCGGATCATATAATGCGGGCACCCATGCCGCCGAAGTTCAAGGTGCCACAAATCAAGTCTTACGACGGGGCCACCGACGCGGATGAGCATGCCGAGCTCTTTCGCGGGCACATGCTGTTGCAGAATGCCAGTGACGCTGCAATGTGCAAAGCCTTCTCCCTCACTCTTACAGGCCCTGCTCGACAGTGGTTCCGACGGCTCGAACCAGGGTCGATTTCTTCTTTTGGGCACTTAACTGACGCCTTCTCCGCTGTATTCTCTACAACTAGGACGCAGAGGAAAGAAATAACTTCTCTGTACGCTGTCAAGCAAGGAGACGACAGTGTCAGGGATTACGTCAACCGATTTACCCGGGCTACCCTTGAGGTCAAACACGTCGAAGATGAAACCCTCAAACATATTTTTGTAGGGGGCCTCTGAGATGAGAAGCTGACCTGGTCCCTGGCCTTCGAGCAGCCAAACACGTTTTCGCAAATGCTCGGCTATGCTCAAAGGCATGCAGACGCTGCCGAGTATATGAAAAGCCACCGGGAGGAGGCTGGCCCGAGCGGGACGAAAAAGGAAAAGAAGCAGAAAAAAGGACTGGAGCAGGGTAGTGCCGAGCATGCGAAGAAGCAGAAGAAGGAGAAATCTGACAGGCCGAAGGGGCCGACCGACAAGTTCCAAAACTACACACCTCTGGTGGCAACCATTGATGAGGTGCTCGCCCAGGTCGGCGACAAGAATCTGTTGACACCGCCGCCCAAGCTTCGAGGCTTTAGGGCGAAGCGTGACCAGTCAAAATTTTGCAAATTCCATCAGGATGTGGGTCATACAACCCGAGAATGCATCCAACTTAAGGACCAAATAGAAAGGCTGGTCCGAGAAGGTCTATTGCAGGATTTCGTGGAAAAGGCCATAAACCTGAGGGCGACCTCTGGAAGGAACGACTCGTCAGGCCGAGACGTACAAGGCCGACCCAGGACCGATAGTGTGAACGCCCCGGAACCCCTGAATATCGTACACACGATACTTGGCGGGCCTGTAGCCAGGGACACATCGAGTGGGCGGCGATCCTACGTCAGAGAAGCCCGGCAGGTCGAACGGGGTGATTTCATGAATGTCTCCGAGCACATCAATAAGATATGCCGCCAAGAAGACATCCCGATCACCTTCACTGAGGAGGAAGCAGACCGGCTGATGCATCCCCATAATGATGCCTTGGTTTACGAACTGCCTATCGCCAACAATGTTGTACGGCGAGTCTTAATTGACAATGGCAGCTCGGCGGACATCCTCTTCAAGCAGGCGTTCGACAGGCTGAAGATCAGCAACGCGCCTTTGGTCTCGGTCCGGACCCCACTTTTCGGCTTCATGGGTGAGTGTGTCCGAGCAATCGGGAAGGTTAGTCTCCCGGTAACTTTTGGAGAAGGTGTTGCCAGGGTCACTCGGGTGGTCGACTTCTTGGTCGTCGATAAACCCTCTCAGTATAACATAATCATCGGCCGACCGACACTCAACGGATTAAAAGCCGTAGTCTCGACATATCACCTGGCAATGAAGTTCCCAACCGACGGTGGCGTTGGAGTAATCCGCTCGTCCCAGGTGGATTCCCGGGCTTGCTATGCAAATGCTGTCTGGGCAGCCTCAGCCTAGCAACGGGGAATTCTGGTCGTGCACACAATCGACGAGATCGACCTCCCAACCGATCTGATGCCGAAGATGCTCGCGGACCTAGACCCTAGGTTTCCCGAGGAAGAAGTAAGGGGCACCCCGGTCGAAGACTTAGTGCCGTTCTCCCTGGACCCCGAAAGGCCAGAACGCACAGTCCAACTCGGGTCTCAGTTACAACCTGAGATCCGGGCCGACCTGGAATCCCTTCTTTCCGAGTACCGCGACGTTTTTGCATAGTCTCACGAAGACATGCCCAGCATAGATCCGAGCATCATCAGCCATCGGCTTAACGTCCAACCTGGTCACAGGCCGGTGATATAAAGACGAAGAGCCTTCAACCTGGAGAGATATGCCGCGATAAATGATGAAGTCCAGAAACTATTGAAGGCTGGGTTCATTAAAGAGGTCAAATATCCAGAATGGTTGGCAAATGCCGTCCTCGTCAAAAAGGCGAATGGCAAGTGGCGGGTCTGCATCAATTACACCGACCTTAACAAGACCTGCCCCAAGGACTGCTTCCCGCTTCCTCGGATAGACCAGCTCGTTGACGCCACAGCCGGACACGAGCTCTTGAGCTTCATGGACGCGTACTCCGGATATAATCAGATAAGAATGGCCGAAGAGGACCAAATTAAAACCTCATTCGTTACTGACCAGGGTTTGTATTGTTACGTTGTGATGCCGTTTGGTCTTAAGAACGCCGGGGCTACCTATCAACGACTCGTTAACAAAATGTTCTCTCGGCTGATCAGGAAAACTATGGAGGTCTACGTGGATGACATGTTAGTAAAATCTGTCCAAGCGATGGACCACATAGCCAACCTTCGAGCTAGCTTTGACATTCTCTGAGAGTATGGGATGAAACTTAACCCGACAAAATGCGCTTTTGGCGTCAGCTCCGGTAAATTCCTTGGATTTTTGGTTAACCGACGAGGAATTGAGGTGTACCCGGCTAAAGCCCAGGCAATCATAGACATGCATTCTCCTCGGACTGTAAAAGACGTGCAAAGGCTTACCGGCATGGTGGCTGCCCTGGCAAGATTTGTCTCCCGGGCTACCGACAAGTGTCACCCCTTTTTCAAGGCACTTAAGGGGAGGTTTGAGTGGAGCAAGGAGTGTGAGGACGCTTTCCAAGGCTTAAAAACTTACCTAGCCACACCCCCGCTCCTGTCCAAACCTTCGCCCAGCGAGGTGTTAACTGCCTATTTAGCCGTCTCGGAGAAGGCTGTCAGCTCGGTACTAGTCCGTGACGAAAACGGGGTCCAAAGGCCGGTTTACTATACCAGCCACGCGTTCCAAGGCGCCGAGGAGCGCTACTCATCATTGGAGAAGCTAGCCTTCGCATTAATGACATCAGTTCGGAAGCTGCGGCCGTATTACCAGGGCCATACCGTTAAGATCCCGACCAAGTTTCCTCTCCGACAAGTTCTACAGAGCCCGAAAATATCAGGTCGGATGGCCAAGTGGTCGGTCGAGTTGGGCCAATACGATATACATTTTGTGCCGAGAACGGCAATAAAGGCTCAAGTCCTGGCGGATTTCCTTGTCGAATTTACAGAAGCCGGGAAGGTTGCTCCTTCAGTTGAGAAATCACCCATGGAGGAGCCAGATACAGCTAGCTGTAGTGAACAAGGCCTCTCCTCGGAGCTACACTGGAAACTACACGTCGATGGCTCAACCTGCGTCGATGGGTCGGGGCAGGCTTGATTTTAACAAGCCCCGACGGATATAAGGTCATTTATGCCCTTCGTTTCGACTTCAAGACCTCAAATAACGAAGCGGAATATGAAGCTTTGCTGGCCGGTCTACGAATTGCCCGGGACCTCGGGGTTGATCAGCTGACCATCTATAGTGACTCAATGCTGGTGGTGCAGCAAGTCACAGGAGGATTCCAGGCCCGAGCAGAATCAATGACGGCATATTTAAGAGAAGCGAAACGGTTGCTTGGACAATTCAAGTCCTACACTTTTAAGCAAATCCCCCGATCCGAGAACGTGGAAGCCGATGTCCTCGCTCGACTAGCCTCCGGGATAGGTGGAGTAGACCCGATCTCCGTTCCTATTGAAAGACTCTCCGGACCAAGTATCAGTACGGAGGTCATGAGCCTGGCGGCCGAGCCGAAATGCACGTGGATGGACCCGATAATCCGGTACCTGACCTTAGCCGAACTACCCGATGACCGGGAAGAAGCACGTCGGATACGTAACAGCTCGGCCCGGTATTCAATGATTGGGCAAAAGCTATACCGACGCGGCTACTCAACGCCATACCTGAGATGTTTGGGTCCCCAGGAGGCCGAGTACTTAATGAAAGAGATTCATGAGGGCCTGTGTGGCAATCACTCGGGTGGACGTTCCTTGACCCAAAAATGCCTGCGGCAGGGTTACTACTGGCCTAGTATGCAGCAAGACTGCGTGAGCTTTACACGAAAATGCCTCAAATGCCAGCAATTTGCTAGGATGCTAGGTTCGCACGTCGAGCCTTTAAATCCGATGACTTCAGCATGGCCATTTGCAAATGGGCCATCGACTTGATCGGACCACTCCCTCCGGCTCGTTCGCAATTCAGATATTGTGTCGTCGCCATCGACTATCTGACAAAATGGATCGAAGTCGAGCCTTGCACCAACATGACTGAAGCTAAATGCACCAACTTCGTATGAAAAAATATCATCTGTCGGTTCAAAATCCCGCACACTATCGTGACCGACAATGCTAAGCAGTTTGACTCCTCGGGTTTACGGCATTTGTGTGAGAAGCTCGGCATTAAGAAAGTCTTCTCTTCTCTTCTCCGAGCTATCCACAGAGTAACGGCCAAGTGGAGGCCGTAAACAAGACAATTAAAGACAACCTGAAGAAGAAGCTCGAAAGGCTCAAGGGTGCGTGGATCGACGAACTGCCCCAAGTGCTCTGGGCATACCGAACAACCGCGCGAGCTGCAATTGGCGAGACACCGTTCTCCCTGGTCTATGGGGCAGAGGCCGTCATCCCAGCCGAGGTTGGATTGCCGACCTTAAGGGTTGAGCAATACAAAGAGAAACTTAATGAAAAGTTCATGATGACCGAGCTCGACCTACTTGAAGAAAAAAGGAACCGAGCATCCATCCGTAACGCAGCCCAGAATCAGGTTGTAGCCCGTTATTACAACAAACGGGTCCAGCCGAGGAGCTTTAAGGTTGGTGACTTAGTAATGAAGAAAGTCACGGTTCAGCAACCCGGTCTCGGGTCCTTTGGTCCGAAGTGGGAAGGACCTTTTAAAGTCGAAGGTATCGTGCGAGCAGGCACCTACAAGCTAGTCGATTTGAAGGGGAATCAGCTCGGGCATCCTTGGAATGCCGAGCTGTTAAAAAGATTCTATTCCTGAAAAAGAACAGGAAATCAGAGCCAGATTCCTTTTTCGACCTCTGGCCACAATTCTTTTGTAACTAGACCTGCTGAGCAGGACTGGAAAGGTCAATGTAAATATTGCATTCATGGAACACAACTTCCCTAATCTCATTCCGCCTGAGCAATGTTTTTAAGGGAAGCGTTAGGCCAAGACGCCGGAACCCCAGCTCGGAAGACAGGATGTTGACTCCCAGCCAAGGGCGTCATCCTCGTCAAACTGGACAGGGGGGCTAGTCAATATATGTATCATGTCTGTCATGCAGACACCCTTAAGTTGCTCGGCACATTTATGTGCCCGATCAGTCCTATACTTGTAAAGTTTCTTTGAAACTTCCACAAGTCTACAGGGGGCGACAGGGTAAGGGCAGCTGTACGCCGTTTACATTCTGCCCGACCGAGACCAGAAACCTAAACTTGCTTGGATAACTAAGCAGAAGTGGATAACTACTCGGAACGACCGAGAACTGAAGTCCTCGGATTAACTGAGGACAGAGGTACTGGAATTAACCGAAAACAATTGCACCATTTACCTCTGCTCGGTCAATTGTCCCCCAGCCTGGGAATCTACCCGAGAAGTATCTAACCTTAAATATTACGTGGGATGTAAAAAAAACTACACGTAAGGTAAAGTGGATACAAAACGGGAAAATATAAATCGTTTAAATTTCTTTATTAAGGAGGTACAAGAAAGTCGGGCATCTCCCAAGCCCAATCACAAAAAGCAAGAAACAGAGGATCAATTGGCCCGAGTCTCATCACCAGCTTGAGTCTTGTCCCCGGCCGCATTGTCGTCCTGACCGCCCTCGGTAGCTTGCACATCCCCGTCGTCATCACCGTCTACAACGACGACCTCCTCAACATCCCGTTGTTGCTCGGCCTCACCCTGGTTTGGCTCAGCAATAACCGACCAGTCGAATGCAGTGGCCTCAGGATGCTTCTCTATCAGATGGTCGCGGAGATCCACCATTCCATCGAAGTAGAGATCGGTGCACTCGGGGGATGTCTTGAACTCCTCGACCGCAGCGGCCAGCTGATCCGGAAGCCTGGCCACGAATCGGTGATGCTCGGCTTGTAGAGTTGCTAGTCTTCCCTCTAGCTGAGCGGCTTTCTCCTCCTGCCGAGCAGCTTTCTCCTCCTGCTGAGCAGCCTTATCTTCTGCCTCCTTGAGCTGCCTCAGCATGTCCTCGGCCTCAGACTTTGCCTTCTGAGCCTCCTCCTTGGCCCGACCTAATTCATCCTTCGTGTCTTTGAGCTCTCTGTCGGAGTCCAACTTCAGGAGGAGGGTCTTCTTGTGCCTTTCTTGCTCCTTGTGGATCTCCCTCACCCCAATGGAGTGTGCCATGTGCACAACGGCGCTCAGCTGTGAAAAGTACCAAGGGATAAGTTCTCGGCAACATTATAGGAAGTCCCTGCAACCATTAGTCGACTTGGATACTTACTGAGGTTGCCGTTCGGAGTGCCAGGTTGCACAAATCGGGGAAGTCCTCACCCCAAATCTCCATAAAGAAGTCATTCGAGGGAGCCACGTCCCCGATGCGTTCAAGGAGCATCCCGCGGTAGTTCGGGCGCCTTCTTTGTCGGTTCTCGGAAGAACCTCTGGATGCCTCGTCTACTCGGCCGACCTCTGACGAGGTCCTTATTGGCGGTTGCGGTGGAGCTTGGACTGATGTGGAGGTCTGCCCGGTACGTGTCGGGGGCTCGGGTGCTGGCGTCCGCTTACGCTTCTTGCTGGCCTCGGCGGCCTTGCCCTTGCCCTTCCTCTGTGTTGTCATCTGGGCAAGCCTACCAGCGCGGGAGCTCGGTGCGGTCATTTCTGTACAAAGAAAATCCAAGTTAAACAAAGGACGAAATAAAAGAGGACGACGACTATAAATAAAGTTCTGGGCTGACCTCCGATCCGGAGTTGGCCCGACGGGTACGGGAGCCTAATCACGCCCTCGAGGTTCTCGTCGGCTACAGGTGGCCCCGCACCGAGGGAGCCACTGGACGAGTCCTCGGTACTGGACAATGAAGGCTCCCTTGTCGGCCACCCGTACCGGGAAGTGCTTGGCCCCGGAAGATCCGCATCACCCATATGGGCAACAGTACGGGCAGGAGCCTAGCTCGGGGAAGACTGCTAGATTCCCCGAACCAACCGTATCTGGACAGGGTGTCCTTTCTCAGAAGAAAAGACTGTTGTCTGGACGACTCGGGCTTTTTGAACAGCTCGTCCACGGCCTCTATTACATGGCTCGGTGCCCAAGGGCGCTTAATCCAGACGTGCCCCAGCTCGAATGACCCTGGCACTTGTTCATCCTCGGGGACAGCTTCACCGGCTCGGGCTAAAAAGTTCCCCCCGAAGTAAAACCATTCGTACTTCCACAGCTTGTCCGAGTCGGGGTTGCCTAGAATAAAGTCCTTTCTGAAGCCGGTGAAGTAGTACCAACCGGACTGCCGAGGAAGCTTCTTCATCTTGAATACTTGCTTGAAGGCCTCCAGCGGCATCTCAGTACTCCGGTGGTACTTCCACAAAATATACATCCCGATCAGCGACCTGTAGCTGTTCGGGTTTAATTGTGCCGGGCACACATTAAAGTCATTAAGCGCCCGGTGAAGGAAACGGTGCAGTGGCAGACGCAGCCCGGCCTTGAAGAACTCGGCGTAAAGGGTGATAAACCCCTCTGGCGCCTCTAAAGGTGAATCCCCCTCGTCGGAAACGATGAGATCCACATCGGTTGGGATACCATATTCGGCGCGTAGTATCCCTAACCGCGACTCTGTAATCGCGCTCGTATATCCTGCCGCTGAGGTTTGCCCAGGACGGCTAATTCGATATGCTGTGACACCCCGTACGCGGGTGGCCTGGACCTCCTGCTCCATCTCCGGCTGTTCTGCCCCTGCCTCCTCGGCCGCATGCTCCTCATCGAAGGCATCAACCGTAATCACGCCTGCAACTTGGACGGGGGCCTCGGCATTTCGACCAGAGGTGCTCGGAGCATCCTCCTGGGTTTGAAACTCGGTCCTCTCCCTTGGAAAAACTTGGGAATGGCCCGCTATTGCCGCCCCAGTGTAAGGGTCTTGCTCCCTGGACGGCCTGATAAGTTTGTGCCTGCCCAGCAAATCTAAAAATTCTTGCTTGGGCACGGTCTGGGAATTGACCCTTAGGATCTGCTCCAGCCGCCTGGCCCCTTCCCGTCTTTGGGACGCCACCTCGGCGTCAGATTGAGTCGAAGAAGAGCTACTGCTCTCCCCGCTGCTTTCCGACCATGAAACCTCTACGTTTTGCGAGTCGGACAAATCACTCATTTTCACTCGGGAATTACCTGCTCGGGTTCTTGGTTGCTCGGTTGATATAATCCTCGACTAGTACTTGAGCTCGGCAGCTAAAATTTCTCGTTCGTAAATTTCTGAAAATGAAGTGCAAATTGCGGAGGGGAGGGACCCTATTTATAGCCATTTTAAGCGGGAAGTTCAAGCGCGAAAACCCAAAAGGCGCAATTAATACGCCTGACTGCCACACAGACGGCTGCGATGCGACACGCGTCCCCCGTCTGATCCCCGCGTCTTTTCACCTCACCCTGCTTCTAAGTGTCGCTTAGTCTTCTTCCTTTGAGCCGACCTCACCCACTCGACATAGTCCACCAGGCCGAACACCGACCAGGTGCACTGGGGGGCTAATGTTGAGGGTTAGCTCGGCACTTCCACCGAGGACATTAACTTGGTGGTCGGCAAATCAGTTCGGCAGACATAGGCTACCGCCCGACCCGACGAATTATGCTTCTTCCCGAGGAGCCTTCCACTGATCTGAGGGCACGCCCCCAAGAAGGCTGCCACCTCGGGGGATGAACTGTAGCTCGGGCCGGGCCACGCTATTCATCATAACACGTCACTACCCATCCTTGTTGGCCAACACCAGGCAGGCGTGCTGCCGTCCGATAGAGTCCAATCCATTGGACTATGGACGCGACACTTGTCACCTATTGCTTGATACACTTTGATGTGACACCTGGGTAATGGGCAAAACCCATCTTGCACCCGATCCAGCTGGTGGCCTATAAATAGGATGCATTTATGACGTTTTAGAGAGAGAGACCTCTTCTCATTTAATCAGCTGCCGACCTCTGCCGAACAGTTCTTGCCTTGAGCATCGGAGAGCCCTTGTCTATTGGCTAACCCCATTTCTCCGAATCATCCCTCTCGCAGGTACTCAATCCCGACCAGGGGCAAGCTTGAGGTCAGAAGGTGTTCAGTCACACTTGGGTGTTGATCCGACACCGAACAGCGGTAAGCATCAACAGCCGCCATATCTTCCAATAAGTAATAGGCCTCATCATCGGTTCATGAAAAGAAAGAACCACTATCGACAATGGCCCCATTGTCCACCGAATGTCTAGTTTCATCACACAATCCACAATAAAATATTTGGAGAAGATACTAGTTTGAGAAAATGTGATTGGGAAACCTTCTTAGAAAATCTTTGAATCGCTCCAAAGCCACATAGAATGGCTCCATGTCATGTTGAAGAAATTTGGAGATAGCAAGATTCATCTCCAATGTATTCATCCTTTTTTTTGACCAATAGAAACAACAATACTAGAAATAAAATCAAAATGAAAACAAAACAAAACAAATGAAGAAAATCAAATCCAAATTAATCCTAAGGCTAATTAGCATTGATATTAACTAAAATTTAATAGAACAATCCCCAACAATGATGTTAAAAACTTGTCTACTAGAAATCCGCAAGTGCACGAAATCATATAAGTAATATTGTGTACCAAGAGTACAGATATCGTTCCCATAGAGATTGTGTTTAATTTTAATTAATTATTGAAATTGTATTAATTCTAGTATTATTTTAATAATCGATTTAAAAGAAAAATAAAATCAAAACTAATAAAAATTAAAAATGAACAAATGAATGTAAAATAATAAAAACAAAGATTTAGGGATCCAATTTCACCAATTAACTTCATTTAAATTAAATTTATTCTCTAAGTGATGAGTTTCAATTAATGGAGTTGTTAGTTGAATGTATGAAATTGCCTACTCGCCTCTTCTGATAAATTAGCAAGCGCATTCAAGTTAATTAAGGCCTCTTTATTCCTATGAGGAACTAGTTAACACAAATTCATTAAGTTCAAGCATTCACAATGACTACACACCCAATAAGGATATATTCTTACTCCAAATTGCCTATGTCATCCTATTATTGATCAAGACTAAAATTTCATTTTTCAATTTCAATTTAGTCCAACAACAACACTTAATGATTGGCCAAAATCACTAAGAGCATTAAGCACATAATAGAATAAACAAATTCCAATAGTCAAATACCAATCCAAGAGAGCAAAATAAATCAAACTCCCTGAATAGGATCCGTTAGACCGTAGAACATAAAATTAGCTCATAAATAAAAATAAAATTAAAATTAAAAATAAAAATAAAAATAAACAACACCAATATTCAAATATCTTTAGAATATACAAAGATTTAGAAAATAGAAATGGGAAAGAAATCGAACACAAGTTTGACATGCTATATGCATAAATTAACCAGATCTTACTAACCTTTGAATGCCAAAGAACTCTCACAATCCGTGAAAAGAAGTAACGTTCCAAAAGAGCCTTAACCAATTGGTCTTCTTTGTTATTCTCTATCCATGATCGGAGTGAGTGTGGGCTCGCACGTATAGCTCTTCCACCAGGTGACTCTCCTTCCAACCAATTGAGAGAACCCAAAGCTAGTTTTCATGATTTGTGAACAAGAGCTCTCAAGGAGTTTTAGATTCTCACCAGCAAAGTATCTCTCTTAATCTCTTAAATGATCTAATTAACTTATGTGACTTACTCCCTATTTATAGAGGTTGGATCTAAGGTCAGTCCTTATCAGATTAGGTCTCAAAAATTTGAATCAAAGTCAAATTTATTATCAATATTTGATAAAATCCATGTGAAAATACGTAATCTTTTTTCAACGCATCGGCAGGCCGATCTGCCTAATCGCAGGCCGAACTTACCCCATCGACAGGCTGAACTTGAGGATCGGCATGCCGAATTGCTGAAAAAAGATCTCAGCGAATCTTTTATTTTCCACCCAAGATTCTATAAGATAAAGTCTTAATTTTAATTCAAATAACTAATAAAGAAGCTATCTAATGAAAACAACTTTATCTAGATAATCTCTAGGAAAATAAATGAATTCCTAATAATTCTACAAGTTTATCTTGATTTAATTTATTCAAAATTAAATCAACTAATAAACAGACAAGAATTATCCGATCCCAATAATTCAACAAGTTTATCTTGAATTAATTTTATCACAAAATTAATTTAACTGATAAATAGACATGAATTATTTAATTCTTTTAAATTTCAACCAATCTAATAAATCTAACATAAGTCACCAATTATTGGAAAAGCACGCCGTATCGCTATAGGATGTTGTGAGCTAGCAAAGGGGACCAAATAGACCTATATAGTTCAAGCTCCCGATAATTACGAAACCCAATATCCCAAATATGCATTTCATAATTATCAACTCTAACGCTACTCCACTAAAAGCTTGGAGCTGCACTATCGAACTACATAGAATTACAAAGCATGTATAGCTAAGTCTCCATGACATATCATAGTGTATCGTATCCCCATAGGATTATCCATAACCAGCTTAAGGACAAGTTCTGTCTTACCTTCTCGATTATTTTTATCTTACGTTCCATTATCTCACCATCAAAAAACTTACCATCCAAAGACAGTATACCATTCGGTTACACCTATGTATCCAAATGGCTGAGCGCTCCAATTTTCCGATGACAATATAACGCATATAAGAGGATATCACTACTCCTAAAGAGGAGCTATAGATTCCATATCTATGAATAACAAGTCTACGCTATCAAGAGTCATGCCTCCAACGTGCCGACATGCATACCACTATTAAGATGTGGGTGTCACCCGTTGGTACATCAAAAGACACAAGTCAAGACAACGGGCCGACTATTCATCTCAAGATTAAGATACAATATAAATGATTGCCCAAAGTGAATCGATTTGCCTAGACAGAGTTATTAATCCAAATAAATTCACTTTATGTCCCAATCCAACATATCGTCACCTATGACAACATGTCAATGTTTCTATTCATGGAGTTCACCTCCGATGGTCAAGACAAATCATCTCCCAATAGGGATATAGACAACATAACAATCTTTACATGAATAAAGCGCCCAACTTTATTCTCTCGATTGTGGATCTTATGATTTAGACCGTCACCTTAAGAATCGTGTCTTCCGCATAATCTGTCCATCATATGCCCAATTCTTAAAGGTTTAGACTGACAATCTCAGACTTTTGTTTGCTTAACATACATTCAACAAATATAAACGTAAAGAGGACAAGATTTGGTATATAAAGAATAAATAAATTCTTTATTGATAAAAATATCTCCAAAAACTTATTACATTTTTACTCCTTAGGTAACAATCTCCCACTTGCACTAAGTGAGTAAATATGACAAATCCCGCATCCACATAGCTTCCACATGCCTCTCGAAGACTCTCCTAGTAAGTGTCTTCATAAATGGATTAGCTAAATTGTCCTCTGACGAGATCTTGCACACCCTAATATGCTCGCCCTCAACAAAGTCCTTTATCACATGATACTTTCAATCAATATACTTACTCTTCTTGTGAAATCTTGGTTCCTTAGCATTAGCTACCGCCGCACTGTTGTCACAATATAGTGATACTGCCTTATCCATACCAGGAACTACCTCAAGATCCCTAAGGAACTTGCGGAGCCACACTGCTTCTTTCGAAGCATCACTAGCTGCCACATAATTGGCCTCCATCATTGAATCCAAAGTGCAATCTTGCTTGACACTTCTCTAACAGATGGCACCGTCACCCAGAGTAAACACAAAACCCGAAGTCAATTTCCTAGAATCCATACAGGATTGAAAATCTGAGTCAGTATATCCTAGAGAAGTTAAGTCTTGATGTATTCTCTTTCTTCCTTAGATCTTGAAGAGTCTTTCTTAGAAAGAGTAATTCTAGACCTAGATGGTTGCCCACCTTTCTTGGAATCTTGCATTGTAAACCTCTTGAGAATTTTATTTATATAGCCGGCCTAGGACAAAGCTATCATTTTGTTCTTCCTATCTTGAAAGATCTGGATACTGAGAACAAAATTAGCCTCACCCAAGTCCTTCATGTCAAATTGTTTGGTCAATTATAATTTGACTGATGACAATGCCCCAACGTCATTGTTAATTAGCAGAATGTCATCTACATAGAGCAGTAGAAAAACCACATTCCCATCCTTCATGTGTTTGTAAACATATAGTTCATCCACATTTTGTTCAAACCTATAAGTCTTGATCACGTTATTAAATTTTATGTTCCAAGAACGAGAAGCTTACTTAAGTCCATAAATTGACTTTAGTAGCTTACAGACCTTACCCTCTTGGCCCTTAGCCTTGAACCCATCTGGTTGTACCATATAAATGGACTCATCAAGATAGCCATTTAGAAAAGCCATCTTGACATCCATTTGCCAAATCTCGTAGTCGAGAGTGGCTGCTATGGACAAGAGAATCTGGATAGACTTAAGCATGGCTATAAGTGAAAAGGTTTCCTCGTAATCGATTCCTTCCTTTTGCGTATAACCCTTAGTTACCAGTCTAGCCTTAAAGGTTTCGACCTTTCCATCCACTCCTCTTTTCCGCTTGTAGATCCACTTACACCCTATGAGTTTTACCCCTTTGGGAAGATCCACAAGCTCCTAGACCTGATTAGTCTCCATAGGCTTCATCTCTATGTTCATGGCCTTTGTCCAGAATCAACATCCTCCATAACCTCTGTGTAAGTATAAGGATCCTTGTCATGTTCATCTGGTTTAGCCAAAAAAGACTTCCCCATTGAACATATACCTCTCAGGTTGACGCCTGATCCTCCCACTACGCCGAAGCCCCTTAGGTTCTTGTTTAGGTTCATTTGGTTTTCCTACACTGATCAGAATGATTTTATTTGGAACCTCCAGAGTGATCGAATCACTCCTTAACTCCTCAAGCACCACTTTGCTTTGAGGCTTAAAGTCATCCATGTAACTCTCCTCAAGAAAAGTTGCATCAGTTGAAACCACGACTTTATTTTCCTTTAGGTTACAGAAATAACCCTCTTTAGTCCCTTTTGGATATCCTATAAACACGCAAAATTTTGAACATGCTTCCAACTTATTCGCATCCTTAAACAAGACATGAGCCAGACATCGCCATATGCGAATATGGTTTAAGGATGTCTTCCTGCTCATCCACAACTCGTGAGAAGTTTTAGGGACCGATTTTGAAGCCACATTGTTCAAAAGATAACATGCAGTTTGTAGTGCATATCCCCAAAAGAATAAGGTCATGATGAATAACTCATCATGGACCTGATCATGTCCAATAAAGTCCTATTTCTTCTCTCTGCTACGCCATTTTGTTGCAGAGTTCCTAGCGTAGTTGTTAGACATGTATGCCCTTAGGAGCAAAAATGTAATATGTTTTTGAAGATATTTTTATCAATAAAGAATTTATTCATTATTTATATACCAAATCTTATCCTCTTTACGTTCATATTGTTGAATGCATGTTAAGGAAACAAAGTCTGAGACTGTCAGTTTAAACCTTTAAAAATTGGGCATATAATGGACAGATTATGCGAAAGACACGATTCTTAAGGTGATGGTCTAAACCATAAGATCCGCAATCGAGGGAATAAAGTTGGTTGCTTTATTTATGTAAAGATTGTTATGTTATCTATATCCCTATTGGGAGACGGTTTGTGTTGACCATTGGAGGTGGACTCCGTGAATAGAAACATTAGCATGTTGTCATAGGTGACGATGTGTTAGATCGGGACATAAAGTGAATAGATTTGGATTAATAATTCTGTCTAGGAAAATCAATTCACTTTAGAAAATCATTTGTGTTATATCTTAATCTTGAAATGAATAGTGGGCCCATTGTCTTGACTTGTGTCTTTTGATGTACCAAAGGGTGACACCTACATCTTAATAGTGGTATGCATGCCGGTACATTGGAGGCATGACTCTTGATAGTGTAGACTTGTTATTCATAGATATGGAATCCATAGCTCCTCTTTAGGAGTAATGATATCCTCTTATATGCGTTATCTTGTAATTGGAAAACTAGAGCGCCTAACCATTTTGATACATAGGTTTAACCGAATGGTATACTGTCTTTGGATAGTAAGTTTTCCAATGGTGAGATCATGGAACATAAGATAAAAATAATCAGGAAGGTAAGATAAAACTTGTCCTTAAGCTGGTTATGGATAATTCTATGGGGATATGATATACTATGATATTTCATGGAGACTTAGTTATATGGGCTTCGTAATTCTATGTAGTTCGATAGTGCAGCTCTAAGTTTTTAGTGGAGTAGCATTGGAGTTGATAATTATGAAATGTATATCTGGGATATTAGGTTTCATAATTTTCAGGAGCTTAAACTATATAGGTCCATTTGGGCCCCTTTGCTAGCTCATAACATCTTGTAACGATACGACGTGCTTTTTCAATAATTAGTGACTTATGTCAGATTTAGCGGATTGACATAAAATTTTGAAGAATCAAATAATTTATGTCTGCTTATCGATTGAATTAATTTTGTGATAAAATTAATTCAATATAAACTTGTTGAATTATTAGGATTGGATAATTCTTGCTTATTTATCGGTTGATTTTATTTTTGGATAAATTAGATCAAAATAAAGTTGTAGAATTATTGGGAATTAGTTTATTTTCCTAGAGATTATCTAGATAAAGTTGTTTTAATCAGATATCTTCTCTATTGGGTTATTTGAATTAAAACTAAGACTTTATCCTATAAAATCTCGGGTGAAAAGTAAAAGATTTGCTGAGATTTTTATTCGGCTATTCGTCCTATCGATCGACGTGTTCGACCTGTCAATGAGTGAGGGATAAGATTACGCGTTTCTATGCAGATCTTATCAGATATTGATCTGAACTTGATTCTGTTTCGTGTTTTTAAGACCTAATCTGATAAGGACTGACCCTAGGCCCAACCTCTATATAAAGGGAGTAAGTCTTAAGAGTTACTCAGATCAGTTAAGAGATTAAGTGTAACACCCACCTATTTTTATGTAACGGACCACGTTAAGTTAGTAACGATGTTAAGGAATTTTATTAATAATTATGTTATATGTTATGAGATATGCTTTAAATGTTACTAACTTTTATGTCAAGTTTTATGACAGGTAATGACCGCTTGGTATCGTTGTGCTCAAATATTCATGTGAATTATTTGATGTATGTTTAATTATGATGCATGATGAATTGAATGTTTTAATGTTTCATATTTAAGGACAGTTTGGCAGGCCAAACTTTTAAGATCGGCAGGCCGAACAGTCTACCCAAGACCGGCAGGCCAAAGAAATCTATCGGCAGGCCGAACTTGGTGGAACCGGTAGGCCGAAGAGGAAAATTGGCAGGCCAAATACAGCTGACGAGCAATTTGCAGAAATCTCTCCAAAAATTATGGCTGAGTTAATTATGTTAATTGGATGATTTAATGTGATTAATTGGCATAATAATGGAATGTTTTATTCAGTTAAGGAAATTAAAGGGTTTGATTTGTGTTATTTTAAATGGTTTCCCATTTTAAGAGGGCAAAATATGGTAAGATGTGATGATTTGTTTGACTTTCCTTTTTCTTCTCTTCTTCCTTCACGCTTAGGGCTGTCAAACAGTCAGAATTTCTAACTTAATGAAGGGCAATGAATTTCATTATGATTGTTACGTTAAATTTTTTTTTAACGTTTTCTTTCCTCAGATTTTTCTCTCAACTTCTCACTCTTCTCTCCTTCATTTCTGAGACGTTTCTCATTTCCTCTCTTCCTCTTCTCTTCTCCACGCATTTTACTTCCTCTTCTCTCAAAAATTTTCTGCAAGAAAATTTAAAGAAAAGTCATATTTCACTGGTTGAAATCAAGGGTTTTGAGAAGAAATTTCAAGGTAAGAACTCAGTTTTTCTTTGTGTTTTTGAAAGAATTCCTCTCCTCCAAATCGTCTACAATATCTTTCTCTAGGTATTGTATCTGTTCTGAATTTTTAATATGATATGCATGTATGTGTTATGTAATGTTTCTTCAAGTTTCACGTTATTTCGATGTTTTTATGATGAAATATGAATTTTCTATCTTCTACCCCTCACAGTAAAATATTACTGTTTAATCTTGATGCATGAAAAATGTAATGTTATTCAAGGAGTAAATATGATGTTTTTTATGAAAGTTGTCAAGAATGTGCATGTGAAAAGTATGATGAATGTATTTCATGTTATGAAATTTTTATGAGATTACATTAAGAAAACCGTTTTAATAAATGTTATTTCTGGATTTTGTTTATGAAATATTATGTATGTTTAAATGATTTTATGATAATGAAATAATTGTATGCAAGATAATATGGTATGTATTTTAAATTATTAGAAAATGTTTTTCAAAAAGATTTTCATGTTTTGATGATAATATTTAAGGAAGCATGTTATGAATAGTATTTTTAGGTGATGATAATGTTATGTTTTTTTTTTCAATGATGATTATGATTATAATATGTGATGAATGTATATATGAATGATATATGAATAAATGTTTTATGATAAGTGTTAATTTTATTGTATTTTTAATGGATAAATTGCATGAACACTCAAAGAAGTTAGCAAATCGAGACCACGGCGTCATCACCAAAAGTATTTTAAGGTTAAGTAAGCTAGCGTTAAGGTAAGTACATTCTTACCTGCAACATGACACGTTTTACAAGGATTTGATGATATGTTCACAATGATGTTCATGATGATTTTTCCTTAAAGGATTTCTTATGAAAGATTTTCATGATTTAAAGTTATGCACGTATGATGATGACATGTTTCAAAGCATGAAAATTATGTATATATGTATCACCTAATAAGTGTTGCACAACAATGTTATGAAATTAAATGTTATGATGTCATGTTTGGTTTTGGATTAGCTACCCTTCTCCTCTCATGACGGCGCGCCTATGATGATGTTTATGGTGCAACACTTGGGCCCTTAAGATAAAATGGAATAAGTTTTAAAATGATGAACGCAATGAAAGATATGTTCTATGAAATTGTGCTTAAGGCACTTTTATGATATGATGACAATGATGATGATGATGATGCTTATGAAAAGTTTTTAATTTGTGAGAATTATATGTACTTGCTAAGCATTAGCTTAATCATGTTTTATGTCATGTTGCAGATAAGGGTAAAAAAAGTTTTGGATTAGGCAGAGGACATGGAAAAGGAAAGACGTGTGAGCACTAAGCACGATGAATTGTAACCAAAAACACGCCAAGAAGAACGTTTTTTTTTTATGTTTTATGTTTTGAATCAAGTTTTATATTTTGAACATTATTTTTATGTTAAGTTTTAAGAATATTTGAACTATGGTTTTATATTCTATTTTATCATTTTAAAGAATTATAAATTTCTGCAATATTTTATGAAAGTTGGTTTGTTTTTAAAAATTAAGTTTTCTCAAGGATATTTGGCTCGGTCGGCCCGCCGAACATCCTTGGCCGGCCTGCCGAAGTCTGAAGGTTTGGCCTGCCGATAATGTTTTCAGCCTGCCGAATGAAGATGAGATTTTAAGCCAGTTTGCAAAGCCTCTGCCGGCCTGCCAGTTGAGGAAACTCTGGCCTGCCGATCATGTTCGGCCTACCGAAGTCCCAAGTTCGGCCTGCCAAGCTGTGGGAGTTAATGACTTTTATGATGTGTTAATTTATAGGTTATGATGTGATGTTTTATAAGTCTTGATTTTACAACTTGGTATAATTAATTTAAGTTTGATTATATAAATTATGATATGGAATATGTTAAGCAATGTTATTTTTAACAATGTTAAGTTATAAAAAAAAAAGAGTATGAATGGATCCTGGTTAAGTATGTTTTACTTTTACAATTAAAAGTATCGTTTAAGTTTTGTATTCATATATATGCTTAAAGTGCAATTAAGTATGAATGTAAGAATGTAACGACATCTGTGACGTCCGAATTAAGGGGCATTACATTAAGAGTGATACTCTATTAGTGAGCATCTAAAAACTCCCTAAGAGCTTTTGTTTGCAAATCATGAACTCTAGCTTTGGGTTCTCTCGATTGGTTGGAAGGAGATTCACCTGGTGGAAGAGCTGTACATGTGAGCCTACACTCACTCCGATCATGGATAGAGAATAGAAAAGAAGACCAATTGGTTGAGGCTCTTCTGGAACGTTACCTCTCTTCATGGATTGCGGAAGTTCTTTGGCATACAATGGTTAGTAAGATCTAGTTAATTTATGCATATAGCATATCAAACTTATGTTTTGGAAAATACTTTAATGAAAAAAATTTTAAAATTCTATTGCGCACTATTTTTCCAACAATTGGTATCAGAGCCATGGTTTTTACATAAATTTACAAGTTTGTGATTATACTATATGTATAAATTTTGTGATCTTAATCTCTCCTATGCTTGAATTTAATTTTATAGAGAGTTGACACTCTAGGTTTCTATATATTATATATATTGTCAATGATTATATGGTGAATGTTCATTAATTAATTATGGTTGATTAAATTGTTATTTAATTATTAATTAATTTATTTATTTATGCCGGTTATGGTTCCTTAGAGGTTAGAATATGTATCTAGGTTTTTCATGTAATTAGATGGTGGACTATCATCTCTGTCTAGGAATTGTTATTTAATTTTAAATTTGTAAAAATTTTATAATTAAATAATTATTCAAAAAAGACGAATCTAGAAGGCGGATCTAGAAGATGGATGATGGCGCACCCAGGTATTTCCTATGTCCCTAATTTTATATTTTTGAATTGTTGAAAATAAAATTGATAAATTGCATTAAAAATTATATTTTTTGAAATAGGAGATTTATGCTCGGTTGGCATTCCGAACCCTCCAGTTCGGTAGGCCAATGGTCATAGATTGGCAACCTAGACGTGAGGTTCGGTAGGCCGTTAGTGGGGTAGAAATTATGAGACTCTGGCGGCAGGTCAAACTTTCATGAGTCGGCAGTCCGATCTCCCTGATCGACAGGCTGATGAAGTATGATCGGTAGGCCTATCAGGGTCAGGCCAATCACCCAAATCGGCCTATCGACCGAGAGCTGGAAAATTTCCAAAAAATATGCAATTTTTGCAATGCAGTTTTAATTTTACTTTTGGGACAATTCTAAGAGACATTAAATTTGGATATGACCTAAAATATGAAGCATTCGATTCATATGGGATTGAAGACTTGAAGATGGACATTACATAAAGAAGGATACAACTTGAGAATTCAAGGATGAAGAATTGATAAAATGTCTCAATTATTCTCTTGTAATCTTAGTTTTCTATTTTCTAAAGTGGAACCATAATATTACGATTATTATTATTTTACTTGTAGCTTGGCTTGATTGCTTTGCTTGTTTGCATTATAATATGATTTGCCATGTATATTGATAATATATCATATAGAATAGGGAGTGCCGCTCATATTAAAATTGTTCATGCATATTCTTAAAATAAAACCTTGATTTCGAAAGATTGAGTGGGAGAAGGTTTTCGAAGAGAGGACCTAAGGCCTCCATCGTTGGTCCATAGGCAGAACATGGTGGTCCCGACCTCTAGGAAAGGATTTCTATAATGTACCATATTTGATCTCTGAGAAGATAAGGTATTTTAGCATGATTTATGGTTGCACACCCCTACGTGGTGATTATAAATCATGGATAAAATATTGAAACGATGGTTATATACTCACGTTAATTTTATTATTAACCTCCCCTAGGAGCTTTATTAGTAAAATTAATGGCCAAAGAAACGATTATTAATATATGCTGGATTATACAAGTCTTGGATGGCATATTAAATAGGAGAGGATCCGTGTTCCTGATTGAATTTAGCATGACTCCCCTAGGAGCTTGTTGAATTCTAAGTTAGGAATTATCCTTGTAAGGTTGTGATATTTTCAAGGTTTTGACATTTAAAGACATTTGTATGTTTTTACGTGATTATGTTATCTTACTAAATTATTATGATATGTTTGCTTATGTTTGGTATATGATTCTTTATTGTAGATTAAAAATGTCTAAAAACGCTTTATCATCGATACTTGACAAAAACCTATTAACTGGAGAGAATTATAATGATTGGAAATGAAACCTGGATATCGTCTTGTCCTTTGAGAAACTGAAATATGTACTGACAACCCCTTATCCTCCCGAGCCTACGGGAGACTCAACTAATGAGAAATTTCAAGATTATGATCGCTGGAAAGATGCGAATGATCAGGCCCGCTACTATGTTATGGCCAGCATGAATAACATGCTGCAGGCTCAACATCAAGATTATGAGACTACGAAGCAGATCTTAGATAATCTTGAGGATATGTTTGGAGGCCAGGCCATAACAAAGCAGCAAGGGACGCTTTGGAAACTTCTTAACTGCAAGCAAAGACCGGGGACATCTATAAAGGAGTACATGATGTTGGTCATGGGTTACCTTGTTGAGGCTCAAACCATTGGAGCCGACATCGATGCTGAAACTCAGATGACTATGGTCTTTGAGACTCTGTCTAAGGAATTTATTCCGTTTAGAGCTGTATTTAATTTAAGCAATAGAAGGGATATGACCTTGACGGAATTAATGAAACAGTAACAAGAGTTCGAACTGCTGATCTGGGAGTCTCCTATGGGTGGTGAGGCCAACATAGTAGCTGCTTCTGGTTCCAATTCTAACCCAGGGAATGGAAAGAAGCAACAGGCTAAGAACGAGAAGTCTTCTATTCTTGCTAGCACCAAGAGCAAGAAGAAGAAGAAGAAGAACCCAATGAAGCTTAAGTGCTTCTTCTGTGGGAAGGTTGTGCATACCAAGAAGCATTGCAAGGACTTCCTTTCCAAAGGAGGTAGGTGTGATCTTTTGTATTAGAAACTTGTTTGGTTGTGGATCCAGTGACATTTGGGTCATAGATTCTAGTGCAACTAATCATGTTTGTGTTTCTCTATAGGGGTTCAAAGAAACGAGAAGTCTGCTGCATGGAGACTTCACGCTTCGAATGGGTGATGGATCCTTGGTCTCAGCGGAAGTAGTGGGAGATGTCCATCTTTATTTTGATAATTATAGGAATTTATTTTTGCAAGATTGTTTTTATGTTCCTAAATTTAAAAGGAATTTAATTTCTGTTGGTTGTTTTTTTTAAAGACTCCTATTTGTTTTCTTTTAATCATAAAGTGGTGATTTGTAAAAACAAATCTTTTATCTATTCTAGATGGATGCAAAATAATTTATATTTTATCAAACCTAAGATGGATTTATTGCTTAATGCTGAGATGAATGATAATAACTCTAAAAGACTTAAAACTTCTCACTCTAATAAGACTTATCTTTGGCATTTGCACCTTGGTCATATTAACCTGAATAGGATTCAAAGGTTGGTAAGGGATTGACCTTTAAGTCACTTAAAGGTGGAATCCATACCTCAATGTGAATCTTGTTTGAAGGGTAAAATAACCAAAATACCATTCGGGTCTAAAGGCAATAGGGCTGAAGGGGTTCTAGAACTTGTGCATAGTGATGTTTGTGGACTGATGAACATCAGGGCACAAGGAGGGTATGAGTACTTCGTCACTTTTATTGACGATTACTCAAGATATGGGTATGTATACCTGATGCACCACAAAAGCAGAACTTTTGACAAGTTCAGGGAGTTTTAGGCTGAGGTGGAAAAGCAATTGGGTAGACCCATAAAGTCACTTCAATCAGATCGAGGTGGTGAATACCTTTCTGATGAGTTCTTGGGATACTTATTTGAGAATAGGATTTTATCCCATTTAACTGCGCCGGGCACTCCGTAACAAAATGGCATAGCATAGAGGAGAAATAGGACTTTGTTGGACATGATTAGGTCCATGATGAGTTATTCATCATTGCCTTTATCCTTTTGGGGATATGCACTGTAAACGACATGTTATCTTTTGAACAATGGGCCTTCAAAATCGATCCCTAAAACTCCTCACGAGTTGTGGACAAGAAGGAAGACATCCTTAAACCATATTCGCATATGAGGATATCCAGCTCATGTCCTGTTTAAGAATTCGAATAAGTTGGAAGCACATTCGGAAGTTTGCGTGTTTGTAGGATATCCAAAAGGGATTAAAGGAGGTTATTTTTATAACCCAAAGGAGAATAAAGTCATGGTTTCAACTAATGCAACTTTCCTTGAGGAGAGTTACATGGACGACTTTAAACCTTGAAGCAAAGTGGTGCTTGAGGAGTTAAGGAGTGATCCGATCACTCTGGAGGTTCCAAATGAAACCATTCCGATCAGTGTAGAAAAACCAAACGAACCTAAACAACAACCTAAGGGGCTTCAGCGTAGTGGGAGGATTGGGCATCAACCTGAGAGGTATATGTTCAATGGGGAAGTCTTTTTGGTTGAACTGGATGAACATGACAGGGATCCTTATACTTACGCAGAGGCTATGGAGGATGTTGATTCAAAACTCTAGACAGAGGCCATGAACATAGAGATGAAGTCTATGGAGACTAATTAGGTTTAGGAGCTTGTGGATCTTCCCGAAGGGGTAAAACCCATAGGGTGTAAGTGGATCTACAAGAGGAAAAGAGGAGTAGATGGAAAGATCAAAACCTTTAGGGCTAGATTGGTAGCTAAGGGTTACACGCAAAAGGAAGGAATCGATTATGAGGAAACCTTTTCGCCTGTAGCCATGCTTATGTCTATTCGGATTCTCTTGTCCATAGCTACCGCTCTTGACTACGAGATTTGGCAGATGAATGTCAAGACAGTTTTTTTGAATGGCTATCTTGATGAGTCCATTTATATGGAACAACCAAATGGGTTCAAGGTAACGGGTCAAAAGGATAAGGTTTGTAAGCTGCTAAAGTCAATTTATGGACTTAAGCAAGCTTCCTGTTCTTGGAACATAAGATTTGATCAGGTGATCAAGACTTATGGGTTCTCACAAAATGTGGATAAGCCATGTGTTTATAAACATATTAAAGATGAGAATGTGATTTTTCTACTGCTCTATGTAGATGACATTTTGCTAATTGGCAATGACGTAGAGGCATTGTCATCGGTCAAATTATGGTTGACTAAGCAGTTTGACATGAAGGACTTTAGTGAGGTTAGTTTTGTTCTCGGTATCCAGATCTCTCGGGATAGGAAGAACAAAATGATAGCTTTGTCACAGGCCGGCTACATAGATAAAATTCTCAAGAGGTTTGTAATGTAGGATTCCAAGAAAGGTGGGCAACCATCTAGGTTTGGAATTACTCTTTCTAAGAAAAACTCTCCAAAGTCTTATAAAGAAAGAGAATACATGAAGAATGTGCCTTATGCTTCGGCAGTGGGTAGTCTCATGTATGCTTGCACACGACCGGATATTAGTTATACGGTCGGGATTGTAAGTCGATTTTAGGCAGATCTAGGACCGAATGATTGGGTTGCGGTAAAGCATATTTTCAAGTACCTGAGAAGGACTCAAGGGTATATGCTTGTGTATTCAGGTGAGGACTTGACTCCTCTGGGATACACTGACTCAGATTTTCAATCCTGTCTGGATTCTAGGAAATCGACTTTAGGTTTTGTGTTTAGTCTGGGTGGCGGTGCCATCAGTTGGAGAAGTGTGAAGCAAGATTGCACTTCAGATTCAATGATGGAGGCCAAGTATGTGGCAGTTGATGCTTCGAAAGAAGCAGTGTGGCTCTGCAAGTTTCTTAGGGATCTTGAGGTAGTACCTGGCATGGATAAGGCGGTATCACTGTACTGTGATAACAGTGTGGTGGTAGCTAATGCTAAGAAACCAAGATTTCATAAGAAGAGTAAGCATATTGATCAAAAGTATCATGTGATAGAGTACTTCGTTGAGGGCGGGCATGTCACAGTGTGCAAGATCGTGTCAGAGGACAATTTAGCTGATCCATTTACGAAGACACTTACTAGAAGAGTCTTCGAGAGGCATGTGGAAGCTATGGGGATACGAGATTTGTCATATTTACTCACTTAGTGCAAGTGGGAGATTGTTAGACATGTATGCCCTTAGGAGTAAAAATGTAATATGTTTTTGGAGACATTTTTATTAATAAATAATTTATTCATTATTTATATACCAAATCTTGTCATTTTTACGTTCATATTTGTTGAATGCATGTTAAGCAAACAATAATATGAGACTCCCAGTCTAAACCTTTAAGAATTGGGCATATGATGGACAGATTATGCGAAAGACACGATTCTTAAGGTGATGGTCTAAACCATAAGATCCGCAATCGAGCAAATAAAGTTGGGCGCTTTATTGATGTAAAGATTGTTATATTGTCTATATCCCCATTAGGAGATGGTTTCTCTTGACCATCGGAGGTGGACTCCGTGAATAGAAACATTGGCATGTTGTCATAGGTGACGATATGTTGGATCGGAACATAAAGTGAATTGATTTGGATTAATAATTCTATCTAGGCAAATTAATTCACTTTAGGCAATCATTTGTATTGTATCTTAATCTTGAGATGAATAGTCGGCCCGTTGTCTTGACTTGTGTCTTTTGATGTACCAAAGGGTGACACCTACATCTTAATAGTGGTATGCATGCCGGTACATTGGAGGCATGACTCTTGATAGCGTAGACTTGTTATTCATTGATATGAAATCTATAGCTCCTCTTTAGGAATAGTGATATCCTCTTATATGCGTTATCTTGTAATTGAAAAATTGGAGCGCTCAACCATTGGATAAATAGGTGTAACCGAATGGTATACTGTCTTTGGATATAAGTTTTCTGATGGTGAGATAATGGAACGTAAGATAAAAATAATCGGGAAAGTAAGACAGAACTTGTCCTTAAACCAATTATGAATAATCATATAGGGATACGATACATTATGATATGTCATGGAGACTTAGCTATACGGGCTTCGTAATTCTATGTAGTTCGAGAGTGCAGCTCCAAGCTTTTAGTGGAGTAGCATTGGAGTTGATAATTATGAAATGTATATCTGGGATATTGGGTTTTGTAATTATCGGGAGCTTGAACTATATAGGTCCATTTGGTCCCCTTTGCTAGCTCACAACATCCTATAACGATACGGTGTGCTTTTTCAATAATTGATAGCTTATGTCAGATTTATCAGATTGGTTGAAATTTGAAAGAATCAAATAATTCATGTCTGTTTATCGGTTGAATTAATTTTGTGATAAAATTAATTCAAGATAAACTTGTTGAATTATTGGAATCGGATAATTCTTGTTTGTTTATCGGATGATTTAATTTTGGATAAATTAGATCAAGATAAACTTGTAGAATTATTGGAAATTCATTTATTTTCTTAGAGATTATCTAGTTAAAGTTTTTTTGATCAGATAAATTCTCTATTGGGTTATTTGAATTAAAACTGAGACTTTATCCTATAGATTTTCGGGTGGAAATTAAAAGATTCGTGGAGATTTTTTATTGGCAGTTCAGCCTGCCGATCCATGTGTTCGGCCTGCCGCTGGGACCTGTTCGGCCTATTGATCAGGCTATTCGGCCTGCCGACGAGCGAAGGATAAGATTATGCGTTTCCATGTGTATCTTATCAGATATTGATCAAAACTTGATTTTGTTTCGAGTTTTTGAGACCTAATCTGATAAGGACTGACCCTAGACCCAACCTTTATATAAAGGGAGTAAGTCTTAAGAGTTACTCAGATCAATTGAGAGATTAAGAGTGATACTCTGCTGGTGAGAATCTGAAAACTCCCTGAGAGCTTTTGTTCACAAATCACGAACACTTGCTTTGGGTTTTCTCGATTGGTTAGAAGGAGAGTCACCTAGTGGAAGAGCTGTACGTGTGAGCCCACACTCACTCCAGTCGTGGATAGAGAATAGCAAAGAAGACTAGTTGGTTAAGGCTCTTCTAGAATATTACTTCTCTTCACGTTTTGTGAGGGTTCTTCGGCATACAAAGGTTAGTAAGATCTGATTAATTTACACATATAGCATGTCAAACTTGTGTTTTGGAAAATACTTTGATATAAATTTTTTAAAATTTTGCTATGCACTCTTTTTCCAACACCTTTATATAAGGGGAGTAAGTCTTAAGAGTTACTCAAATCAGTTGAGAGATTAAGAGTTATACTCTATTGTTGAGCATCTGAAAACTCCCTGAGAGCTTTTGTTCACAAATCACAAACTCTAGCTTTGGCTTCTCTCGATTGGTTGGAAGGAAAGGCACCTGGTGGAAGAGCTGTTCGTGTGAGCCCACACTCACTCCGGTCATGGATAGAGAATAGCAAAGAAGACCAGTTGGTTGAGGCTCTTCTAGAACGTTACCTCTCTTCACGGATTGCAGAAGTTCTTCAGCATACAAAGGTTAGTAAGATCTTGTTAATTTATACATATAGCATGTCAAACTTATGTTTTGGAAAATACTCTGATAAAAAAAAATTTAACATTCCGTTGCGCACTATTTTTCCAACAGTAGTCAAATGGGATAAAATCCTATTCTCTAATAAGTGTCTCAAGAACTCATCAGAAAGGTATTCTCCACCTCGATCGGCTCGAAGTGCCTGTATGGGTCTACCCAATTGCTCTTCCACTTCTGCCCAAAACTCTCTAAACTTGTCAAAACTTTCACTTTTGTGGTGCATCAGGTATATATACCCATATCTTGAGTAATAGTCAATAAAAGTGACAAAGTACTCATACCCCCTAGTGCCTGGATGTTCATTGGTCTGCAAACATCACTATGCACAAGTTTTAGAACCCCTTTGGCCTTATTGCCCTTAGACCTGAATGGTCTTTTGGTCATTTTACCCTCTAAACAAGATTCACATTGAGGTATAGATTCCACCTTTAAATAACTTAAGGGTCCATCCCTTACCAACCTTTGAATCCTATCCAAGTTAATAATATAACACCCACCAATTTTATGTAACCGATAATGTTATACTAGTGACGATGTTAAGCATTTTTATTCCAAAGTAATTCATGATATTATTGTCACTAACCAATTATTCTAAGTGTTATAACAGGTGATGATCACGTGGAATTGATGTGCTCAAGTGTTCGTGTTATTTACATTGTATGTTTATTTATGATTCATTAATGATTCAAATGTTATGATGTATTCTAGTATGTAAGGACAGTTCGGAGTGTTTGGAAAACTTCCTTAAATTTTTTTTTTCAGATTCTTGTTATTCATTGTTTAAGGAATCCAAAATTGAATTCCCTACATAGACCAAAAAAATTTACTCAAATTTCGTTCCTTTTCAGTGTGATTTTTGAAAGCCTAAATTATTTGTTCCTGTTATAGTCTTGTTTCTAATCTGAGCCTCCTTGGTAATCTATTTGTGAATTGTCAAGGAAATTTTGATATTGATTTGAGTAGTTCTATAGGAACTGAGTGAGAATTAACGAGTAGAAAAAGGCAAAGAGGCGAGAGCATTAGAGTGGACAAAAGCCAAAAGTATTGAGTGTAAACATTAGTGAAATTGAGTGAACCATTTCACGAGTGAAACACGTAAGGGAGTGTGGTAAGTTCCTTTGCATTGTTTCTTATTTTGTTTTGCTAAAAAAAAAAAAAGTCAAACAACAGCAAGAACACTATTGAGGGTACCTCGGGTGCAGCAGATCCAAAACTTCTTATGGAAGCGATGATGGGGGAGATGAGGCGATTATTGAGGGGAGAGTTAGGACAGCTTCATGAGAGGATAGACCGGATAGAAAACGCATGTGTGGAACAGCCACAACATGTTCCTCATGCGCGTAGGCGGGAAAGGGTTCCGGTTAGAGGAGAGGTTGATGACTACTACAGGATTGATGGGGAAGAGTTTGACGAAGGAGAAGATTCAGCGGGTAGTCACCGAAGATTTGGACGGGATAGAGGAGTTAGGAACTAGGAAAATGATAGTTTGAGAGGCATAAAAATGAAGATACCATCATTTCAAGGCAAATCCAATCCAGAAGCATACCTAGAATGGGAGAAGAAAATGGAGTTCGTCTTTGACTGCCAAAACTATTCCGAGGCGAAGAAGGTAAAACTGGTTGTAATTGAATTTTCTGATTATGCTATTACTTGGTGGGATCAGCTTGTTATAAACAGGAGACGAAATAGAGAGCGACCTATTGAGTCATGGGAAGAGATGAAGACCGTGATGAGGAAGCGATTTGTACCAACTTACTACTACCGGGAGTTGTACAACAAACTACAAAATCTTAAGCAAGGCAACCGAAGTGTGGAGGAGTACTATAAGGAGATGGAGGTTATGATGATCCGGGCAAATATAGAGGAGGATCGGGAGGCTACTATGGCAAGGTTTTTGGCGGGCTTGAACCGAGATATTCACAATGCCGTTGAGTTACAACATTATGTGGAGATGGAGGACATGGTGCACATGGCTATTAAAATTGAGAATCAACTTATGAGGAGGGGTAGTAACACACGTCCTAGCCAAAACCCTAGTACATCTGCTTGGAAAATGAACCAATGGAAGAAGGATGAGAAGCAACCCAACACCAAGCCAAAGATCGAGCAAAAACAAGAGGTGGCCAGCCATGGGAATCAAGGTAGACCTGATTCTTCCACTTCTCGAAATCATGATTTTAAATGTTTTAAATGTCAAGGCAGGGGTCACATAGCAAGCCAATGTCCGAACAAACGAGCTATAGTGATGCAGGACAATGGAGAGATTGAAACTGAGGAGGATTCGGACAATGATTCTATGCCTTCATTAGAGGATGCCGACGATGAGGAGTGCGCTATACAAAGAGAATTGTTGGTTACAAGAAGAGCTTTAAGTGTGCAAGCCAAAGAAGAAGATGAAGAGGTGCAACGGAAAAACATCTTCCACACTAGGTGCCACATCCAAAACAAGGTATGTAGTGTGATTATTGATGGTGGGAGTTGTACTAATGTTGCTAGCACAACCATGGTAGAGAAGTTAGGGCTGCCAACAATTAAGCATCCTCGACCATATAAATTGCAATGGTTAAATGATAATGGTGAGGTAAAGGTGCATGAGCAAGTGTTAGTTTCTTTTCGCATTGGAAGATATGAAGATGAAGTTTTGTGCGATGTGGTTCCGATGCAAGCTGGGCACTTGTTATTAGGCAGACCATGGCAATTTGATCGGCGAGTTAAACATGATGGTTTCACCAACAAGTACTCATTTGTTCACAATAAAAAAACGATCACTCTTGTTCCGTTGACACCAAAACAGGTCTATGAAGATCAAGTGAGCTTACAGAGAGAAAGTGATTAAAAAAAATGAAGAGTGGAGAAAAATCAAGAGTGGGAGTGCAGAGAGAGAGTTCGGCTAGTGAGAGAAAAAAAGAAGAGATGGCTGAGAAAAAGGAAAGCAAAGAGAGCACGGTAGAGAAAATTGAGAGGCCTGAAAAAAAATTCACAATAAGCCAATGAGAGAAAAGTAGAGAGAAAAACAAACTTCTATGCAAGAGGCGGTGAGATTAAAAGGGCGTTATTTTCAAATCAGCCAATGATTGTACTTTTGTACAAAGAGGCGTTCTTAAACACTAATGAACTTGACCCTGCATTGCCTAGTTCTGTTGTTTCTCTGTTGCAGGAATTCAAGGATGTATTTTCGGATGAGGTGCCTGATGGTTTGCCGCTAATGCAGGGAATAGAACATCAGATTGATTTAGTACCTAGCACTTCTATTCCAAACCGACCAGCTTATAGAAGCAACCCTGAGGAGACAAAAGAGCTTCAAAGGCAGGTCAATGAGTTGATGAAAAAGGGGTACGTGAGAGAAAGTATGAGCCCGTGCGCCGTTCCAGTCTTACTCGTGCCTAAGAAGGATGGGACATGGAGGATGTGTGTAGATTGCAGAACCATTAATAATATCAAGATAAAGTATTGCCATCCTATTCCTCGTTTAGATGATATGTTGGATGAACTGCATAGTGCTTCTGGGTTCTCAAAAATTGATTTGAAAAGTGGATACCATCAAATACGCATGAAAGAGGGTGATGAATGGAAAACTGCCTTTAAGACAAAATATGGACTGTATGAGTGGTTAGTAATGCCATTTGGCTTAACTAATGCTCCAAGTGCATTTATGCGTTTAATGAATCATGTATTACGTGCATTTATTGGCAGGTTTGTTGTTGTGTATTTTGATGATATACTCATTTATAGCAAAGACATGGACCAACGTGTAGTGCATTTAAAATCTGTTTTGGATGTCCTTAGAAAGGAGAAGTTGTATGCTAACCTCAAGAAGTGTACCTTTTGCATAGATAAGCTTGTGTTTCTTGGTTTTGTTGTTAGTGCTCAAGGTATACAGGTTGATGAAGAAAAGGTGCGAGCCATCCAGGAGTGGCCGAGTCCAACTAGTGTGGGAAACGTACGGAGTTTTCATGGACTTGCTAGTTTCTACCGGCGGTTTGTGAAAGATTTCAGTACTATAGCCACACCACTGAATGAAATGTTCAAGAAGAATGTTGGGTTTAGATGGGGAGAAGAGCAAGAAAAGGCATTTTAGTTAATCAAGGAGAAGTTGACTAATGCTCCATTGTTATCTTTACCTAATTTTTCCAAAACTTTTGAGATTGAATGTGATGCTTCAGGTGTTGGAATTGGTGCTGTTTTAATGCAGGAAGGGAGACCAGTAGCATATTTCAGTGAGAAGCTAAATGGGGCAACTCTTAATTACCCAACTTATGATAAAGAGATGTATGCATTGGTTCGGGCATTAGAGACGTGGCAGCACTACCTATGGCCTAAGGAGTTTGTGATTCACACCGATCATGAGTCCCTGAAACACTTGAAGGGCCAACACAAGCTGAACAAGAGGCATGCTCGTTGGGTGGAATTCATAGAGACGTTTCCGTATGTCATTCGCTACAAGCAAGGTAAGGAAAACGTCGTTGCCGATGCATTTTCTCGCAGGTTTGTCTTAATCTCAACTCTTAATGCTAAACTATTGGGTTTTGAACATATTAAAGAGTTATATGCTGATGACCGACTTTAGTACTGAGTATCAAGCTTGTGAGAGATTTGCTAGTGGTAAGTACTTTAGGCATGAGGGATACTTGTTTCTGGAAAATAAATTATGTGTGCCTAATTGTTCATTAAGAGATTTGCTAGTGAGAGAATCCCATGGGGGAGGATTGATGGGACATTTTGGAGTAATGAAGACTTTGGCTATGTTGCAGGAACACTTCTATTGGCCACATATGAAACGAGATGTTGAGAGGCTTTGTGGTAGATGTGTAACTTGTAGGTAGGCAAAATCAAGAGTGCAGCCCCATGGTTTGTACACCCCTTTACCAATACCTAGTGAACCCTGGATTGATATTTCGATGGATTTTGTGTTAGGATTGCCTAGGTCTAACGGGGAAGAGACTCAATATTTGTGGTTATGGATAGGTTTTCCAAGATGGCCCATTTTATTCCATGCCACAAGACAGATGATGCTTCCAATGTTGCTGATATGTTCCTTAGGGAAATTGTGAGACTTCATGGTATGCCTAGGACAATTGTTTTTGATAGGGACACCAAGTTCTTAAGCTACTTTTGGAAGACTTTGTGGGCTAAGTTAGGGACTAAGCTATTGTTTTCGACTACTTGTCACCCTCAAACCGATGGTCAAACAGAAGTTGTGAATAGAACCTTGTCTACTTTGTTGCGGGCTGTCATTAAAAAGAACATCAAAACATGGGAGGAGTGTTTACCACATGTTGAGTTTGCTTATAATCGATCTGTTCATTCTGCTACTCAATTTTCACCATTTGAAATTGTTTATGGTTTTAATCCTTTAACTCCTTTGGATTTAATGCCATTACCTTTGTTTGAGCGTGTGAATTTAGATGGAAAAAGAAAAGCTGACCTTGTTAAGCAGATACACGAGAAGGCAAGACTCAACATCGAGCGAAGGACTAAACAATATGCTGAACAAGCCAACAAAGGGCGTCACAAGCTCGTCTTCGAGCCCGACGATTGGGTGTGGTTGCACTTACGCAAGGAACGGTTTTCGAAACAAAGGAAATCCAAGTTGTTGCCTAGAGGGGACAGTCCTTTTCAAATTCTTGAAAGGATCAATGATAATGCATACAAGCTAGACTTGCCAGGTGAGTATGGTGTAAGTGCCTCCTTTAATGTTTCTGACCTAAGTCCTTTTCATGCAGGCGATGATTTGAGGACAAATCCCTCTCAAGAGGAGGGGAATGATGAGGACATCGTTAGCACAAGCAAGAGCACGTGGGATGAGACATATTCAGATCCAATTCAAGTTCCCATTGGTCTGGTTACGAGAGCTCGTGCGAAGAAGTTCAAAGAAACACTTATTAGGCTTATTCAAGCAACTTGGGCTCAAGCTATTGAATGGAGGCCCATTGAGGGAATTGCACGTGACAACCAGACCAACAAATGCGTGATTCAAGCTCTAGAAGGGACCGAGTAATTTCCATTTCAGTTACTTTCCCGTTTTGAGGCGACAAGTGGCGAGAAGAATTAGCTATTTACCTTTTTAATGTCTAGTTTCCTTTTTTTCTTTAGAAACATGCGTTTATTTCTATTATTGTAAGGTTTTTAAGCCATTAAGGGAACTTACCTTATTTGCTTTAGATTAGACGTTTTGGTAATTAATTTGCCCAAAATTCCATGGGCAATTAGGAGCTGAAAATTTGCATAGGGGAACCACTATATATTGTAATGAATTTCATTCAATAGAGGATAAGTTTTAATACACAATTTGAGGTTTAATTCTCTTTGGTTCCTAAACGAACTATTCGAACTTATCAGAAAATTCCATGGCGTTCATAGACTTATCAATCAGTCCATCCATACCTGATTGTGGCATCCTCACATACCAAGGTTCGTGCTTCTTGTTAGGCATCAGGTCGAGGTTCCAGTCAAAACCGGTTAGGAATTTTGATCTTGGAAACCAATTCTGGTTAGGGTCGCGTCAGTTCTTGGTGGGGTTCGTATCAACTCAAAGCCATCAAAAGAGTTATGCTGACAAGAGAAGAAGACCCTTAGAGTTCGCTGTGGGCGAATCCGTGTTTTTGAAAGTTGCACCGATGAAAGGAGTTATGAGGTTTGGGAAGAAAGGCAAATTGAACCCGAGGTTTATCGGACCTTATGAGATCATGAAGCGGATAGGCAAAGTAGCTTATCAGCTGAGGTTGCCTTCAGAAATGTCTGCAATGCATGATGTGTTCCATGTTTCGATGCTTAAGAAATATGTCCCAGACCCTACGCATGTGATTGAGCCACAAGTGATCGAGATACGAGAAGACTTGAGTTATGAAGAAAAGCCAATGGAGATACTGTTGGAAACAAGGTGCGCAGCGGAATTTTTAAAATTTTTCATCAGAGTATTTTCCAAAATACAAGTATGACATGTTATATGTATAAATTAAACAGATCTTACTAACCTCAGTGTGCCGAAGAACCTCCGCGACCTGTGTAGAGAAGTAACGTTCCAGAAGAGCCTCAACCAACTGGTCTTCTTTGCTATTCTCTATCCACAACCAGAGTGAGTGTGGGCTCACACGTACAGCTCTTCCACCGGTGACTCTCCTTCCAACCAATAGAGAGAACCCAAAGCTAGTGTTCGTGATTTGTGAACAAAAGCTCTCAGGGAGTTTTCAGATGCTCACTAGAAGAGTATCACTCTTAATCTCTCAAATTGATCTGAGTAAATCATTAGACTCACTCCCTTTTTATACCTATTGGTCCTTGGGGTCAGTCCATATCAGATTAGGTCTCAAAAATCGAAACAGAATCAAGTTCGGATCAATATCTGATAAGATACGCGTGAAAAACGCGTAATCTTAGCTGTCGCGGTCGGCATGCCGAACTGTGAGATAGGCAGGCCGAACTGGCCAGTTCGGCAGGCCGAACTTTCTGATCGGCAGGCCGAACTGCCGAGAAAAAATCTCCGCGAATCTTTTATTTTCCACCCGAGATTCTAAAGGATAAAGTCTCAGTTTTGATTCAAATAGCCCAATAGAAAAGATATCTGATCAAAACAAACTCTATCAAGATAATCTCTAAGAAAATAAATCAATTCAAATAATTCTACAAGTTTATCTTGTTCTAATTGTCCAAAATTAAAACAACCGATAAACAGACAAGAATTATCCGAACGCCATAATTCAACAAGTTCATCTTGAACTAATTTCTTACAAAATTAATTCAACCGATAAACAGACATGAATTATTTGATTCTTATAAATTTTAAACCAATCTGATAAATCCGACATAAGTCACCAATTATTGGAAAAGCACGCCGTGTCGTTACAGGACTTTGTGAGCTAGCAAAGGGGACCAAAATGGACCTATAAAGTTCAAGCTCATGATAATTATGAAACCCAATATCCCAGATATACATTTCACAATTATCAACTCCAACGCTACTCCACTAAAAGCTTGGAGCTGCACTCTCGAACTTTACAGAATTACGAAGCTCATGTAGCTAAGTCTCCATGACATATCATAGTGTATCGCATCTCCATATGATCATCCATAATCGGCTTAAGGACAAGTTCTGTCTTACCTTCCCGATTATTTTTATCTTACGTTCCATTGTCTCACCATTAGAAAACTTACCATCCAAAGATAGTATACCATTCGGTTACACCTATGTATCCAAATGGTTGAGCGCTCCAGTTTTCCAATTACAGGACAACGCATATAAGAGGATATCATTACTCCTAAAGAGGAGCTATGGATTCCATATCTATGAATAACAAGTCTACGCTATCAAGAGTCATGCCTCCAACGTACCGGCATGCATGCCACTATAGAGATGTGGGAGTCACCCATTGGTACATCAAAAGACACAAGTCGAGACAACGGGCCCATTATTCATCTCAGGATTAAGATACAATACAAACGACTGTCTAAAGTGAATCGATTTGCCAAGACAGAATTATTAATCCAAATCAATTCACTTTATGTCCCGATCCAACACATCGTCACCTATGACAACGCGCCAATGTTTCTATTCACGGAGTCCAACTCCGATGGCCAAGACAAACCATCTCCCAAAAGGGATATAGACAACATAACAATCTTTACATGAATAAAGCGCCCAACTTTATTCCCTCGATTGCGGATCATATATTTTAGACCATCACCTTAAGAGTCGTGTCTACCGCATAATCATCCCATCATATGCCCAACTCTTAAGGTTTAGACTGACAGTCTCAGACTACTGTTTGCTTATCATACATTCAACGAATATGAACGTAAAGAGGACAATATTTGGTATATATAAATGAATAAATTCTTTATTGATAAAAATGTCTCCAAAAACGTATTACATTTTTACTCCTTAGAGCATACATGTCTAACAGATACTAGATCGGAAAACCAAGACCTTGAGGAATAAAGAAATTCCATTGGTCAAGGTGTTATGGCGAAATCATCAAGTAGAAAAAGCTACATGGGAACGTGAGGATGACATGAGAACTAAGTATCCGCAGCTGTTCTAAGTTTCGAGGACGAAACTCTTATAAAGTGGGGGGAATTGTAACACCCGCCTATTTTATGTAATGGATAATGTTATATTAGTGACGTTGTTAATCACTTTTATTCTAAAATGATTCATGATATTATTGTCACTAACCAATTTTCTAAGTGTTATGACAGGTGACGATCACGTGGAATTGATGTGCTCAAGTGTTCTTGTTATTTACATTGTATGTTTATTTATGATTCATTAATGATTTAAATGTTATGATATATTCTAGTATGTAAGGACAGTTCAACAGGCCAAACCTTCAAGTTCGGCAGGCCGAATTGTCCCTCGATCATCGGCAAGCCGATGGAAAGCATCGGCAGGCCAAACTTTATGGAATCGGCAGGCCGACGATGGCTTATGAGCAATCAGCAACAATCTCTCCAAATTTTGTGATTGAGATAATTACGATGATTGGTTATGATTGGATGATGATTTGTGATTGATTGGCTTATTTTTGGATTGATTGCTTTAAATTTGGTAAAGAAACCATTGACTTTGCATTGATTTGAGTTAATTGATATGGTTTCCCATTTTAAAATTGGCGAAGTATGATATCTTTTTCTAAATGATTTGACTTTCCCCAATTTCCTCTCCATTTACACGTGAATAGCCTCAATTTTAGTCAGAAAATTTCTGACTTAATAGAGAGTTTTGACTCCTTTTACGTTATGCTCATTTACGTTATATTTCTCTCTCTTTTTTTTTCTTAGACGTTTTCTATCTCTCTCCTCTCTCTCTTTCACGTTTTCTTTCTCGTTCTCTTCCTCAATTCTCTTGCAAATATTTGAGAAATATTGAGTTTTCTTTGGTCGAATTTGAAGAAAATGGAGAAGAATTTGTTTTTTTAAGGTAAGAACTCATTTTTTGGTATTTCTGAAAAGTATTTCTCCTCCTCAATCCGACTGCCATAACTTTGTCTAGGTATTTTATTTTGTTCTGAAATTTTAATATGATGTTCATATATGTGTTATGTAATGTTCCTCCAAGTTTCACATTATTTTTATATTTCTATGATAAGTTATGAATTTTCTTCTCTCTGCCACTCACAGTAAATTAATGCTGATTGAATATGTTGCACGAAAATATGAGTTTTGTTCATAATGCAAATGAATGTTATTTTGCACGAAATTGGGCAAATATGTTTATGTATATGTTAATGTATGAATTGAAAAGTCTCATGATAATATGAAATATATTTTATGTAATATGAATTTTTTTTTATTGAAGCTAGGTTTATAGATTGTTTTATCGGTAAATTATTGAACTCCTTGTTTTGTGATAATTTGTGCGACTAAATTATTTTATTTGATGATAAAATATTTTAGTGGTTCTGTAACTTTATGTTAATAAGTTGTCTTATAAATTTTAGGGTCATCATATTTTTATTCTAATTATGGAAATATGATGATTGCTTATAACTCACAGCATGAATTGATTTTGATTATTTTGTCTTTGAGTTCAAACACATGATTTGGAATGTATGGAATTTATTTAAAGGTGATTTTTGGATATGATAAATTTTTATATGTCTATTATATGTGTTAATTTTCGTAGATTTTTATATGGTATGGAAATGTAATATATGGACTTGAGTTTAGAGTTGTTCACTGAATTATTATTGCTGGCAGTTTTGGAAGTGTGAGTTATGTGACATGGTTTAAATTACCAAATGAAATTTTTATGACAAATGAAAAATCAAGATAATATGTTTATGTATTATTTTGATTCATGCCAAGTGTGGTACTTAAATTATATGAGAATGTTGAGTTGTTGAATTTAGAATTCATGGAGGTCAGAAAATGTTTGTGTTGGTAGTTTGTTCTTATGATTTATGGATAATGAAAATGTGTTATAAATTATGTTTGCTAAGAGATGAATGTATGAGTGATGACTTATGAAATGGATGATTTAATTCTATGAAAATAAATATTAATTTTTATGTATCTTTAATGAATGTATGACATGAACACATTATGAAGAAGAGCACATCGAGACCGCGGCGTCGTCACCAACAATATTAAGGTTAAGTAAGCTAGCCAAAAAGTAAGTACATTCTCACCTGCAACATGATATGTTTTATAAGGTTTGAAATTATGTTCATGATGATATCTATGATGATTTCCTTTAAAGGTTTCTTATGAAAGATTTTCATGTTCAAAAGTTATGCATGTATGATGATGACAAATTTCAAAGCATGAAAATTATATATATATATGTATCACCTAAATAAGTGTTGCACACCAATGTTATGATATGATATGTTATGATGTCATGTTTGGTTTAGGATTAGCTACCCTTCTCCTCTCATGACGGCGCGCCTACTATGATGATTATGGTGCAACACTTGGGCCCTTAAGATAAAATGAATTAAGTTTTTACATGGATAAAGTTATGAAAGATATGTTCCTTAAGAAATTGTGCTTAGTGCACTATTATGTTGATGATGATGATGATGTTCATAAAATGTTTTAAGTTGTGAGATAATAATGTACTTACTAAGCTTTAGCTTATTCAAGTTTATATCATGTTGTAGATAAGGGTAAGAAGGTGATGGACTTAGGCGGAGGGCGTGGAAAGGCGTGTGAGTTAAGCAAGGTGAATTGTAATCGAAAGCACGCCAAGGAAGAAAGTTTTTAAAGATTAAATCAAGTTTTATAATTTGAACATGTTTATTGATAAGTTTTAAAGAATTCACAAACTATGTTTTATTATTTTATCTTATTATATTAAGCATATGGTCTTTCGCGTATTGAAGTATTAATTCTCGATTTAAAAATTAATTTTCTAATTTTTCTTAGTCGGTCAGCCTGCCGAACAATGAAGATCGGCCTGCCGAACCTAGCAAAAGTTTAAAACCCTGTTTTTGCGGAGCCTCGGGCGGCCTGCCTGTGGATGTTTTTTTTCGGCCTATCGATCAAGTTTGGCTTGCCGAAGTCTCAAGTTCGACCTGCCGAACAATGAGAACTGATTGTTTTAAAATGTTGTGACGTTTTTTTTTAAAATTATGATTTTTTTATTTAGAATGTTTAACTAATTAAAGAATGTTTATGATCAAGTAAATTATTATTATTATGATGGATTAAATTATTCAATGTTGTAGGAAAAAATATATATGCATGCATAGATCCTGGATATGATTTCTTAATTAAGTTTCCAATTAAGTTTTATGTTTTTTTCAAAACTATTAAGTTTTGTTCAAATGGTTATCCTAAAATAAAAGTATGTAAGGAATGTATGTAACGACAACTGTGACGTCTGTAAGGTGGCGTTACAAATATGACCATGGCACAAATGCCAAAGATAAGTCTTATTAGAGTGAGAAGTTTTAAGTCTTTTAGAGTTATTATCATTCATCTCAACATTAAGCAGTAAGTCCATCTTAGGTTTGATAAAATATAGATTATTTTGCATCCATCTAGAACAGATAAAAGATTTGTTTTTACGAATCACCACTTTATCATTAAAAGAAACCAAATAGGAGTCTTTAAATAAACAAGCTGCAGAAATTAAATTCCTTTTAAATTTAGGAACATAAAAACAATCTCGCAAAATTAAATTCCTATAATTATCAAAATAAAGATGGACGTCTCCCACTGCTTCCGCTAATACCAAGGATCCATCACTCATTCAAACGTGAAGTCTTCATGTAGCAGACTTCTCGTCTCTTTGAACCCCTGCTGAAAAACACAAACATGATTAGTTGAACCAAAATCTATGACCCAAATGTCACTGGACTCCTCAACCAAACAAGTTTCTAAATACAAAAGATCACACCTACCTTCTTTAGAAAGGACAATGCTTCTTGATGTGCCCGACCTTCCCACAGAAGAAGCACTTAAGCTTCTTCGGGTTCTTCTTCTTCTTTTTCTTGCTCTTGGTGCTAGCAGGAATAGAAGACTTCTCGTTCTTGGCCCGTTGCTTCTTTCCATTCCTAGAGTTGGGATTGGAACTAGAAGCAGGTACCATGATGGCCTCTCCACCCACAGGAGACTCCCTAATCAACAATTCGAACTCCTATAACTATTTCATTAATTCTGTTAGGTCATATCTCACCTATTGCTCAAATTAAAAGTAGCTCTAAACGGAATAAATTCCTTTGACAGAGTCTCAAAGACTATAGTCATCTGAGTTTCAGCATCAATGTCGGCTCCATTGGTTTGAACCTCAACGAAGTAACCCATGACCAACATCATGTGCTCCTTTATAGATGTCCCCAGCCTCTGCTTACAGTTAAGAAGTTTCTGAAGCACCCCTTGCCGCTTTGTTTTGGTCTGACCTCCAAACATGTATTCTAGATTATCCAAGATCTGCTTAGCAGTCTCATAATCCCTATGTTGAGCCTGCAGCACATTATCAATGCTGGCCATAACATAGCAACGAGCATGATCATTTGCATCTTTCGAGCAATCGTGCACTTGGAATTGCTCATTAGTGGAGTCTCCCATAGGCTCGGGGGGACAAGGGGTTGTCAGCATAAATTTCAGTTTCTCAAAGGAAAAGACAATAGCTAGGTTCCGTTTCCAATCATTATAATTCTCTCCGATTAATAGGTTTTTGTCAATTATCGAAGATAAAGCGTTTTTAGACATTTTAATCTACAATAAAGAATCATATACCAAACATAAGCAAACATATAATAATAATTTAGTAAGATAACACAATCATGTAAAAACATACAAATGTGTTTATGTGTCAAAACCTTGAAAATATCACAACCTTACAATGATAATTCCCAACTCAGAATTCAACAAGCTCCAAGGGGAGTCATGCCAAATTCAATTAGGAACACGAATCCCCTCCTGATTAATATATGCCATCCAGAACCCGTATGATCTAGCATATATTAATAATCGTTTCTTTGGCCATTAATTTTATTAACAGAGCTCCTAAGGGAGGTTAATAATAAAATTAACGTGAGTGTATAACCATCGTTTCAATATTTTATCCATGATTTATAATCACCACCTAGGGGTGTGCAACCATAAATCATGCTAAAATACCTTATCCTCTCAGAGATCCAATCTGGTACATGATAGAAATCTCTTCCTAGGGGTTGGAACACTATGTTCTTCCTATGGACAACGATAGAGGCCGTAGGTCCTCTCTTTGAAAACCTTCTTCCACTCAATCTTTTGAAATCAAGGTTTTATTTTAAGAATATGCATGAACAATTTTAATATGAGCGGCACTCTCTATTCTATATGACATGTTATCAATATACATGGCAAATCATATTATAATATAGATAAGCAAAGCAATCAAGCAAATAATAATGACCATAAAATTATGGTTCCACGCTAGAGAATAGAAAACAAAGATTAGAAGAGAATAATCGAAACATATTATCGACTCTTCATCCTTGAATTCTCAGGTTGTATTCCTATTCATGTAATGTCCATTTTCAAGTCTTCAATCCCGCATGAATCGAATACCTCATATTTCTGGTCAAATCCAAATTTAATCTCTCTTAGAATTGTCTCAAAAATAAATTAAAACTACATTGAAAAATTGCACCTTTTCTAGAAAAATTTCCAGCTCTCTGTCGGCAAGCGGATCTGGGTGATCAACCTGTCGATCTTCATAAATCGGCCTACCTATTCATGATAGATCGGCCTGCCGAACTAGAAGTTCGGCATGCCACCAGAGCCACCTGATTTTCACCCTGTTGTCGACCTGCCGAACCTCACGTCCGGCCTGACGATCTGCGACCATAGGCCTGTCGAACTGGAGGGTTCGGCATGCCGACTGAGCAAAAATCACTCGTTCTAGAAAATACAATTTTTAATGCAATTCATCAATTTTATTTTTAACAATTCAAAAATATAAAATTAGGGACTCAGGAAATACCTAGGAGCGCCATCATATTTCTTTTAGATCCGTCTTCTCCGAATGATTATTTAATTACAAAAATTCTTACAAATTTAAAATTAAATAATATTTTCTAGATGGAAATAATAGTCCGCCATCTAATTACATGAAAAAAAAACTAGATACACATTCTAACCTCTAAGGAACCATAACCGGTATTAATTAATTAATTAATTAATAATTAACAAATAATTTAATCAATCATAATTAATTAATAAGCATTCACCACATAATCCATGACAACATAAAATTATATAGAAACCTAGAGTGCCAACTCTCTATAAAATTAAATTCAAGATATGAGAGATCAAGATCAAAAAATTTATACATATAGTCTGATCACAAACTCGTAAATTTATGTAAAAACCATGGCTCTGATGCCAATTGTTGGAAAAATAGTACGCAGTAGAATTTTAAAAATTTTATATCAGAGTATTTTACAAAACACAAGTTTAACACGCTATATGCATAAATTAACTAGATCTTACTAACCTTTGAATGCCGAAGAACTTCCGCAATTCATGAAGAGAAGTAACGTTCCATAAGAGCCTCAACCAATTGGTGTTCTTTGCTATTCTCTATCCACGATCGTAGTGAGTGTGGGCTCACACGTACAGCTCTTCCTCTAGGTGACTCTCCTTCCAACCAATTGAGAGAACCCAAAGCTAGTGTTCGTGATTTATGAACAAGAGCTATCAGGGAGTTTTAGATTCTCACCAGCAGAGTATCTCTCTGAATCTTTCAAATGATCTAATTAACTTTTGTGACTTACTACCTATTATAGAGGTTGGGTCTAGGGTCAGTCCTTATCAGATTAGGTCTCAAAAATTCGAATCAGAATCAAATTTGGATCAATATCTAATAAAATCCATATGAAAATGCGTAATCTTTTTGCCGTGCATCGGTAGGCCGATCTACCTAATCAGCAGGCTGAACTTGCCCCATCGGCAGGCTGAACTTGAGGATCGACATGCCGAATTGTCAAAAAAAGATCTCAGTGAATCTTTTATTTTCCACCCGAGATTCTATAGGATAAAGTCTTAGTTTTAATTCAAATAACCCAATAGAGAAGTTATCTAATTAAAACAACTTCATCTAGATAATCTCTAGGAAAATAAATGAATTCCTAATAATTCTACGTGTTTATATTGATTTAATTTATTCAAAATTAAATCAACTGATAAACAGACAAGAATTATCCAATCCCAATAATTCAACAAGTTTATCTTGACTTAATTTTATCACAAAATTAATTTAATCGATAAATAGACATGAATTATTTAATTCTTTTAAATTTCAACCATTCTAATAAATCTGACATAAGTCACCAATTATTGGAAAAGCATGCCGTATCATTACAGGATGTTGTGAGCTAGCAAAGGGGACCAAATGGACTTATATAGTTCAAGCTCCCGATAATTACGAAACCCAATATCCCAAATTTACATTTCATAATTATCAACTCCAACACTACTCCACGAAAAGCTTGGAGCTGCACTCTCGAACTATATAGAACTACGAAGCCCGCATAGCTAAGTCTCCATGACATATCATAGTGTATCGTATCCCCATTGGATTTTCCATAACCGACTTAAGGACAAGTTCTGTCTTACCTTCCTGATTATTTTTATCTTACGTTCCATTATCTCACCATCGAAAAACTTACCATCCAAAGATAGTATACCATTCGGTTACACCATGTATCCAAATGGTTGAGCGCTCCAGTTTTTCAATTACAGGATAATGCATATAAGAGGATTTCATTACTCTTAAAGAAGAGCTATGGATTCCATATCTATGAATAACAGGTCTACGCCATCAAGAGTCATACCTCCAACATACTGGTATGCATACCACTATTAAGATGTGGGTGTCACCCTTTGGTACATCAAAAGATACAAGTCAAGACAATGGGCCCACTATTCATCTCAAGATTAAGATACAATACAAAGATTGTCTAAAGTGAATAAATTTGCCAAGACATAATAATTAATTCAAATCTATTCACTTTATGTCCCGATCCAACACATCGTCACCTATGACAATGTGCCAATGTTTCTACTCATAGAGTTCACCTTCGATGGCCAAGACAAACTATCTCCCAATAGGGGCATAGACAACATAACAATCTTTACATGAATAAAAAGCGCCCAATTTTATTCCTTCAATTACGGATCTTATGATTTAGACCGTCACCTTAAGAATCGTGTCTTCCGTATAATCTATCCATCATATGCCCAATTCTTAAAGGTTTAGACCAACAAGCTTAGATTTTTGTTTGCTTAATATATATTCATCAAATATGAACATAAAGAGGATAAGATTTGGTATATGAACAATAAATAAATTCTTTATTGATAAAAATGTCTCCAAAAACTTATTACATTTTTACTCCTTAGGGCATACATGTCTAACAATCACTAGGTTCAGCGAGAGTAAACTTTTGAGGTAGAGAGGAATGTCCTGAGCTGGACTACGCCTCCCGTCGAGGCGTCCATGATAGGTTTTCAGCCGATGGCTCCAATTTGGTTTTTCCTATAGGACGGCATTGCCTAATTGTCCTAAATTTTTTAGCTTAAGGCAAGGGACTGCTCTCGGGCAGGAGTTCCTGGATCTTTTAGATGGAACCGCCCCCGTCTGTCTTTATTTAGGGAAAATTCATACATCAATGCAGCCACCCGAAGCACCTCTCGAGTGACCGAGTAGGAGCGTGCTAGGCTGGCGACTGCCCATGGCGGACCAGGGGTATCCAGCCGAGGCAACATTAAGGAGGTCGAGGTTGGCAAAGAATTAGTTAAGGAGATGGCCAGCGATGCCAAAGAGAGGTTCCATGTTGAAAAGGGTATTAGAGCTGAAGAGGACACTAAAGCATCTCTACCCGTTGAGACCAAGGTTCATGAAAGTGTTGCCTACTAGGTACGTCAACAAGGGCAAACTTATGCAACGGAGTTCACATCGGCCATGACCCAGGCCTGGCTTGACGCGCTGCATTAAGATTACGACATTCCCAATTATGTAACCCTGATCCTGCCTAGTTTTGGGGACTTTTTGGATAACCCCCCAATCACCCTATATGTGGAATTTTTCTGGGCTGGCCTCCATCTACCAATGCATTCGTTATTGCGTCGAGCGCTTAATGATTTAAATGTGTGTACAACTTAGCTGAATCTGAACTGCTATCATTAATTGATTGGCATGTAAATCCTATGCCTATACGAGATGCCATGGGAGGCTTTTAAGTAGATGTTCAAGATGAAGAAGCTCCTTTGGCAAGTCAGGTAATATTATTTCACTCGATTCCATAAGGAATTCATACTCGGCAACCTAGGCTCGGACAAGTTGTAGAAGTATGAGTGGCTCTTCAGCAAGGGAAATTGGATATCCTAACTTAAAGAAGAGGTCTCTTCTGATCAGGTTGTGCCAACCAGGTTCTAGATGGGCCATGTATGGACAAGAAAATAGTGGGCCTCAGACTCGGTCAAAGAGAACATCGCAAACCTGACGAGGAGGCTTGAGTCTCTTTGGTAACAGACTCTTTTGCTAAGTAAGAGGAACTTAGCAATACGACTAGTTCAGGGGCACCAGCTCAGCCAACCTCCAGCCTGACCATGTCCCCCTTGCTTGGCCTTCTGAGCAAGTTACAACTGTATGATGCCAAGCCATAAATGCCCTAAGGCCGAGTTCAATCTAACCTAAGTGGCCGGTAGGGTGCCATCTATGTCTCAGTCTGAGGACTCTCCTAATGGCACCCCTAACCTAGGGCCGCCCATTTTAGACGAGGACCTCGAGGACATCATAAGGCACCTTTACCCATAAAGGCTGCTTTGGAATAGAGGCTTCACCAGACACCCCTCTCTCCTTTTTTTTTTTTTTGGAACCATCTTGAGTAGTTTCTAACTTTGTTGCTCTCATGTCAGAGATATGTCGTCCAAATAATTGTCCAAGGAGTAGAAGCTCCAGAGAATGTAGGCCTTCCAAGACTAGGACAAAGGGAAGAAGAAGGCGACCAAGAAAATGAAGAGGTCTGAGGCATCAGTATCTACCATCCCATCATCTTCCACGCAGCTTGGCTCTGTCTCCGAGCACAAGGCATCCTCTAGTCAAATTGTGCCCCCTCCCTGCCCGTCTGCCTCCTCCTATGGCCAAGAACAATTCGGCATCCCTGCACCTAGCCATCATTAAGTACCTCGGGGACCTAATGTAACACCCGAGTATTCTTACTGCATTAAAAATGCAATAAGTTAAGGATTATATTAAGACAAAAATATCAGTTTAAGGAGAAAAATACTATATAATAATACAAAAAATTATACAGTATTACAATAATGTAGTGTAAGGAAGTACACCGATAAAGTTATGCAGTATAAAAATTACATTATAAAAGTAACATCGTGTAGGAAATGGACTGTTTAAGGTTAAGCAGTACAAAAATTGGATTGTTTAAGTTAAAACAATATAGGAATAATACTGTTTGGAGAATATGGATGAATAACGAATGCTATAGTAGTATAGAAAATATACCAAAAATATAAAAAAATACTGTCAATATAAATTTAGACTGTATAAAGTTAAACAGTATTGAAATTACATTATTGATGGATGAAAATAAGTATGAGAGGTTATGGGACCTCATGAATTGTCTAGAAAGGAAACCGACAGTATAGGAAGAATACTGTCAGCATAAACTTAGATTGTGTAAAAAGAAAGGGGACACTTTGAAGAATTTGATTGGACCACCACATCACCTAATGTGGTCCAATCCTTAAAGGCCACCTTAGGTAAGTATGATTAAGTGATGACTCACCACTTTAATTCAAATGAGATAAGCTTCCATAAAAGCTTAGGAAAACCATTTTTTCTTCATTTTCCCCCACCATCCATCGTTTCCTTGGTCTCCTTTCTCTCCAAAATTTTCTCAAGCAAACTTTTCATAAGGTTTCACTTTCAAGCAAGTTTCAAGTTCAAGTTCAAGGTTTTTCAAACCTTAAGGTAAGAAAACTAAACTTTTCCCTAAGCTTTTCTAGGGTTTTTGTTCAAGTACATGATGGAACTTTTATGCTATGAAGTGGATTCTAATCAAGGGAATTTGGAGGCTCTCAAGTGCTAAAAGGTGGGGACAAACACTTGGGAATTATTAGGTAATATCCTAGCCTTACAAGTTATGTTAAGCTTTGTATTCTCTTATGCATGCCAAGGGTTTGATGATATGCTTTGAGCTATGGCATGTAAAAGGACCTTATAGCATGATTGTTTTATGCTTTATATTGATGGTGGTGATGAAAGAAAGAAAGAAGTAAGGGTTTTGGGGGAAAAAGTGAAAAATTGTTAAACTTTGTAAAGTTTAACTAATTTTAAAGGAACAGGGTTTCGAGGGCCTTAGAGGACAATTTATGTTCCAAATATGGCATAGGATCTGCCAACACACTAAGGGAAACAACTTTTGTGAACAAAGTTTTGTAAAATTTCAAAAGGACAAAATTGCAAAGTTTTATAAAGTCTCGACAGATTTGAAAATCAGCCAAAAAGTCCCCTTAAACATTGGAATATGAGGAAAGTTAAAACATGAAAGTTGTAGAACGCATTGAGACTCTTAGAACAAGATGGATAGTTTTCCAAAATTCAGCTCGGCTTAGGAGTTATGAATTTACGAAATTTTGGGCACAAAATTTCAAGAAATGAAAACGTTATGAAAAGTTTAGAATTCGACCAAGGAGCTTTTGTAAGTTTTTTTCCTTGCAAAAAAATGAACTTTATGGTATGAATTGGTCGCTTTTAGTTCCGGCGGCAAAAATGTAAACATTTTTGTATTTTAGGCCAAAACCATAAAATGTGTAAAAACTAGGTTTTCAGTAGAAAACGTTGATTCCCTACACTGTTGTAGGTAGTAAATAATTAAAGATGCTAAGTTTTAAAGAATTTAAGGTTTAGGCAAGGAATGAATGAAAGAAAAAGAGTTAAGGGCAAAATGATCATTTTATGAAAAATGGCTAAAACGGACCCAAAATGTTCGATATCGAAAAAACACTCTTTAGTAGGAATTTTTCTGTAATATGTAAGCAATGAAATGTTAAAGTTAAGCAATGAGTTTTATAAAGTTACGAAGTTGACAAAAAACCATTAAGGGTAAAATCATAATTTTTGAGGAAACAACTCTAACAGAGTCGAACACTCCAAATTAGCATAACGCTCTTAGACGAAAAATGTTTCTAATACGTTAAGTAATGAAACCGCTAGTGAGACAGAAAGTTTAACTAAGAGATGCTTAAGAACAAAGGTAACCTGGTAGGTTATAAAGTCAAGTAAAGAAGGAGGTAACCTGATGGGTTACGAAGCTAAACAGAAAAAATGGTAACCCAGTGGTTATATAATTAAGCAAACGGAAAGGTAACCCAATGGGTTACAAAATTATGGAAAGGAAAGGGTAAACCAATAGTATTCCAAGTTATGAAAAAAAAAAGAATGAATGTTTAATGTTTATGTTTCATTATCAATCAAGTAGATTGTTAAAAAGAAAGTTAAGTAATTAGTTGGGTGTCGTATGATCAAAACAAGGAGGCCGACTAATGTAAGGAAAAGGAACATAATAGAGAATGCTAGAGCATAGTCTAAGTAAGTTTAAGCCTCACCTACAGCATGAAGTAAATAATTTTCAAATGTTTATATATATATGTTTGCAAATGTCTTTGCAATTGTTATACAAGTTGTTTTTAAAGGTATGTTTGCATTTGTTATACAAAAAGTTTTACAGTTTAAATCAAAAATTTGCAATGCATTTGCAACTATTATATTAAAGCATGATTGCATTTGATGTGCATAAAGTTTTGAAAGATCAAATAACAGTTTACAATGTATTTGCAAAAATTATGTTTAAAGTATGTTTTGCATTTTGTTAATGCATAATGTTTTACAGTTTAAGTAATTAGTTTTATGTTGCATTTGTTATGCAATAAGTTTCAAAGAGAACAATTATGATTTGCAAATGTGTTTGCATATAATGTGATTGCATTTGATATGCTCACTAAAGTAATAAGAAGGTACAATAAAGATAAAAAGAAAGTTGCATACCAGCCTCCTTGTTATGAGGTATTGAAAGTAAAGTTAAAGTTGTGACCTCCTAGATGTAAGGTACATGACCTCGGTATTCGATGGTATCAAGTCTTCCACAAGGGAAGCATTATGTTTATGATCTCATGATTAATGATGTTGGTACAAACACTAAAGTAAGATAAGGAAAGATAAGGAACAAAGATAGAAAGTTAAAGTAAGAAAAGAATGTTCATAAAATGCTCATAACTGAAAGTTCATGATTGAGCATAAATAGAAACATGCATTTTAATTTTGCTTGTTTTCCTTGTTATGAAATATTTATATTTCATGGAAAACATTTTGAGAAATGTTTTACATTAAATGTTTATAAAAAACATTTTCATGTTTTTGAGAAAAGGATTATGAAGGACGTTTTATGAAAAAGGTCAAGAAATGTTTTACAAAAAATATTTATGCAAAACGTCTGAGAAATGTTTTATGAAAAATGTTTTCAAAAATGTTTATGAAAAATGTTTACGAAGAACGTTTTAAGAGAAAGGTTTTTATTAAAAAAGGTTTTAAAGTATGTTTAAATGATTTGTGAGATTATATTTGAACTTACTGAGCAAAAGCTCATTAAAAGTTTCTTCACGCTATAGGTAGTCCTATGGGTGACCAGGAGGTCTTGTTAGGAGAGCTGGGTGTTGCGGAGGACAAATGCGAAGATTTGAGTATGGATACCACCATAGTAAATTTCTGCTGTACAGAGAAAATGCATTCCCACTATTTGATACAATGTTTTCAAAGTTCAAAAAAGTCAAAGTCTTGATAAAGTCAAAGTATACATTTTACGAAATATTTTATATAATTATAAAGTGATGTTTTAAGCTATGATTTAATAAATATTTCTTATTAAGTTTTAAGAAACGATTTGAAATTGTTTTAAAGGCAAGTGTTGAGCCAGGTCTCAACTTGAATAGCGACAAAGGTCGCAAAAGTTTTAAGTATGTTTTAAAGGATGTTAAAAAAAATTATTTCAGTATTTTTCTTACTAAGTAAGTAAGATTAATGTTTAAGAACGATGATTAAGAAAGTTAAGTGACTACCTGAAAAGGCGGGTCGTCTCACCTAACCCCTAAGGAGGGCTTCTTTAGTGAGATCTAACATAGGCCTTATCAAGAGAACCTCTGATGCTACTTTTTGGCGCATTGTTCGGGTAAAGGTGTTATCCTTCAATTTTTAGCTTCCATGTTAACTGCTATGTTTTACTGATCCTAGACTTTGCAGGCCTGTGTAGAGCTGAAGATCGCCAACCTCCAAGCTAAGCAGTAGGTCAAGCTACAAAGGCAAAGGGCCCTTTGAGCTTCACAGTGAAGATTAGATGCTGAGGATGACTTGACAAAGAAGGAAGAGAAGCTTGCCAAGGTGAAGGCCGATCTTGAGACGACTCAAAAAGAAGTCGTAAGAGCTCAAAAGAAGGCCTGTAGGGCTCAGGATGAAGTCGAGGGGGCCTTGTAGAGGCCAAGATTGTTAGGGCTAAACTTGAAAGATACCTTGTAAGGGTTCTACTAGGCATGCTCATTGAGAAAGCAACCTAGGCAATACAGAACTTCAAGAATTCCAAGAGGTCTCCTATAATTATTGGCTTGGGATGAAGGACATGTGCACGAACATGATCGGTAAGCATCCTGAGTCGGTCAATTTTGACTTGTCTTTGGTTGGTGACTCTAGCGATAAGGAGGGGATGCCAAGGGCCAAGAGAAGGATAAGGTCTTAGCTTCGGTTGGGCAAGTCAGCGACAAGGATGTATAGGACAACAATACAACCGTAGTGGACCTTAATGGCGAGGAGACCGAGGACGTCACCCATTCAAATGCTTAAGGCCTTAGCCATTTTATTTTATTTTTTTTGTCTTTTCATTGCTTTGTAGTTTAAGAATGGGAGGTGTTGGATTATTGTACCTCCTTAGACATCTTTTTTTTTCTTTTAATTTAATGAACTCTTTTTTCCCAAGTATTGAGTTCTACGAATTTTTGGTTTATGTTTATTTCTTTATTATCTCTATTTTTTACATGCTCGACGAGTATATATTATCTTTCCCCAAGTAGCCCCCCCAGACTTGGCCAAACTTTTAAAAGCTTGATCCAAGTCTAGTCGGGGTCGGGCATGCTCTTAACTTGTGCGTTACTCAAATGTTTGGGTGTCTCCCTAACCAGCCCCCTAGAGAGTTGATAGGCTATTCCAGCCAGGTATGACTGGTTCTTAGCCTTTTTCGAGTTTATCTTGGTTACATAGCTACACCAACCAGCCCCTCAGCTAGTGGAGTCAGGTGATGACTAGCTCAAACTTCATGCCGAGGACCCTAAATCGGGTCTTTTTTTTTCTTTTTAATTTAGCCAATTTAGGAAAGAAATATATGATTTTTTCAAAAAGATTCATTCTCATTAATGATGTGTATCCTTTGATGTACACTTTGATGTGTTATGTCTCCTTTGTCAGTGGGTCCTTTGCAAAAGATTACAAAAAAGATGTTTGGTAGAACCAGAGGTCAAAAAGGATCTCTAGTTCTTGGGTAGTAGAAATGTTTAAGGTGCTTGGCGTTCCACGAATGGGTGAACACATTTCCTTCATTGTCAGCAATTTTGTATGTTTCTGGTCGAATGACGCCGACCACCTTAATCTCACTTCGGCCCAAAAGATCTGAGGCCTGGCTATTGGATGAGGAATTTCTTCAAAACCAGATTTCCAACCTTGAAACTTCTTGGCTGGACATGTTTGTTGTAATAGCAGGCTATGACTTGATTTTAAGCACCAGTCTAATATAGGCCTTTTTTTTTCTTCTAGTAGATCGAGCTCAGCCATCATTTGTTCAACATTCTTATGCTCGCCGAAGTGCTCTACCTTGTAGCTTGGCAGGCCGACCTCTACTAGGATAACCACCTTGACACTGTAAACCAAAGAGAAGGAGGTATCCCCCAGTCACCATTCAAGTAGTTGTTCCGTATGCCCAAAGGACCTTTGGTAGCTCGTCAATCTAGGCACCCTTGAGGCTTTCTAGCTTCTTCTTTAGACTTATTTTTGATGGTCTTGTTTATGGCCTCAACTTGCCTATTGCTCTACTAGGTATTTAGGTGACAAGTAAACCTTCTTGATGCTGAGTTGTTGCACATTTTCCTTAGGCTAACTGCTTTAAATTGTTTGGTGTTGTCGATGATGATGGTGTGAGGGATGCTGTATCGACAAATGATGTCCTTCCAAGTGAATTGGTGCACTTGGCCTTAGTTATATCAGTATAGCGCTCCAACTCTATCTACTTTGTAGGTTAATCGATGACCACGATGCAATACTTAAATTGTGATCAGGCCACAGGGGGGCCTATGGGGTCAATGGCCCACTTGGTGGAAGCCCAAGCACACATGATGGTATTGAGCAGTTCAAGGTGGTGGCTGAGCATATGAGAATACTATTGGCACTTGAGGCACTTGCAGGCAAAATCTTTGCAGTCTTGGTCCATGGTCAGCCAATAATACCTTTAGTGAAGACATTTTATGTATAGGAACTATCCACTAGCATGTTTATTACATAAGCCGCTATGGATTTCCTCCATGAGGTACCTTGGTTCCTGGCCTTACGCACCTTTGATATGGCATCGAGTGGCCACACCGATAAAGCTTTCCACTAATCATCGAATACTGGACGGTTGCATAATACCACATGTGGTTGTGCACAATAGTCAAACTACCTTCTCTGCTCTTCCTTGTTTCTCGAAGCACACCTACAAGAAGAGGGAACACCTCGAAGGTCAAAGGGGACACTGGTGTGGTGCTAGCCAAGGGCTCTCTGATGCTCAAATTAGGTACCTGTTTGGTTGAAGAGAGAGACTAGAGTAGGTGTAAAAGAGTCTACTTAGCATGAGGGTGGAGTAAATGCTCCTATTTATAGTGTTTATCATGGACTAGGTGTAAAGCGAGTCCGCCCCAAAGCTTGCGTGCTCCTTACCATGATGTCAAGGTAGTAGGTGACAAGTCTCACGGTCTCTTTAAAGAGAGGGTAACCCATCAAAGTGTCGAACGGTGCCACGTGGCGATACTTGGCTTGGGAATCGTTGGTGCCAGGCAAAGCCTCCATACAATGCCGAGGCGGTGACCTCCGTGCAATGTGGTCGGCATTGACCAAAGGAGATCTTGGGAGGTTAGCCGACCAACTAGGGATCTTTTGGACTTTATTACAAATTATCCCCAAAATAAAGTAGATAATGACGTGTAGCTAAGCATAGATGTCACTATATTAAGCAACGTTCAATTTTTTCTCTCGTCAACACCATTTTGTTGTGGTGTTCCAAGTGCAGTAAGTTGTAATAAAATATCACGTTTTATCAATTGATCCTCAAATTCAAAATCAAGGTACTCCCCTCTTTCACTAGATCTTAAAGTCTTCACCAACTTATCAAATTGCTTTTCAACTTCTACGAGGAATTCTTTGAACTTTTCAAAAGTCTCATATTTCCTTTGTATTAGGCACACGTATTTATGCCTCGAATAGTCTTCAAAAAATGTGGTGAAGCATTCGTAACCACCACGTACTTGTATATTTAATGGACCATAAATGTTCAAATGTATTAACTCAAGTGGTTCTTTAGCCCTTTAACCTTTTGTAGAGAAAAGTCTTTTAGTCATTTTTCTTTCTAGGCAAGATTCACAAACTAGTAGAATACTAACTTTTAGTTTTCTTAAAGAACCATTCTTTACTAATTTGTTTATCCTATCAAGGTTGATATGACCTAACCTAAGGTGCCATAGTTATCTTTGTTCATCGTAAGAAACCTTGTTGTCCTTTGGGTTTTGCTTATTCAATTTTGAACATTTTAGTATTAACTAATGATTTTTCATTAGGCCTTAAGATATAAAGCACATTTTCCAAATTTGCATACCATTTCTGAAAACAATAATATAATATTATAAAAAAAATAAACATTTGTTCAAACAACCTAGAAACAAAAATCTAATTTCTATAAAATAAACATTGTTCAAAAATAATAATTTATTTGCAAAATAAAGTTGACTACACACATTGCTTTTTCCAAGACAACTGATGTCGTTCCCACTCTTATTATGTGTTCCCCGTCGCAGGCTCCCTCAAAGAACTTAGCATCTACAAACGATAACAAACATGATTAGTAGCCCTTGAATGAATTATCTAGGGTGATGTGTCATCGTCAACTAAACAAGTTTGTAGCAACAAGTAAATTTTTATTTACCATTATTCTTCTTTTCCTTAAGCTCCTAGAGATACGTCTTTCAATTTCTCTTACAATGCCTACTTGCATCGCAATGGAAGCATTTTCCTTTGGGCTTTTTCTGTTGTTGTTTTTGTTCTTCTTAGGTTCTTCTCCACTCTTAGACTTGTCACTTGTTTTAGTTTTCTTCTTCCTTTTTCTGTTCTTGTTAGCTAAAGAGAAAGGTTGAGCTTAAGCAATATTTGCCTTACCTTCCTTGCTTTATCTTTCGAGATAGACTCAAAGGTTTGCAGCTCATTACACAACTTAATCATGTTGTATTTCAACCTAGTCATGTTGTATTTCAGCTTATTTTGGCCTCCTGGAGATATTTAAACATGTTAAGAACATATTATTTGACTGAGACCCCTACTTTCATTTCGGCATTCATTACAACCTTTAGGGCTTCATGTTGTGCCTTTTCATTAGGACTTCCAAACATGTCTTGAAGGGATTGCATTATCTCATAAGCAATCGTACTTCATCTTAAGCACGTCAGACATGCCAGCTAACAGATATCAAAAGGCTTTATTATTTACCACGATCTGACAATAATATGCTCATCATACACTACCGATAGCATTGACAACAAGTGGTGGAGGACATTCCTCTGTCAAGACATTTTGTAAATGAGTACAATATTCATATTATTCTTCCACTTGACAAAATTATCACTAGCTAATTTTTTATTTGTGAGAATTGTGATGATTAAATTAGACATCATTGTTATATTAAATAAATAATTTAAATTAAATGGTTGCATAAACATCGTATACAAGTATTTTGGAATAGTAATCATGATGCACGATGCATGTGGAAAAAAACACATAAAAATGTTACTAATTCCACAATTAATCAATTTCACCGATAAGTACCACCGTAGGATATGTTAAATTATTTATAAATTGAATTGAAACATCCTCAATTAATAAATATACTCAAAATATATCATATTTTCTATATTTATTAACAACTATTTGTTTTGGTCAAGATACAATTAACAATTTAATTATATCTTTATGAGTGGGACACACTATTTTGGATTTTAAAAACTAAACTCAAAATAATCACTGTAGATTTTGGATTTTAAAAACTAAACTCAAAAAAATCACTATAGGGTAGGTCAATTTTGAAATACATTTTAAAATCCTATCTCTTCAAAGCAACATTTTATTGATTTAAATGGATATCCTTTGGAGGAAGAACAAAATCAAAGCATTGTGAGGCACTACCTAAATCTCCTTGTGTTGAGCTAGTAGTAGAAACCGTAGGTTATTTTGTCATATTTTCTTCCTCTGCTCATTATTTTAAAATTGAGGCATTTTATCTTGTAAAATATGCTATGTTTTATTAATCTAGTAAATAAAACCAATTTTAATTACTACATGAAAGTGTGATAATAGAATCTTATCCAATTTACATTTAAATAAATTATTACATTTTCTAAAAATCTTAATTTATTATGAATAATATAAGCTACCCAAAATTTTAAAATTAGGTAATTTAAATATAATGTGAATATTATCAAGTTTTAACTATTAAAAACTTAATTCACATTATTTGGTTGATTATACAAATTCACAAGAAATTAACCCACCTGATTAGTTTAATTGTATTAAATTAATTTTAACACCATATTAAATCATATAGTAAACAACTTTATAACATATGAAGTAAATACACATGTATGAATGTTATGTTACAATAATTAACAGATAATATGTTATAATGTATTCGTGTTTTATAAAATCATTACATGAATAATTAACATGAAATTAAATATTAGATTTTTTGACTAGGTCTTTTTGGATAATTAAATCACAACTCATATAAAAAAATTAAACACTGAATTTACAAAGGGTCTTTTCATAATTACAACATTTTCCTAGCTCCATTGTATGTGGACTTCTTCATCAATGGTGGACTACTTAAATCTAATGGGCCTAAAATTGCATAACCAGCCTAAAGCTCTAATACGTTTTAGAAAACCCTAGTATCTCCATACTCCAAGCATGGTGCCTCCTCGAACTAAAGGTCATGATTAGTTCAACTGTTGTCAAAGAGGGATGTTTTTGTTTGGAGTTGTAGACGTTATCTGAACCCTATCGGTCACTAGTAAAGCTTGCAGCAGGCTTCCTTGTAGAGGCTGCGGTAGAGGCCAAGAGCCATTTAGCACTTCAAGCTGAGCTCATCAACAGCATTTGTGATGATTGTAGGCGTTGTTTAGACCCTACTTCTTCGTTGGCTAAGAGTGGCAGTGTTCTAAGCAAAGCCATGAGGCTTAAGGTAGAACGCAACCCTCTTTCCATCTGTTATTGAGTCAAGACAACTTAAGGCTGAGTACTGGTGGTTCCCCAAGCCGAGCGAAGAGGATCAAAGCAGAGAGCCCCCATGCTTAAGGTTGAGCAACTTTGGTGGCTGAAACCGAGGTGGGCTGCAATCTTTCAACATTCTTCACGTTGTGATAATGTTGCACCGGTACCAAAATTACAAAAGGAATAATAATAATAATAATAATAATAATAAATTAAAAAAACCCTATGTCCCTTATAGATTTACACAGATTGATCTTAAAATAAAATAAAAAAATCAAAAAGAACCATATAATTAATGACTAAAAATCTTTTTACATTCACCATTCATCATATGAATCAAAAAATGTACAAAAAATACAAAGTGCCTATAAATCCTAAAACATGCATCAAATTTAAATCAATTTCATCTAATGAAATCACTTTAATTAAAATTATATACACTATAACCCTCTCTAATGCCATTTGTTGGAATTTTAATAGAAAATGCAGTGGAAAATATATCAATTGATAAACAAAATTTTCTCAAAACTTTGTTTATTAAGAATAGGTATAAAATTTTAATTCATCGAAAACATAGAATATAATCATTCAAACCTTTTGAAGACCAATCAAGATATCGTAGCTTTCCTCTTTGACAACATAGTCTTCCAATCCAAGCCTCCACAAGTGGGCATCAAACTACAAAGAATAAATTAATTCTAAGATAGCAATTTTTCAGAGAAAAACTCTTAGTTTTTCTTTATGGAAACTCAGCAAAACGACTTACATAAAAACTAGTATCTCCACTTATTTTGTAATTAAACAGTTAGTTATTTTTAATTTTCTAAAAAAAATTGATTTTTTTTTGTTTAATTTAAAAAACAAGCCACTTCTCTCTTAGCGGTTAAGTTATATACACACCCCACTCATAGGAATGATGCGTGTTAGGAGGAAGTAAACTTAGTGTCCACGTGCATGCAATTTTTATATTCAAGACAAAATACATACATGTATTTACGTATATAATAATAATAACTAAATAAATCATATTCATTTTTTATATTATTTAATTAATTAAAAACATATCTATTTAATCTTATTAATTAATGATATATTTAGCTAATTAACTACTACTCAGTTATATGTGACAACATTTGTCACATTATGTGTCATAGAGAACATTTTTCTATGTCACATTAATATCTTTAATGTGAAACAAACAATTTAGAATTTAATACTTTCTATGCTTTTGTTCTTAATCTAATACAATGTTATAGAGATGGCATTGGAGACCTACGGACTTGTAATCTCAGCTTCAATAGATTTGACAATTAATCAAACTCTTCAAATAAGATGCCAAATGTATTAGTTCTAGTATTAGTCCATTAAAAACCTAAAACTACATTCTTGAAATTATAGTAATAATTACTCAAAGAAAAATAACAAGTAATCTATTGATATAATTATTACATATAAGTCAATCCTCTATAAATTGGTCATGAGAAGAGCTAGATTTAATTTTTGTTTACCTCTCTTATTACATCTTTATCCTTAATTTCTAAGGATTCTCTAATGAATAGTTAATTCATAACCTTATCATGAATGAATACTCTACGATTCAAGTCTTCAATCATCAGTCAAGAGAACTATTTTTCTAACTTTCATTAGAAAGGAATGGATTCAATGTCTATATAATATCATTTCTAGCCATGTATTCAATTATGTTTTCAAGATGCAAAGTTGCGATCTATCTTTTGACAAATCTTACTAAGCAAGTCAAAAAACATGATGTCATAAACAAGAGTCTAATAAATACTCAGGATTTAAACTATCATATATATGATAATTATTGTGATAAATTTAAAATGCTCTATTTGTAAAAGAAGATTATTAAATATTCATAATTTATCAGGTTTAGTCATATATAATCTCATTATATAAGTACCCTCCAATCCAATGGATCTACATTAATAGTCTTGATAAGACTATTTCATCCTCAATAAGATTGAACCACACTTGTAATATTTAATTAATGATCTCAAACTTTAATTAATTAATACAGACTATTTAGTTTATTATCTATAAATTTTATCCTCAACTATATTATAATTATATGTTAAATTTAAAGTCACATTAATAATTAACCAAAATAAATAAATGTCACATTATTATTTATAAATTTTATTCTAAATCATATTACAATTAATAGTCACATTATTATGGATTTTCTTTATGTTCATTAAGGTATTCATAATACACAAAATCAACAAAAATAAATAAATGTCATTTTATATAATTGTTCAACAACATTGATGTGTTCCTAATGAACTATCAAACTAATTCTTTACTAATCTATTGTATTTGAATTTAGTGGCAAATAAGAGTCATTCCCTCAGATAATTGATATTAATTAACTAATTATTAATTTTCTAATTAAATAATTAGGGGTGTTTTGATTAATTAACTAAATTACAAAAATTAAATAAAATAAGAAAAGTAAATAAATGAATTAAAGCAAAGCAAAATTCACAAGCGTGTAAGCAATAATGATGAAACTAGTTAAAAGATCAATCTCTACCACTAGACAATAAAATTATGATGAATGTATGATATTATTTACAATTTCCTATATAAATCAACAACCATCGATAACAGTGCGCTCTGCTATCTCAATCTTTTCTTAGTTCATCGTTAAATAAAACAAACTCTTTCTTTAATTTCCTTTTTACTAAACAACTTAGAACAAGCACTCTAGATTTAATCTAACAAAAGTAATAAGTTGAGAAAGATAGGCTAATCAAAGCAACAATCACACAACTCAGATTATTTAACATAGGTTATGTTCCACATGCAATATATGAAAGTTTGACCATAATCAATAATTGCAATTTACTACTAATGATTAGAAATTCAAGACAATTATATATCAAAATTCCTAATCTAGTAATAGATAATGTTCATGCATAAATGGTTGTACATCTAATTAAAACAAAAAAAAATAGTCTTATGCATTTAAATTAGAAGAACATAAACGATTTCTATTGAGAAATTGAAAAATAATATCGAAATGCTCAATCACAAATCCATATCTAGGGTTTTGACATCATCCTTTACCAAAAGAAAATTAATGAAATTAAAGATTGGAAAATTTATGAAAAACATCTAGAGTTCAAGAGGAAGAAGGAAAACAAATAAAAACTCTTTAAAGAACATGAAGAAATCATCACTTGAATTAATCTCCTTGAGTTTCAATGAAAATCTCCTCTTGCTTTTCTCTCTCTTCTCTCCAAAAAGTGGCTCAAGAAACTAATGAATTATTTTAGTGTCCCATAATTACCTATTTATAGGCTTTTCAAATTAGGGTCAAAGTAGGAAAGTTTGAAGTCAAATTGATTGTTGAAACGTGGATGTTATGCGAGGTGCTATTGCATCATGTTAAGTGGTACATGGGTGCTACGATGCCTAAAGCTAGTGCTACAACACCTTGCTCTTGGTTATGATGGTCTGATGGCCTATTTTGCACATTTTGAAGGCCACGACAGCCAAACCTTAAGCAAAGCTTAAGCTGCAGCGTTTTCTGAACCTCCAAACACAAAAATATGTTTCTTGAAGCTACAAAACCCTCATTTTCACTCTTTTTTATTTTGACACTATTAAACACAAGAAAAACAAGAAACTAGCAAGTTAAACATACGAAAAAATGATAGTAATATGTATAAGATTAAGTAGTTATCAAACATGTACAATGTCTATGGCTATAGGGCATCAATCTTAATAGAAAACACATTGAGAGGAAATATCATCTCATAAGAGAGATAGTACAGCAAGGAGACATGACAATCTACAAGGTCGATTTGGAGAATAACATGGCTAGTCCTTTACTTTACAAACTAGAAGTTTTAAGGATCATCTGAAATGGATGAGAATTTGAGAGATCTCACATATGCTGTAATGCAAGGAGGAAAATATCAAGATTGTGCTTTTTTAGCCTATTGTAAATTCCAACTGAACATTATAAGATTTAAAGTATTAGATAATTAATAAAATAAATTCTATTTATTCTCTTAAATGTGTTTTTTGATATATATATTTGTATGTATGGGTACAAATATCATAAAGATTCTAATACTTGTAAAAGTTTATAATAATGTTCTTAATATAGAGGATTTGACTATGTAGTATAAATTTGGTTTACAATCAGTAGATAAAGCTAGAAACTTTATCTTACTTAATATGTTATGTTGTCTATTTCTAATTTGTAGAATAATCTTATTCGGATTATAGTGATGTTAAGATTGTTGTATAGAGACGTCAGTGTATTTAAAACATATTAGACCTAGACCAAGATAGAATTTAAATTCTTATGTAAATTAGTAACAAGAAATTAGAATTTATTATTATTGATCATTTTATGGATCATACCTTACTCTTGAAGTGATTAGTAGATTCATATATATATATATATATATATATATATATATATTATGTCTTTTGATTGCTAATGGGTGATATCTATATATTCATGATCAAAAATTCAGTATATTAGAGGCGGTATTATGGTAGCTAGGAACGGTACTCACAAATATGAAATCCAAAACTCCTAATGGATATGATGAGATAATATTATCATGGCTATTGATTAGAACTTGGATGAAGAGTACTCGCTATTTGATATATGATATCAAATATTACTCAATTCTTCATTTATGATTTGTTCATAAATGGGTCGCCTATTCGAAAATTGATCAAAACTCATAGACAAAGAAGTAATTAGAGAAGTTACACAAAAAACTATAAACCTAACTCTAACTATGAATATTGTTGTAGAAAGTATTATCATATGGCAAATGATTATACCAATGGACAATCTTATTGTCAAAATTTTATGGTTAAGGTTCCATATAATTAATATATATATATATAATTTAAGAGTGTTGCTTTAGTTCCCAATAGTGGTGCGAACTAGAATAATAATTACTATTAATTCAATTATAAGATAATTAAATTATAAATAATTATTGAATGTTAAATTATATATGTCTATCGGGTCCCCTTGTTAGCTCCATAACATATTTTCAGATAGATCAATGGAAATTTCTTTGGCTATTTCTGATTTGTAGGGGCATAATTAGAAATTCACATAGTGCTCCACCTACACTGTGTGTAGCACTAACCACTGTACTATGAGAGTATATATGGCGCCAACTCTATGGTTGAGTGATTCAAATATGTCATATGATTTTCATGTGATCTATTTATAATCTTATTGTAGAAAAAAAATTCAAAAGTTAAGAGATATTGCACAGTAATTATTTATCTTATTAGATCATAAAAGATATTTATTTGAAAAGTTAAAATAAAAAATATGTAAGTTTGAACCAAAATTAGATTTTAGGCAGATACTAGATGCATACAGGATCACATTATTAGTGATAGTTGTGACATGTGTCACTTTTCCATTAGAAGAGGAAGAACACGCCCACCAACTCTAAAGATAGGCGTGTTTCCAACTGAATCCTAGTAGGATTTTTCACACAAAAAGATAAATTTTTTAAGATTGACATGTCAATTCTAGTCAGTATTATATGTTTGAAAAACTACAATTGTGTAACAGTTTTCTAAACTAAAAATTACAGTTTTCTAGATAGACTACTTTACCTATTTTAAATTGGCTTCTTATAAGATCTGATAATCTACAAAAGGCCCAAACCCTTTAATTTTCTACAATTATTTTGTTTTCACCATTTTTTAAAATAATTTCATTTTCTTTCTTAACTCCCCACATAACAAAAAAAAGAAAGGAAGCTTTCGAAGTGTGGGTGGAATTAGCCAACCTCCCCATAGCCCTTTTTCTAATTACCTTTTCTTGTTTCCAATTTTCTCCTTCTCTCATCTCTCCCTAGAGATGCAACAATGGGCGAGGGCTCGTGGGCCAACACGGGCCCTCCTAATACAGTGATGGGCCAAGCTGGCACAACCCATCACTGTTCAAGGCACGACTCAGCCCATACATATTGGTGGGCTAGCCCAGCACAACTTATGAAAAATCATGGACTAGGCCAGGCTTAGGTCGGGCCAGGCCAACACGTTTAGACCTATCATGGGCTGGCCTATCCTAGCCCGTGTAAGGCCCATATAGGCCCACAATGGGCTAGCCCACCAAGGCCATTGTGGCCCAATTTCATTTATAATGTTTTTCTTTTTTTTTTTTTTTTAGTAATTTTGTACATATCTTATGTATAATTATCCTGATTGTACTCTTTTTTCTTACCAGGGTTATGTCCCATTGGTTTTCCTTGGAAAGGTTTTTAGTAAGGTAATCATAAATAAAATATCTCTTTTCATATTTCCATTGACTATTTAAACTTTTATATTTGTTAACTTGTTTAAAAATTCAAAAATAAAAATTAAAAATTAAAAATTAAAAATTAAAAATTACATGCTTAGATAGGCTGACCCATCTAAACCCACGATGGGCTAAAATCGGCTTACCCATCCTAACTCGTAGATGGGCTCAAATGTGAATGGGCCAAGCCCATTCAAGGCCCATGGCACGGCCCAGCCTGGCCCACATAAAATTGGCCCATGGGCTAGGCTATGCCGAGGTAATTCTAATATGGGCTGGTCCGGCCCATGAAATTTGTGGGCTAGCCTGGCCCGGTCCACGACCCGTGTGGACCTAAGGAGAACGGGCCGAGCCGGGCCGGCCTATTCTGGCATCTCTATCTCTCCCTCATACGCTCTCTCACCCTCCCTCTATCTTCCATGTTTTACTCTTCCCCTCTATTGTTTCACTCTGTCTCTCACTTAAAAATGTCTCAATCAAGTTAAACAACAAGGAGGTTCAATTTATGTTGGGTAATCTAATTTTGAGGATAGTTTTATGGAACTTTGAAGCTTTTTATGAACAAGAGGTATTAGATTTGGTCTCATTATGTACTTCCTATTCAATCCGAAATTTGAATTAAAATTTTGACCTTTTATGTTTTATTTGTTGTTCAAGACTTGATTTCATGCAAGCAAGCCCCAAATTTATCCTCTAGGGTACATGCAAATTGGGGATTTTGCTATTTTCAAGGTTGAGGTAGGGTTTTTTTTTTATTTTTTAAATTTGAATTTCTTTCTTTTCACTTAATGTTCTATTGTGGGTTGAAATATTAAAAATTTAACCTTGAGCTTTTAACTTGAGAGTTGGACTTTTTCTATGTGATTCAAATTAGTTTTCTTTCTCGTAGTGAAAAGTGGATTTTGTTGGTAGTTTTCTAAAATTAATTCTATGCATGTGCTTTGTTTTTCTAAAATTAATTTACTTATTTGGTGGTTAACCTATTTCTTTGCTCATGCTTCTAAAATATTGATGACTTATGATTTGGGTTTGAGTTGAATAAGAATTATGAGGTTTATTTCATAAAGATTCTTTTGTATAAGAGTTGTGTTTGAAGCTCTCTTTATGAAAACAGGTTTTACCTTATGATGTGTTTAGAATTCTTACACCTTTAGTTGTATATTTGACATAAGAGGTTCCTTGTTGAATTATTAAATCTGATTATGTCATTCTTAGATTGATCTGCTTTGGTTGGTTGTTGTTTAAGGGCATGCATGATCACCCTTTAGGTTGATGATGGTATAAGCTTTTCTTTCCTGTATTCTCTGTTTCCAAAGAAAATGAGTTTTAGTAAAAGCTAAAAAGTAAAGCCTCACGATATGCTTCCTATTGGTTTTGATGGAAATAGAAGAATTGCTATGATGTAAAAATATGAAATTCTGCCCTTGATGTTACAGCTGAAATTTTGGTTTAGGAAGATGACGTGCTAGGCAAATACTAATTTATTGTTTAATTGAGGGTGGATTAGTGATTATCATTGGATTATGGACTTAAGTTAATGAACTCAATGTACAATAAAGGTGTAATAGGTTTGCTAGTGTTAGAGCGTAATAAGAAGGTGTTTGTATGTTTAAGCTTGAAGAGTTCAAGACAAGAACTGTGAGAATTATATTTCTATAATAAGAACCTATGCCTTTAGAGGTTAATTTCATAATTAGAGCCTATGTCTCTTCATTGTCAAGAATCCTTTGGCTTTGATCCTATATGCTTAGGGTCTAAACCCAATGTTAGCCTTGTTTTAAACATGAGTTCAATGGTAGTTTGATCTTAGTGGTAAAGTGAATGGTTTATAGAAATACTTATAATGGGTGTCTATTAAATAAAAGACTCTAGAAGTTAATTGATGGTGTGATTCTTATATGATAAGAAACTTGGCACGTGGTATAGGAAGCTTGTTTAGTGTGTAAGGTACGATTTGGCATTATAAAAATGAAATGAAAATTGGAAAATGTGACATAGTGGCTGCCTTGAGAAAAAGTATAAAACTAGATACTTTCACTTATTTTATAGCCTTTACAACTATAGAATATCAAAACAAACATTCCCAGCCTTGCATAGCCTTAGGAGTTGTCTAAATCAGATAACTATAGCCTAAGTTGTGCATTTTAGAAACCAAGCAATTGAATATTTCTTCTGCCAAAAAAATAAAAAAAGCACCGACGCCTCTAATTTAACACGTTTTTGGTGATCTTAACAGAGTCAAAATTAAGCATATAGCTCTTTAGAGAGCTATAGTGTTAGCTTTGTTTATGAACTGATTTTGTAATTTTCAGAGGCGCTTAGAATATTTTATGAATATTCGCGCAACAGTCACCAAAGCTATATTTTCAGAAATCGATAAAACCAAGAATTAAAACTGTCACTTTCTGATGTACGATGCCCGCACCCAAACCAACCCTACAACCTTTTAGAACCTATGAATTGTGACATGTGGCATTTGGTTTCACCTCATTTTGGATTACGTGGCCTAAGTTGTGCGCATTTGAAATTTCGCTTAGAAACTTTCTAAATGTTGCACAATTCTTTGGAAAGCTATGACTTTGATGTCTTCAGGATTATTTTGAGGAATTTAGAGAGTTTGGGTAATCATATGAGAGCCCAATATAAGACTTATCGATGCATTTCCTTTAACACCCTTGTTACTTTTGGTGACTTAGGGAATCCAAAAGAACTAAATCTTGTGTGAGATTTAATAAAATGCTTGCATGTTTGATATGTTATGGTTATGTTCTATTTTGCATAATTGTCACATTGGCATATGCATTGTATTTGCATAAGTCATTGCACTTGACGAGATGCTCAGCATATGATGGCTCTTGGGGTATTAGCTCGGGTCATAGTATTCAGGTAAATGTAGATCCTAAGCTCCTCTACACGGATTACGGTATAGTAACTATTATGAATAATGTGAACCTTGCTAACAAAGTAAGTACAAGATATGTGAGTTTATCTTCTGTTGATTTTGTATGTCATTTAAATTATGTTATTTACTTTTCAGTTCTATTAGCCATGATAGGTTAGTGTCCTATTTTGTGCGGACCTATTTCTTAGTGACTAGGTTGAAATATGTTGGTTAGGCTTAGTAAGGTGCCTATTACTTGGTAAGGTTCACCTTGTTTATATATATATATATATATAGATTTTGGCATGGTTCACCATTGTTAAGTATAGTGACATAGAATGATTTTGAGACCTTCAAAGAAACGGTTAGGTATAAAGACTTTGGAAAGAGCTTCGAAACATGTACAGTAGCTCAAGAATGAGCTCTAGGTTTGGCTCTACATACTAGCATGCATATATATAAACTGTTATGTGATAACTTGGTGTTCATGTTGTGCCTTATGCTGTGAAATGTGTATCTATGAGCCAATGCATGTGATTTGAGTCATTTTCTTATCGTAATTTTTTTGCCTTATTAAGCATTCGGCTCACCTCTTTTTATATTTTTCCCCTTCTAGAATTTATAGATTATGTTAGCTGCTAGTAGCGCTTAATTGCAGCTTTCAGAAGCTCGAAGATCGAGACAGCTTATGTACGGTTTTACTGTATTTAATTTTTTTAGTTCTCAGTGTGATATTATATTATATGTATAGAAACTGTATTGGTACGACAATGTCCCACGTCCGTATACTTTTGAGACATTCTATAATTTTGGATTGTTTTTATTATTTTTAATTTAAAGACTTCGGAGCAAATAACTTACTTATTTTCAGTAATAGTATATTTTTTGGTTTTAGATTAGCGTAATCCATTTTATTTTCTTTAATATTTTTTTATCTACTAACCCCCATTTTAGGACGTTACAAAACTTGGTATCAAAGCATGGCTTCAGATTCTATTGGAATAGAGCTTGTGTGAGTTTTCAACAGTATTTTGTTTTACTTGAACAGTTTTGTGTTGGGACATGTGTAGTTGAGAATACAAGTTAAATACACAATGCAGTAGAACTGAGAATTTATTGTAATGCATTATAGCTTTCATTCTTCCTTAACATTACTCTTTTGTTTTCAAATTCCAAGTATGGAATTTCTTCAAAAGAGTAGGGTTGTAACACCTAGATAAATTGATTAAGATTAATTAATCTAATCTGGTAATTGTTAATTAATTGAAAATTTGTGATTAATTTTTAGTTGTAATATAATTTCTAATAAATTTTTTCATGTAGAAAAATAAATTATTAAAGACTGACATGTCTAAAAACTACAATTGTGTAACAACTTCCTAACCAAAAAATACTGTTTTCTAAATGGATTACTTTATCTATTTTAAATTGAGCATATTCTAAGTATCTGATAATTTATAAAAGGTCCAAACTCTTTAATCCTCAACATTTATTTTGGTTTTCACCATTTTTTTCAAATAATTTCATTTTCTTTCTTAATTCTGCACATGACATAAAAGAATAAAAAGAAAGAAAGGAGGCTTTCCACGTGTGGGTGGAATAAGCCAAACTCCCCACACCCTATTTATTCAATTACTTTGTCTTTTTTCCAATTTTCTCCTTTTTTTCTCTCCGTTACACACTCTCTCACTCTCCCTCTATCTTTTATGTTTGCCTCTGTTTGGTATGAGGGAAAGAAATAGAAGGGAAAAAAAAATTATAAAGGATAGAAAATTGAAAAAAAAAAGAAAGAATTTTAGTTTTTTCTTTAGTTGTTTGGTATGACAAGAAAGTAAGAAAATGAATTTACCTTCACTTGTTTGGTATTAGAAGTAAAACTCAAAGGATGGACAAATTATAATCATTATAATTATTTTTTTTGCCCAAAGAATTTATCCAAAACACTAAGTTTTTTTCTTTAGTTGAAACTTGAGAAAGGCTTCCATTAACCAAAACAAAAACACATTTGAATAGTTATTAAAATTTACAATTTTTTCCATAATTAACATGTTATGTGACACTTAATGAAGAACAACTAATTTAATTAGATGCAATATAACAAATGGTTTTCTTTGCTCTTTTTTATATATAATAAAACAATATTTTTAATTGTTCTTTTCTATGGACATATATATTTCTTATATATACTTTTTTCCTAATAATCTTCTTATATATATTAGCATAATATATATTAAAATCTAATGTAAATTCACATGCCTTACTAGTTCATATTCATCTTTTATCCTTCTTCGGATTCATTAACTGTTCTTGTATAATTCCATTTATTTTTAGTGTAGTTTGAATGGATAATCTAGTAATTTTACCCCATTTAAATAACTGTAACTTTTTTTATCTGATAATCCATCCACTTTTGAAAGGAAAAAAATGAGAGGACCCACCCAATAATTTTTCCTTCCTATTTTCCTTTCTATCCAGTCTTCCCTGCTACCAACCATCTCAACTAATCATCCATCCTAAAATCTCTTCAACATTTTATTCTTCCACTTTTCAATCATATCAAACAGAGGATTACTCTTGCCATCTCTTGTTTCTCTCTTTCTCTCAAAAATGTCTCAATTAAGTTAAAGAATAAGGATTTTTGTTCAACTTATAATGGACAATTCGATTTTGAGGATAGTTTTATTGAACTTTGAAGCTTTTCATGTTATTTTTCATGAACAAGAAGGTAATAGATTTGGTCTCATTATGTCCTTCCTTTTCAATCCAAATTTTAGTTGAAATTTTGACCTCTTTATGTTTTATTTGTTGTTCAATGAAGGTTTGATTTCATATCTTCACAATAGGGTTGCCAAGGGGTGGGGCTAGGTCAGTCCGTCATCGTTGTCGTTGTAGCTAGCACGGTTGGCAATTGCAGCCATCTGTCTACACCAAAGTAGAGGAAAAGGAAAGCTTTCCTTTTATTAATATAAACAAAACATTTTTTATTAATAAAATTTTTATTGTTAATTCTAATTAGTATTATATTAATAATTAGTATTTTGTTTATATGGATAATTTTTTAAAGAATTAGATTTTATTTTTTAAAGAATTTGATCTGATTTTTATTTTAAAAAATATTTTATTTTATTTTTTACCTTTTTATTTTTTATGTTTTAATTTTAATTTATTTAAACCATATTAGATATTTTACTAAAATATCCTCATTAAGGTGGTCAAAACTATTTTTTAACGGTCAAAGTTAATGGTTGGGGATTATATCGTATCTTTTTTGAAACAGTTAGATCTAATTAAATAAAAAAAAAGTTGAAACCAAATTGTATATTTTAAAAAAGTAGTAACCAATAGGGCTATTTATTTTAAAAAAATAAGAATGAAATCATATTTTTTATAAGAAGGTTGGGACCTTTTGAACAATTTATCAAAAAAAAAAAGATAAAAAATAAAATAATCTTTAAAATAACAACAAACAAAAACCCACTAAAAGCAGTAATATTATCTTATTATCTGCGCTTTTAAAACTGTTTTTTAATTAAAAAAAGATTTCAAATGAATAAAAAGAGGGGAAAAAAAAGTCGATCGCTTTCAAAAAAAAAAAAAAAACTTTCAGATTTATTTCGGAAAAAGGAATTTTCTGTTCGACCCGTTCATGGCAGGAGGCGGGGCTGAAGAAGAGAAGAAAGACGGCCCTAATGCCGATCGCATCCATGGCCTCCTAAACCCTAGATTCTAGACAGCACTTCAAGTGAAGCACAATCTCCTGAATTTCAGAGAGGAAAGAACAATCTAGAGGGAAAGACAAGACAACAATGGGGAAAAATCCTTTCTCCTTCCGGCGGACCAGCCCTCGCCGCCGACTCAAAAAGACGCCCGAGACTCCCCCGTCTACGCCGCCACAGAACATCGGAACCAACAACAACAACAGCAACAGCTTGATTGCCGCTGCCGTCGCTGCCACCGCTGCGGGTGGTAAGGGGAAGAAGAAGACGGGAGGAGCTCGGCTTTGGGTGCGGTTCGACCGGTATGGGCAGTCGGAGCTCGTGGAGTGCGACAAGAACACCGATCATTCGTCGCGTCTCTATTCCCGCCCGAGATTTGAGGATTCTTGGCCTCGTCTTCTCTCACTCCTCCAATATTCTCGGTAATACTCGTTTTTCCCTCCTCTCAATGCCATTCCCTTTCATAATTTTTACAAGTTAGGTTTTGATGTTCTTTTCCATCTGGAAATTATTAAGTCATTGGGATATATTTGTGCATTGTTGGATTATTACCTGTTGACTCTCTAATTTTTATCACCAAACAAAAAATGTGGATGTTTATGTGAATATATGCTATGTGTTTTAAATCATATTAAGCTGTTGTTGGAGCAAGAAAAAAATGATTTCAGTTATAGTTACGTTGGTGGTGTTATATCTTGTTTGAGACTGCAACTTGTGATGAAGATTTAGCACGAGACCAAAATGGACTTCTTGAATAGGGATCGATCAACACCTCAACTTGTTTTTTCTTTTTTGTTTTTTTTAGTTCTTTTTTTGGTTTTTTTTTTGGGGGGGAAAGAAAAAAGTTGATGATTCTGACTGCTAGGCCATTGGGTGAGTGAGGATGCAAAATCAGTAATGAGACAGTTGTTCATTTGTTTCCGCAGTGTCCCTTTGCTTACAGGTTATGGTGCTCCCTAATTAAGGATTTGGGGGTGTTGTGGGTTTTCCCTAGGACGTGGAAAGAACTTTGTGAGTATCTTCTTTGGATTGGTCCTGGTAGACAAAGAAAACACTTGGGAAAAGTAGCAGTTCTACAACTTTATGGAGGATTTGGTTGAAGAGAAATCATAAGATTTTTGAGGCTTGTGAGGAGGTTGGGACAAGGGCAGGTATTGTATAGCTCTATGGATTCATGGAGAGAAAGAGTTCAATAGTTTGCTTTTCTCCGATTTTCTTAGAGATTGAGGCTCTGTTTTATGATGACATTTATTTTTAGTTTTGTTTTGCAAGGGTGGTTGCATCTCCTCTCATCTAAATTTTTTTTTGTCTATCATCAGTTTATCGGTCCTTTTTTTTTTCAAATAAATAAATAAATAATAAGGTGCTTTCAAACAAAAGGTAATTATGAGAATGCCATAGATGTATTATGTATATCACACTAGTAGAGCTCCACAAGTTCTGTTACAAAAAGAAAACCTATGTATCAAAAAACCATAGATGTATATAAATATATATATATATATATATAATTATATATGTATTTAAACAAGAAACAAATTGAATTAAAGGTCATAAAAATATAAGTACAACAACAGGAAGAGATTTCCTCAACAAAAAGGGGGGGAAATTTAAAGGTTGGTTGCATCAGAAGCCTTGGGACCATATTTAAAGGTTGGTTGTATAACACAGTCCAACAAAAGAATAATATTGGCTTCTAAAAGATGTGTTTATTTCTGAGGCAAACTTATATTTAGCTGCATACAAGTTTAATTAAGTTTTAGAAACATGAGAGGCTCTTGGAAAATAAAAGCACATATGATGTGTGGGTTCTTTTATATACCACGTTTAAAAATTTTGGTGCAATTTGTCAATTTGAAACCATCTGACTAACCATTGGACTTCATATTTAAAATTATGGTTGACTAGCTAATGTAATCATGTTGAGTTACGTGACGTTCTTGAGTAGGACCAACATCACCCAAACCATGCCCAATGGAAGATTAAATTTGGAATCCAATCATTACCCTTTTATAGAACTTAAGAGCCTGTTTAGGAACGTAGGCTGGAACCAAAAAGTTTTGGTTTAAACCAATTTTGCTATGGTGTTTTCTCGCATAAATTTTGAATTGCTACAATTTTTAGGTTCAAATCTTTTGTTTGGACATATGTTCTCAAACGGGCTCTAAATGTTTCAACATATTGCCGTTGTAAAACATTTAAAAAATCCGAATTGTTTTTATTAGGAGAACAAGAAGCCATTGTTTAAAAAGGCGCTCGAGGCGTACGCCTCGAGGCGCCCCTTAGATTGAGGCGGTAGTTTTCTTTTTCAAGGCTTAAGCCTTGAACATTTTAGAGAGGCGCACGCTTTTTTCTTTTGAGGCATACGCCCTGAGGCATTTTCACCTCAAGGTTATTGAGGCGTGCGCCTTAGTGGAAGGCCTGTTGGGCTTGTTTTGAGCCCAACTTTTTTCTGTTAAAAAAAAGCCAACCCAATACTCAAAATTGGGCTTTGTCCTGATAAAAGCAAGCAAAAGATTTTAAAAACCTAGCTCTACTCTTCTTCTTCAACATTTCTTCATCGGTTGCCCCGTCTTCCTCAGCAGCCCCTCCATCTTCCAAGCCTACTCCCATTTGAGCAGCAACCTGCAACTGAGTGATGACCCACCGGCAGAAGCAACCTTCAGTTTCCGACCTCATCTCTCAGGTTTTTTTTCCTTTTCTTTTATTTTCTACTGTATTTTTTTCCCTCTTATCTACTGCAGCAATGAATGCTGTAATTTAGGGCTGCACAAAAACTGCGCCATTTACCTTCACCTGAATCTTAAAAAAAAAAAAAAAAAAAAACTCGTGTAGACATGAAATAATATTGAACTAATTTGCATGTACTAGATCTGAGTTTTTCCTTCAAAGGGAACTCCTGTGAATGTAGTTGATTAGTCATGCAGACACCCTGCATCATGTCATCCTAGTGTGCTACGCGTGTGTTGTTTTAATGCTTGGTGGAAAGTGTGTGCTATGTGTGATTCCATTAAAAGAAGAAGAAATAATACTCGGTGGAGAGTGTGTGATACGTGTTTGTTGTTTTAATGCAGTTATACACAATATATAGCGTCATAATTTGTAGTATTATCTTATCAACACTAATTTTTAGTGTTAATAAAAAGAATGAAAGTGGCCTTTCAAGTCTCCAAACTAGATAAGTTAATTGGTTTATGTTAATTCTGAATTTGTTCTTCTTTTGAAATTCTCTACAAATAATTTTCCCGTAGGAAATTAAAAAATCAATTTTTTTTCAAGATAGAAAAAGATTTGTTACTTATATTTCTATGATAATTTTTTGTTTGGTCTAATAGTGTAACACCCCTATGTGGGGGTTAACAGTTTTAAATAAATAAAAATAATTTTAAATTTTATATTATTTAAATCAATTAAACAATGCCCATGGGTCTTTAAACAACAAGAAAAATAAAAATAAACGTTTTAAATACAAACCACAGTTTTTAGTGTAGCACCAAATATATATAATTACAGTCATCATCACCATAGTACAATTTCCAAATAACTTAACACAGCCATAAAAAAAAATAATACAACTCTTACATGTTGTAGATAAGTTGTAATTAAACAGGGTCTTCTAACACGAAAACAGCAGGATTGTTTTCGCTTATTCCTCTTCAAATATGTTGCACTGAGTTCCACCTGAGATATGAAGATATGATAGGGATGAGCATCGACATGCCAAGTAGGGAAATCATGACTCACCTTATGGTTTATCCATTACCACATTAAAAACTGCATGGTTAGTAGGTTACATCATATTCCAGATTATGAGGTTTATTATGATCACATCTTATGGATACCGTAGTTAATCATTACCAAGTGTCATAATTACACATTTATACAAATATTACCAATCATCATTGTTCCTAGGTATCCATGTTAAATTGAGTATCACTCAACTCATCGAAACCCAAATGGGCGCACTTGATCACCCTATAAACATTCCAAGGGTGTTCCGGCGAGGGGACATCAAGCCCCGAGTCCTCACCAAATCAATTCCTGTACAGTGTGTTCTGGGACTTTCAACCCAAGGAAGCGTCATCACCTTCCCCCTATTTTACCTTTTTGGGTATTCATGCCCAAGGACGTAACCGCCGCCCTCTTCATGTCTCACCATTTCTCTATATTAAATCATTATTAATAGAGCCAGTTTTCCTAACCATGCTTCTCAATTTATAACATGTGTCAATTCATTATGTTCCTCGCCGTACAATACAAGACGAGTCCATGTCATAGTTTCATATGTGATACTCATATAATATCAGTTCAACATAGATATATATATATTGCGGCAAAACAATCAATTTTAATTCTATAAAAATCTCACAAAAATGAGTAATAGAATCCCTACCTTTCAAGCTTATCAACAATCTTTTAATCCTGGAATCAATTAACGTTAGCTCCACACATCCTTGACCCTAAGGCATGCATAAGGACAATTAAAACTAAAGCACAACGTATAATCACATTCATAAGTGAGTTATGTGTAAACCCGTCTACTAGTGCCATTAAAGTATTTTTATGCATTAAACATGGAGAAAATGCATACTAAAAACTAAGTTTAGATTAAAGAAAACCTACCTCAAAACTTCTTTGAAAAGCACCAAAGTTTGGGTTATCAATCAAGCTTGAATTAACTTTAAAACCGCCTCGATCATGGTTGGGAATTATAATTGTCTTGGCCACAAAGAGAGCTTTGTGCTCTATGTCTTTAGTTAGAAATTTGAAGTGAGAAGGGAGAGAATGAGAACTAGAGAAGAAGGTGGTGATAGTTAAATAAAAAGATATCAAAATGCTTAAGAGGAATGGGATGTTTACGGGGAAAAGTTGTAAGAAGAAACAAAAGAGTCTTAAAGGAAAATATCATCTTGTCTCCCATGAAGACTTTTAGCAAATAATGCCAACATAATTGAGGGGATAATTGGAGTGAATTATAAAAGAAGATAAGGAAATAATTAATTAGGTGGTTGAGAAAATATCTCCATGTCTTCTATGAATTGACGGAAAATAATTCAATGTCCCCTTCGGATACCTTTAGCAAAATGAGAAGAAGTCTATATAATTGAGCAATAATTTAGGGAGACAAGATTGGTAGAAGTAAGTGTTGGTAAGTTTTGAATGTTTCTTAGGAAGACTTGGTAAGAAAATACTAAAATAGTATTTTTTTTAAATGATCATAAACAACTTAGTAATTTTAAATAGTCACATTTTATTCATTAAATTTTACAAAATTATGCCCGTTAAAAATACGGGTGTTACAAATAGTTATTTTGTTTTTCTCAAAAAAAAAAATAATAATAATATTGTGCAATGTTTTAAAAGGCGAAAACGAGAACTGAGGCTATTTGTCGGATCGAGGTGAGGCGGATTGAGGCGCAAGCCTCGAATGTAAAAAATAAAAAAAAAAATCATAAATTGAATAAAAATCATATACATGTCATAACAAATAAAAGATACACTTAGTTTATGCCATAACAATCAAAACACACACACGAAGCAATTTAAGTCTAAAGCCCTCAAAAATTGAAGCTTCGATCATCATCCTCATCCTCATCTTCTTCATCATTATTATCTTCCAAATCAATATCATCATCATCATCCCAATCTTCTCCTTGTTCTTCCTCTTCTTCAATCACCGCCATTTTCTTAGAATATCATCGTCATCATTCCAATCTTCTCCTTGTTCTTCCTCTTCTTCAATCACCGCCATTTTCTTCTTAGTTCCTACATCAATGTTGATAAAATTTTGAGTGACCTGTGTGACCAATGAAGTAATAAGCTAATAACATAATTATGTAATTCTCTATAATTACCTATTGTTGTTAGAGTTGACTTTAATGAGGAGCCACTCTTTTTCTTTCCTTTGGATGATCTTGAACTTTCACCTGCTCATCCCCTTCAATTGTTGCTTCATTCTTATCATCACTCATACTATTTTCATGCCCATTTCCTTCAATTTGTTCAATTAACCATTCATTATCTGATGGCGTGTCTTCAACAAGCAAAGGATCAAAATTCTTGTCACCATTGTTCCTTGACTTCAACTTGAGGAATCTGTCTTTCAATCTCTTGTTGAACATAACATACACCCTCTTGTTGAACATAACATACACCAACTTGTTCATTCTACTTGTATGCAATCGATTCCTTTTCTTTGTATGCACTTGATTGAACGCACTCCAATTACGTTCACATGTAGATGCTGAAGTGGTAAGACTTAGAACTTTGATTGCAAAGGCTTTTAATTCGGGTGTATCATCTCCAAATTGATACCACCAACGCTCTAGGTTACAACAATAACAACAAAAAAGGATGAATTAATGCTAATGTAATAGATCAAATTTAAGTATTAAAATTAACAATAAATGGGTCAAATCTTACCGGGAGAACGTGTTGTGTAGGACATTTGTGCTGCTTTGAAGCCAAACATTCCTTTCTTCAAATCAAAATCTTCAAGTTGAGCATCAACCTTCATTTTATCCTCACTAGGGACAAGCCTATCCATGCATTTATATAAACCTGTCTTGATCTCTTTATCTAAATGGAAGTTCTTGTCATAATGGCACTGAGGATTCAAGTAGTACCCAGCAGGATGCAAAGCAAGATGTAACTGATGCTCCCACTTCTCATCAATAATGTCCCAAATCTCTTTATAAGAAGCTTCTTGTCCCCCTAATTCCTTTGTTATTTCTTCCCTTGCCTTGTCCATAGCTTCATAGATAAACCCCATTGCTGGAGTCTTTTCACCATCAACCAATCTTAGAACCTTTACTAGAGGACCTATGGTTTTAACAGCATAGTTAACACCACGCCAAAAGTTCTCATCTCTAGAAATAATTTTCTTCACTTCTTTTCCTTGTTTTTTTGCCCATGAACTTTTACTCCATTCTTCAAAAGCAAACATAGCTTCTAACGGTTGTCTCAACTCTTTAACCCTTTGTAGAGTCAAAAAAGCAGTGGCAAATCTTGTGACGGCCAGTCGAACAATTTCTTTATCACTATGCTTCCTGAACAAACTTAACACCCATGAATGGTTGTAAATAAACTTGCTTACCTTCTTTGCTTTGAGCAACGCATTCTTGTGTTGTGGTAATTGTCCAAGCCTCTCAAGCATCAAATCAATACAATAGGCAGCACATGGAGTCCAACAAAGATTATTCCTTTTCTCCATTAACATCCTTCCTGCAGCCTTGTATGCATTTGCATTATCTGTTATCACTTGAACAACAATATCTTCTCCCACTACGTCAACAACTTCATCAAGCATGTTGAACAACAACTGTGCATCTTTAACATAAGCAGAAGCGTCAACAGATTTAAAAAACATAGTACCATAAGGATTATTGAGAAGGAAGTTGATTATACCCCTTTGTTTGATGTCCGACCAACCATCTGACATTATTGTTACCCCTGTTTCAGGCCATGTCTTCTTCACTTCATCAACCATCATTTGTGTGGTCTTTACTTCCTCGTCTAACAACCATGTTCGAAGCTCATACATGCTAGGAGGTTTCAACTCTCGACCATAATTTCCAACAGAGCGAAGCATATTCAGAAATGAGGGACTCCTTGCCACATTGAATGGAATTGCATTGTCATAAAAGAATCTTGCAATGTCTAAACATACCGCGTTTTGAAGTTCTTTTGTAGAAGTCGGAGGGATTGGTTGAGAATCATTATTCTTCTCATCGTTTACTTGTGCAACAAATCGGTCTATAGGTCCACGAGTTCCCCTTGAAGAAGCACCACTACCATCACCGGGACAAGAACCTGTTGCTTCTTGAGCACTTCCAAAATAAGAACCACTAGAAATCATTTCTTCCATGTTCCTATGAGCTATTTGTTTTGCATTAGAATAACCTTTTAAATAGTCAAGACATTCCTTGTTCACTTCATTCGGCACTTGTAGACATGGTCCAACGTTATGGCGTGTGCCCGCCAAATGATCATTCAATCTTTTAACAGCTCCCGTTATCCTCTTCTTACAAAACTTGCATTCTAAATAAACATAGCCTTTTTTGGCATTCTGTTCAATTTGAGTACCATATTTCCAAGCGGGATCCTCTCTCTTTGCACCACCAACCATTATAACTGAAAAAATGATTTAAAAAATACATTAAAAGAAAAAGAAATAAATATGTTATTATTCATATTTCATATCATAAAAGAAATGCTACTGCTATATAGCACACTATTATATATATTTTTTTTGTGAAAAACAAAATAACTATTAGACCAAACAAAAAAACTATCATAGAAATATAAGTAACAAATCTTTTTCCACCTCAAAAAATATTGTTTTTTAAATTTCCTACAGGAAAGTTATTTGTAGAGAATTTCAAAAGAAAAAATTCAGAATTAACATAAAACAATTAATTTATCTAGTTTGGAGTCTTGCTTGTTGTGGCACACTAGGATGACATGATCTTGCTTGTTGAAGAACACCTTGTGGGCAATCATATAGAGTAACATTTGGTCATGAATATATGTATATGTGTGAATCTGCCTATGATATATAGGCTAGCAATGATGCTATTAATTGTTCATATATGGTAAAATCTAAAAGCTGACCCCATGTGGTACATTCTTACACTGCAGTGCTTTTTTTTTTGATAAAAAAATAATGCAAAACCTTGAGGTACTTTATGATTGTTTTGTTAGGAAGATTAAAAAAATTATTTTTCTGTTGGTTTGGTTACGTAATGATAAAATACTTTATAAATGATAAAGAGGTCAAAAAAAAGTGAAGGATTCATATAATGTCTTACTATAAAATATTGCAAATTAGTATTAGTTGTTTCGGACATTTTTATATACAGTACACTAGTTTATATGTTTGTGTGTGACAATATTACTAAATCACTACTTTTATGATGTTTGGAATGCTAAGGTATAGACTTTTTTTATCTTGAGGGAAGCTATTGAAGCAGCTCTAAATTACAGCATTCATTGCTGCAGTAGATAAGAGGAAAAAAAATACGGTAGAAAATAAAAGAAAAGGAAAAAAAAAACCAGGGAGAGGAGGTCGGAAACTGAAGGTTGCTTCTGTCGGTGGGTCATCACTCAGTCGTAGGTTGCTGCTCAAATGGGAGTAGGCTTGGAAGATGGAGGCGCTGCGGAGGAAGATGCGGCTGCCGATGAAGAAATGTTGAAGAAGAAGAGTAGAGCTAGGTTTTTAAAATCTTTCTCTTGCTTTTATCAGCAAAAAGCCCAATTTGAGTATTGGGCTGGGTTTTTTTTTTAACAGACAAAAATTAGGCCAAAAACAAGCCCAACAGGCTTTTATTGAGGCGCACGCCTCAATCGCCTTGAGGCAAAAACGCCTCAAGGCGTATGCCTCAACAAAAAAAGGCGTAAGCCTCTTCAAAATGATCAAGGCTTAAGCCTTGAAAAGGAAAAAATCCGCCTCGATCTGAGGCACGCCTCGAGGCGTATGCCTCGAGCGCCTTTTTAAACAATGATATTGTGTGCCATATAGCAGTAGCATTTCTTTTTATGATATGAAATATGAATAACTACTTATTGTGTGCTAGGCGGGTGAAAGTTCAAGATCATCCAAAGGAAAGAAAAAGAGTGGATCCTCGTTAAAGTCAACTCTAACAACAATAGGTAATTATGGAGAATTACATAATTATGTTATTAGCTTATTACTTCATGGTCAGAAACGTCACACAAAATTTTATCAACATTGATGTAGGGACTAAGAAGAAAATGGCAGTGATTGAAGAAGAGGAAGAACAAGGAGAAGAAGATTGGAATGATGACGATGATATTGATTTGGAAGATAATAATGATGAAGAAGATGAGGATGAGGATGATGATCGAAACTTTAATTTTTGAGGGCTTTAGACTTAAATTGCTTCGTGTGTGTGTTTTGTTTGTTATGGCATGAACTAAGTGATCTTTTATTTGTTATGACTTGTTTTTGAATTTTATGATTTTTTTTTTTTTTTACATTCGAGGCTTACGCCTAGATCCGCCTCGAGACTTACGTCTCGCCTCGATTGGACAAAAAAGCATCAAATCCTCACTGACAGACTGTACAGACTATGCGGTACAAAGTGTCAAATCCTCAAATCCTACAAAGTGTCAAATCCTCAATAATACGGTCAGTGAGCCATAGTATTGAGAGTTCCAGTTGTCTGCTTGGACCCAAAGCCCCTACATACATCCTCAAACAATTCCTACATATCAGCCTACTGAGGTTTGCATAACTAGAATAAACCATAGAGGAGATAGAATTTGTTTGCTCGAGGCCTCTGGAGCTTGTAGAAAGACTCATTGGCACTTGGTCCACCCAGTATAATAATCTGTCTTCAACATTTCTCTGTCTGAACGAGGAAAATCTTACTTTAATGTGATTTAGAGACAAAACCTGTCCTCTCTTTCAAAGCCTTAGCTCCTCGACTCGCCACTGAGGAAATTCCAACTTAATTGATCTTATAGTCTTTCTCATGTTATTGGCAAATTAGCCTAGGGTTTTTTGTTTAGCTTCCTCTCATCCACTCATGGCCTAGGAACTGAAGAACTGTACAACATATGTTCCCCACACTTATCCTGAGGAAACATTATCTGAGAATCAGGTGGATGAGATACCCATTTTGATTGTGGAACTCATCTTGAGGGCCTGAATGTTTGTTTGAACAATGTCGAGACATGGCTATCTCAGCTACTAATGATGTGAAGTGTTTGAACAAGGGTTAACATTGTAGGATTTGACTACTCTAGTCTCTTGCATTTTCTGTTTTGTGTAAATAGTCCTAAGTTTTTTATTATTTATCTAAGGTAGTTGATTATGATGACTCATTAAAGAATGTTATTGTTGACTTCCTTTGCAGCCAGGGAGAAGGCCATGGTGGTTAACTTAGAATTTATTAAGGCGATAGTTACAGCTGAGGAGGTGCTATTGCTTGAATCCTCTTCGTCACGAGGTTCTTCCTTTTGTGGATCAGCTAAGGCAACAACTTCCTCATAAGAGCCCATTTCAAATCCCTGGAGCAGGTCCTTTTGACAAACAAGAAAATGAAATGCAGGATTTAACGAGCAGACAATGGTTGCCTGTTCCAGAGGCTGTTGAAGGTCTGCAGTGTGAGCTTCCATTTGAATTTCAGGTTCTAGAGATTGCATTGGAGGTTGTCTGTACGTATTTGGATTCTAATGTGGCAGACCTTGAAAGAGAAGCTTACCCTGTTTTGGATGAACTGGCAAGGAATGTTAGCACTAAGAATCTTGAACTTGTAAGGAGTTTGAAAAGCAATCTTACTCGTTTGCTTGCTCGTGTACAAAAGGTATGCTTGAAGTGAATTAATTGTCTTTAACCCCATATTATAATATCTATTATCTTCTCCTTTTTCTATTTTCCAAGTGGGCAACATATAACTTGTTTTGATTAAGAGTAAAGTTTTACAAGAAAGCATTCTTATTTCATTGCTTGCATGCGTACAAAACATGTGGCAAGGACTTTTAACTGCTTTTTAATATCTTTAATTGGTCAACTTGAAAAAAATAACATGCTGTCTGCAGTGACGGGTAGTGCTGGAATCTTTAATAGATTTCTCTTATTCCTTTCATATTTAAAGGATTATGGGCCTGGTAGATTCTTGTTTAAGTTATTGGCAGTGCTTTTGTGTTCTTCGAGTTGGTTGTGGGATCTGGTTTATGATGTGAGTTAGAAGCCTTGTAGTCTTTTTGTTAGTAGAAAGTGGTCCAAAGATTGTGATATAACACTGAAATTTGGTCGCTTGTCATGGCACGCATTATAAGGTTTTATTTTCAAAATGCTTAATGCTTTAAAAGGATCTTTTCTTAAGGGTAGCGATCTAAGGCAGTTTCTTGCAGCACTTTACTGTTAGAGAAAACCTCTTGTCCTTTACTAATGACTTGTTGGATTGGTTTTCTTTTTCCTTTTTCTTGTCAGGCAAAATTTTAAAAGAAAAAAGAAACTGCAAGTTAATAAAGGTAGTCTATCAATAAGTGGTTAAGCCAGGAAAAATTTTGACATGAGAGATACCTGGCTTTTCATTGGACTTGAAACATAGAATGATCAAGCATCCTGGAGTCTGGCTCCTTTGTATATTTTGAGGTGGTATCAATGGTTAAAAAGTTCTTGTTTTCGCTTGAAGGGGATGATCTTATATTGTTTGAGATAAAATACTAATTGCTTAGGAACTTTCTAGATATAGATAATCGATTTAGCTTCATTCATTCATGCTTTAATTGTGAATGCTCTAATTTTTAGGTACTTGTTTCTCCCTTGGCATTCTTTGTCAATATACTTTAAGACCAATGAAAAAGAAGTTTTGTTTCAACAAATCTTATTAGTGTTGGGTCAAGTCCATGCTTGTGTGAGTTCTCTGTGGAAAATCCTTTGGGGCTTTGTTATTTGGTTAAATTATACTTTTTATTTTTTGACAAGAAAATTAGCCGAAGACAGTAATAACACTCACCTATTATGTAATATTTTCAAGTATTTTATCTTTGTTGCTTTCTGACTGATAAAGGAACTTTTTCACGACAAGTTTGTATTTTTGATGAGAACATCTGTTTTCCTTAAAGCCTCCTTATTGTTTAAGACCCGATTCCCGACTGTAATATTTTTTCTTCTTTAATTTCTTATAAGTTAATTGCAGGACTTGTGCGGATAGGTTTGAGATAGTATAGAAATTGGTAATTACTAGAAAGCAAATTATGCCAAATGCTTCTTCCAAATGTTTGTAATCGGTGTTTATGCTGTATTGTGTTTTTCTGAGGATAACATGTTCTGTATAAAATCTCAGGTGAGGGATGAAATTGAACACCTATTGGATGACAATGAAGATATGGCTCATTTGTACTTGACAAGGAAGTGGATCCAGAATCAACAATCTGAGGCTTTATTGGGAGCTTATGGTTCTAATAGCATCAACACCATTATGCCTCATCTTCCACGAATTAGTTCTAAAAGAAGCAGGAGTTTGGTGAGCAACTATTTGGATGATAGTGATGTAGAGGATCTTGAGATGTTGCTTGAGGCCTATTTTATGCAGTTGGATGGAACCCGTAACAAGATATTGTCTGTGAGTTTTCCCTTTCTAATCTTATTGTGAGCATTAATACCTTTGAATTTGAACTTAATTTCTCTGCAACTTTTTCTTAGAGGCTGTTTTGGGGCAGACAGGGAACTTTAATGTGCAATTAAGGGAGAATGTGACATTGTTCCTTACAAGTGTCTTTCCTCGTTGAATTCCGCATAAATCAATTTTACGCAAGACTTCTAGCATCCCATGCTTATTTTGCGTAACAAGCTTTGGCTCTGTGGTTCATATAAAAATGGGATGATCTTGAGAAATGTTGAGTGTAACCATCACTGGTAAGTAAAGTCCAATTGTTTAACGTCTTAACTGGAGATAATAGCACTGCTGAAAATTACATAACTAATTCACCGAATACTGATTCGGACCTTTTTGAGGTTGAAATATGTGATCCTTGCCTTCTCAGAGTCTCATGTACTTTTAAATGGTAACGTTTTCATTGGGCTAGAATTATACTCTCTTCTCGGCCGTTCTTTTCACTGAACATGAGGGACTTTTAGTTTTCTGAGGTAAAGTAGTTTATCTTGTCCCACTTTTCCGTCTCTTTTGGACTAAATTGGAGGATCTTGTATTTTACCTGGCCAGTCTCTATCCTTAAAGTGATTAGGAATTGCACTTTCTCGAGATCTGTGAACAATTTGGTAGAAAATGTGTTCTTATGGAGCAGGAATGATGTTTGAGTTATGCATATCCTAGACGCTTCATTTCTATTAAATTGTCAATCTGGGTTTGCAGGTCCGAGAGTATATTGATGACACGGAAGACTACGTCAATATCCAACTCGACAACCAGCGAAATGAACTCATTCAGCTCCAGTTGACGTTGACGATTGCATCATTTGCTGTAGCGGTTGAAACTTTGGTGGCAGGGTGGTTTGGCATGAACATCCCCTGTATTTTGTACCAAAAGGAAGGTATTTTCGAGCTTTTCGTTGGAGGTATTACTGCAGGTTGTGTACTGCTTTTCCTTCTTGTTTTAGGGTATGCACGATGGAAGAAGCTGCTCGGTTCTTAAGTCTACTTATCATCTCTTTAGTGTGTTTATAACCTGTAAAATTTGCGATTTTAATTTATGGGCCCAAAAGTTTGAAGTCTTTAATATGACAATTGTATATTACCTGGGGGCTGGAGGGTATATTGCTTATGCTACATCTTTTAGAAATGAATATATGAAAGGGAACTCTCCTGATGGGAATTCCCATTGTGGTGCATGTTTTGAAACTTTGGAAATATTCTCAGCTTTTAAATACCTTAATTTAAGCTAATTGATTAGTTGTCATTAGCTATTAATAGCTAGATTAGACTTATTTTTCATTTGCTGTAATTGTTGTAAATTAGTGGTCAAATTGTTGTGAATCAGTGGTCAGACTTTCTTTATTAAGGAAAGCCATTCATTGTAAATTGTGTATATATTGGCTGTCATTCAGCCTTAGCAATACAGAAGAAAAATTATTCCCAAACTTCATACCATCAGAGCCATTGTTCTTTAGTCTTAGATTAAAATCCTAGGGCATTTTTTCTGTAAACTCCAAAAACCGTCGTCTGTACAAGCTCGCTCGCGCTTCTGGTGCATCATGTTCGAACAATGTCCGAACAAGCCATACAGCCTGTGCAGGCCGTACAGTCTGTACAAGCCGCATAGTCCGTACAAGTTTGTATAGTCCCATGCAAAAAGTCCGTATAGTCCGCACAAAACTCCATGGCCGCTAAGAAAGGAGCATCTTTGATGGAGATCATCTTGAGTTTTGTCAGCCAACCAGGAGCCTTTGATAGTCAGCCCTTCACCATCACTGATCACAAGTTGAATGGCCAAAACTATTTAAAATGGGCTCAATCAATCCTCATCTTCATATCCGGGAAAGGGAAAGATGAACACCTCACCGGAGAAATTGTCCAGCTGAAAAAGGGAAAACAAAACCTATCGAGCATGGAAAATAGAAAACAACCAAGTCATGTCATGGTTACTTAACTCCATGACGAATGAAATAGGGGAAAACTTTCTCCTCTATGAAACCGCAGCTGAAATATGAGAAGCAGCAAAGAGGCTTACTCACACATGGAGAATACATTTGAGCTATTCAACATCGAGTGTCTTCTTCATGATCAATGACAGGGAGATCTTACCGTGACCTAATATTTCAGCATCCTCAATCGCCATTAGTAGCAACTTGATGTGTTTGAAGAACACAAATGGAAGGTCCCGATGATGCTCTGTATTACAAGAAACTTGTGGAACAAAAGCGAGTATACAAGTTCTTAATAGGACTCAATAGGAACTTGGATGATGTGCGCGGAAAGATCTTTTCCAAACAACCAATTCCTAGTCTTAGAGAGGCATTTGTTGAAGTCAGGTGTGAAGAAAGCCCCAAGAAAGTCATGTTAGGTACTAATAATCCAACCAATAATCCCAAAGCAACCGCACCTGCAGTTAGAGGAGGACAATCCCTATTCAACACCAGAAAGCAAAGGAAGGAGAGGCCAAAATGTGATCACTTGTCATAAACTAGGTCACACGAAGGATAAATGCTGGGATTTACACGGTAGACCTGAAGACACAAAGTTCAATAACAGGAGGGAAAGCAATGGTAATTTGGCCACTTCAGGGGAGAAACTTGAAAGCCTCGGGACTTCTCTATTTAGCAAGGAACAATTGGAATTACTCCAACAATTGTTTGTGCAACAGAATAGTACATCCTCTTCCTCTACCATAGCCTTGGGATCGGTGGCTCACAAAGGTAATATTGTACATGCTCTTAATGCTACTAAGGGAAAATCAATTACCTAGATTATTGACTCAGGTTCCTCCGATCATACGACTGGTGATCCACAATTATTTGCTAACCTTAATCCGTGCAAGGAGAAATAGTATGTGCGGATTGCTGATGGAACACGTTCTCAAGTGGCTGGGGTTGGATCAGTGGAGTTAACCAAAGATTTGATACTTAACTCTGTGCTTTTTGTTCCAAATTTGGATTGTAACTTGTTATCTATCAGCAAATTGACTCAAGGCTATAACTATGTCACTAAATTCTTCAAAAATTCGTGTGAATTTCAGGATATGAATACGGGGAGGACGATTGGCAGTGCTAAGGAGTGTTTTGGATTGTACCTTCTCACCAGCGACGACTCTCCAAGTGGATAAGCTCTACAAGTTGGTAGTCTAGGTTCTTATAACTCCTCGTTTAGTATTTCCAATAATGATATTTTGTTATGGCATTATCGATTAGGGTCGTCCAAACTTTGTGTATCTTGAAATGTTGTTTCCATGATTATTTAGAAATAAAAATCCAAAGTCATTTCAGTGTGAAGTGTGTCAATTTTCAAAACATACACACAATATATTTCCTCGTTGACCATATAAACTATCTCATCCATTCACAGTGTTTCATAATGATGTATGGGGACCATCTCGTGTAAAACACATATTGGGGTTTCGTTGGTTTGTATCTTTAATTGATGATCACACATGTTTGACATGGGTTTACCCTCTTAATAGAAAAATCTGAAGTTGGGCAAGTCTTTCAAAATTTTCACAAGATGATCCAAAATCAATTCTAAACAAAAATCAAAATTCTCAGAACAGATAATGCCAAAGAATTTTTCAAATCTGTATTGAGAGATTATTTGCTAGATCAAGGAATCATTCACCAGAGTTCTTGTGTAGACACTCCCCAACAAAATGGAATTGCATAGTGGAAAAACAAACATCTTCTTGAGGTCGCCCGTTCTTTGAGATTTTCACCAATGTTCCAAAACACTTTTGAGGGGATGCCATCCTTACTGCAACTTACCTAATAAACCGGATGCCATCACGAGTACTCAATTTCTAAACACCATTCTAGGTTCTCCTCAAACATTATCCTTCTTCTCGACTTGTGTCAACAATTCCTCTAAAGATATTCGAGTGTTCGGCCTTTGTCCATGTTCATTCTCATAATCATGGGAAACTCGACCCTCGTGCTATCAAATGTATCTTTCTAGGATACTCACCAAATCAAAAGGGATACAAATGTTATTCACCAATCACCAGAAGGTACTACTACTCGATGGATGTCACCTTTTATGAAAATCAACCCTTTTATCCCAACACTGCCATTCAGGGGGAGGGAGAGAATACAATGAGGAATACCAGTATCGGGATACCGATGATTCACCACCAGATGATCTCAACTTGTCACTAGAACCAATTTTAAAGACTCCAACACCTTTTATACTCCAAAGTGTCAATCCTAATGTCGAGTCACCACCTAATGTCAAGTCTCTACCTTTTGTACTCCAAAGTGTCAATCCTAATGTCGAGTCTCTACCTTCTGAGTCTAGTTCTCCAATCTTTGATTTACCAACGAACAATCAGTTCCGTGTCTACTCTAGGAGAGCACATGCTTCAAGACAGGAGGGAGAATCTCAGACACTGCCCAAACCTAACGAAGAGCCCAATCTGGATTCATTGAATGAAGGTAACACAATTTCTAAAAATCCTATTGAGATTCCTAAAGATGATTTAGGTTGGCCCATTGCTCTACAGAAGGGAGTGAGATCATGTACTCAACATTCTTTGTGCAATTATATCTCTTATTGAGGACTCTCACCTAAGTTTTGAGCATTTGTTACAAATCTGGATGCAGTGCAGGTTCCCACTAATGTTTAGGAGGCTTTCAAAAATCCTTCATGGAAGGCAGCATTCTTTGAGGAGATTCGAGCCTTAGAAAAGAGTCAAACATGGGAAATCACAAGTCTACCCCTAGGAAAGAATCTAGTAGGGTGCAAATGGATTTTTACAGTGAAGTATAAGGGAGATAGAAGTATCGATCAGGACAAAGCATGCCTAGTGGCAAAAGGGTTGACTCAGTTATATAGGATTGACTATCAAGAGACATTTGCACCAGTTGCCCAACTCAACACGATCCGTATACTACTGTCTCTGGCTATGAATTTAGATTGGCCTGTATTCCAACTAGACGTGAAGAATGTGACGCCCTGCCTTATCGGGTCGTTACTTAACTTTCATAAACATTTTTATCTTAATTTATTTCTTACTTAGTAGAAATTACTGTAAATTTTTTTTTTCTTTCTTTTAACATCCTTTAGAAGTTTCTTTAAAACTAATACGATTTCTATCGTCATTTGAGTTGAGTCACTGCTCAACATTTAATTTTAAAACCATGTCAAATCATTTCTTAAAACTTATTAAGAAACATTGACTAAAACTTAACTTTATAGGTAAATAAAACATTTTGTAAATATATTGTAAAACATTGAAAACATTTCTTAAAACTTTGAAAACACTATATTAAATAGTGGAAAACCTTTTCTTTGAGTAGCGGAAACAAACTGTGGTGATATCCATACCAAAAACTTCGCATTTGTCCTTCGCAACACTCAGCTCTTCTAACAAGTCCTACTAATCACCCATAGGACTACTTACAGCATGAAGAGATTTTTAATGAGCTTTCACTCAGTAAGTTCAAACATATCATAAATATTTAAACATACTTTAAAAACTTTTCTCATAAAAATTTTTCTCTTAAAACGTTTTTCATAAATGTTTTCATAAACATTTCTGAATACGTTTTTCATAAAAAATTTCTTAAACGTTTTTCATAAAGCATTTCTAAAACGTTTTTCTTAAAACATCCTTTATAAACCTTGTCTTGAGAACATAGAAATGTTTTTCATAACATTTTACGTAAAACATTTCTCAGAATGTTTTTCATAGCAGAACACAAAACCTTTCATAATAAGGAATACAAGCAAGGTCAAAATACATGATTCCCTTTATGCTCAATTATGAACTTTCAATTATGAGCGTTTTATGAACATTCATTACTTACTTTAACTCTTTATCTCTGTTCCTTAACTTTCCTTATCTTATAAACTTTAGTGCTTGTACCAACTTAATTAATTATGAGATCATGAACATGATGCTTCCCTTGTGGAAGACTTGAGACCATCGAACACCGAGGTCATGTACCTCACATCAAGGAGGTCAAACTTTAACTTTACTTGTGTACCTCACATTAAGGAGATTGGTACGAAACTTTCTTTTAATCTTTACTTTACCTTCTTATTAACTTTAGTAAGCATAACAAATGCTATCACATTATATGCAAACACATTTGCAAATCATAACTTGTATTGTGAAACTTATTGTATTACAAATGCAACATAAAATTTATAACTTAAACTGTAAGACATTATGCATTTAAAAAATGCAAACATACTTTAAGCATAATTATTGCAAATACATTGCAAACTTTTATTTGATCTTTTAAAACTTTATGCATATCAAATGCAATCATGCTTTAACATAATAGTTGTAAATACATTGCAAATCTTGATTTAAACTATAAAACTTTTTGCCTAACAGATGCAAATTTACTTTTAAAAACAACTTGTATAACAATTGCAAATACATTTGCAAACATATATATATATATATATATATATATATAAACATTTGAAAATTATTTACTTCACGCTGTAGGTGAGGTCCAAACTTACCTGGACTACGCTTTAGCTTTCTCTATTTCGTTCTTTTTCGTTTCATTAGTCGGTCTCTGTGTCCTGATCAAATGACAGCCGACTCATTAATTAACTTTCTTTTTATCAATCTACTTGATTGATAATAAAACATAAATATTAACCATTCTTTCCTTTTAACTTAACTTGTATACTATCGGTTTACCTTCTTTTACTTTGTACCTCATTGCTTTTAACTTTATAACCCACCAAGTTACCGTACCCTTTTACTTAACTCCGTAACCTATCGGGTTATCACTCTTTTTACTTATCTTTATAACCCATCAGGTTAACTTTTTCTTTACTTGAACAACCCTTTATTAAATTTCTCGTCTCACGTGACGGCTTCGTTACTTAACGTATTATGGAACACTTTCTGTCTAAGAATGTTTTTGCTAATTCGGAGTGTTCAACTCTGTTTTAGTCGTTTTCTTTCAAATGACGTTTTTACCCTTAACGGGTTTTTTCGTCCATTTCGTAACTTTATAGAACTCACTACTTAACTTAAACTTTACTGTTTCATTACCTACATATCACGAAAAAATTCCCACTAAGGAACATTTCCTGATATCGGGCATTTTGGGTCTGTTTTGGTCATTTTCATAAAATGATTATTTTGCCCTGAAACGTTTTTCTTTCATTCATTCCTTGTTTAAACTTTAAATTCTTAAAACCTAGCATCTATAATTACTTATTGCCGACAACCAGTGTAGAAAATCAACGTTCCCTAGTGAAAAACCTAGTTTTCACACAATTTTACGGTTTTGACCCGAAATATAAAAATATTTATATTTCTGCCCCTGGAACAAAAAATGATTACTTTATACCAAAACGTTTAGTTTTTTACAAGGAATAAAACTTACCAAAGCTCCTTGGTTGAATTCTAAACTTTTCATAACATTTTCATTTCATGAAATTTTGTGCCTAAAATTTCGTAAAATTCATAACTCCTAATATCAAGCCAAATTTTGGAAAACTGTATGCGTCATCCTAATAATTTGGATGCGTTCTACAACTTTCATGTTTTAATTTTCCTCAAATTCCAACGTTACAGGGGACTTTTTGTCTGATTTTCAAATCTGTTGAACTTTTACTAAACTTTACAATTTAGTCCTTTTGGAATTTTATAAAACTTTGTCCACAAAAATTATTTCCCTCACTGTGTTGGTAAATTCTATACCATATTTGGATCATAAATTGGCCTCTAAGTTATCATTTCTTGAAAACTAGCTAAACTTTGCAATTTAACAAAGTTTAGTAACTTTTTCATTCTTTTGCACAAAACCCTACTTCTTTTTTCTTTTCCATCATCATCACCATCTTCATAGAACATAAACCAATCATGCCATAATATCCTTTACATGCCATAGACCAAAACATTTCATCAAACGCTTAGTGTAGCATATTTTTAGCATAAATTTGCAATTTAAAAGTTTAGAGATTTACCTGAACTATGCCAACCTTTTGATTCTCTTTTGCCAAGCTCAAAACTTTGTCATGTCTTCACAAAAACCATGACAAAACCCATGAAAACCCCATCCAAAGTTCAAGAGAAATATCAAAATCTCTAAAAAAAAAAAAAGCTTGAACTTTACCTTGAAAACTCTTCAATCTTCATCTCCTTTACTTAAACTTGTTTTAATACATGATTTGGAGGCTTGAGATTCACCAAATATTTGAGAGAGAAAGCCTTGCCATTAGGGGGGGGGGGGAGTTTTTCCATGGAGGAATATGGAGCATTTTTGGTGCCTAAATCAAGTGAATTAAACTTGATTTTCTTTTGCAAATTTGATGACTCATCACCATGAGTCATCACTTGCCATTACTTATGGTAAATGGTTGGCTTAGCTTGGCAACATGTGATTGGACCACCCAAGGGGGTGTGGTGGCAAGTTTTTAACCATAAAGGTGGCACTTTGGTGGGGCCTACATCTTTACACAGTCCAAGTTTACATTAACAGTATTTTTCTTATGCTGCCGATATTCTTTTCCATATAATTCATGAGGTCCCTACAACCTCCTATATTTATTTTCATCCATCACATAATGTAATTCCAATATTATCTAACTTTGTACAGTCTAAATTTATACTGACAATATTTTTCTTATATTGTCGGTATATTGTATTTTTCTTATATTGTCGGTACATTCTCTATACTGTTACAACATTCCTTATTCATCAATATTCTCCAATGAAAATTATTCCTATATTGCTTTAACTTTAACAGTCCAATTTCTGTATTGCTTAACCTTAAACAGTCAAATTCCTACACTGCACTACTTTTGCAATGTAATTTTCATACTACATAACTTTATCAGTGTACTTCCTTACACTGTATTATTTTAATATTGTATAATTGTTCATATTATTATACAGTATTTTTCTTAAACTGTATTTTTGTCTTAGCATATGTTGCAACACAATTTGCAACAATTAAGCTTTCCAGCTTATTTCCATACCATTCCTTCTTTATTTAAGGCTTTGGCATGATTTTTACCCATAAAAATCTCATTTTTTGCTTTTATGGGCTTTATCATATAAATTGGATTAAACAATAATCTTTAAATTATTGTATTTTTAATGTACTAAAAATACTCGAGTGTTACAAAGAATGTCTTCTTGAATGGAGACTTGATAGAAGAAAAATTATACATGAAGATCCCTCTTGGTTTTGAAACTCCTGGCACTAAAAATCAAGTCTGCAAGCTAAAAAGGTCTCTGTATGGCCTTAAGCAATCTTCAAGAGCTTGGTTTGAAAGATTCACAATAGTGATACAGTGACAAGGATATTCTCAATGCCAAACCGATCACACTCTGTTCGTAAAAAAATCAGGGGGAGGGAAATTGTCCATCTTGATAGTATATGTTGATGATATAATTGTCACTAGCGATTTTGAAGAAGAAGTGATGAGTCTGAAGAAAACTCTGGCCAAGGAATTTGAGATTAAAGACCTAGGAAATCTCAGATATTTCCTGGGAATGGAGGTTGCACGATCAAGTAAGGGCATCTCTGTGTCTCAGAGAAAATATGTCCTAGATTTGCTTACCAAGTGTGGAATGCTATGGTGTAAACCAGTTGACACCCCTATGGATACCACTCACAAGTTGGGAATGGTTGAAAAGGGTGCTCTAGTTGATAAAGGCCGGTACCAAAGATTGGTAGGCAAACTCATCTATCTCTCACATACACGTCCCGACATTGGATTCTCCGTCAGTGTTGTGAGTCAATTCATGAATGATCTTAGAGAAGAGCATATGGAGGCAGTCTATAGGATCCTGAGGTATTTGAAGTTAACACCTGGCAAGGGATTATTCTTCAAAAAGGGCTCTAGTCGAGAGGTAGAAGTCTACAGTGATGCAGACTGGGCTGGATCTATTAGCGACCGAAAATCAACATCTGGTTATTGTACCTATGTATGGGGTAATTTGGTCACTTAGAGAAGCAAGAAACAGTCTGTTGTCTCCAGAAGTAGTGCAAAAGTTGAATTTCATGCTATGGCTAATGGAATTTGTGAAGGAATTTGAATCAGAAGATTGCTTAAAGAACTAGGAGTTAACCTAGAAAGTATTGCCAAAAATCCTATTCATCGTGACAGGATCAAACATGTTGAGATTGATCGTCACTTTAGTCAAGGAGAAGATAGAAGGCAATGTTATTCAGTTACTCTACAGACCAATGAGTTCACAGGTTGTTGATATTCTAACAAAAGCCTTGCCTCGAAAAAGCTTCAAAAACTTAAGTTCCAAGCTTGGGATGAACAACATTTTCAACCCTAGCTTGAGGGGGAGTGTGTAAATATTCTTAGCTTTTTAATGCCTTAATTTAAGCTAATTAATTAGTTGTTATTAGCTATTAAGAGCTAGATTAGACATTATTTTTCCTTTGCTGTAATTGCTGTAAATTAGTGGTTAAACTTTCCTTATTAAGGAAAGCTATTCATTGTAAATTATGTATATATTAGCTGTCATTTACCCTTAGCAATACAAAAGAAAAATTCTTCCCAATCTTTAGAAGCCGTAAGATCTGGTCAAAATCATTTTTTTTATTAGATTTAATGGCTGAAAGATAAAATACATATTTTTTTTAGTTCGTGCAAGAGAAATTGCCAATATGAAAATAGTTGCACTTCTGATAGGACAGGTGAATGGCCTGGGGATTTCCGACTTCATTTGACTGGCATTGCCGTTTAGTTGGAATTCAGTTTTAGTTTTTGTTGGTGCTTTTATGTGCACAATTATTGACATATCAATATTCTATATGCATTTAGTTAAGGTGTTGGTCTCCAGTCATTAAATAAAGCAATTGCATTCCTATTCTAAGAAGTGGGGATATCGAGTTCGGTTCCATAGCTATGGGACTTTTGTGGGAAGCATTAAAAAAAAAAAAAAAAAAAAACTTTGTGGGAAGCATTAAAAAAAAAAAAAGAAAAGGGAAAATTGTAAACCCTGACAGCTAACGTTCACTGGACTCCTTTCATGAGAATTCATTATTGGAATTCATTATTGTATTTCGTTTTATTGCCATAATATAACTCTCATGGAAGAAGGGAAAAAAAACTTTTTGACAAATTCTCTAATGACATTTAGATGATTAACCTGCTTGGTTCGCAAGTTCAAAATTGTGTACATGGTATTTGAAAGAGTAGTTTAAACCATTAGTTTGGTTTAAAAATTATAACATGCAAGAGTTTTACACTGTAGCCTTTTACTGTAGCATGTGAAAACTTTATACTGTTTATAGTTTAAATTATTAATTTAAACTACTCTTTCAAAGTAGTTTTAAATTTTTTGTTTGAACTGTAAGTTTTGAATTGTGATTAAAGCTATTTTTTCAGTCCTTTAAATACGTGGAACATATAACTTGATGTGTATGTGTATGTGTTCGTTATATACTCGTTAAAAGTAGTTTGTCTAATAATTGTTTTTTTTTTCTTGGGTAATTAACAAACCATAATATTTACAACGTTAATACATCTCGTTTAGCGTTTAAAAGTTGCATGATTATTATACCTTGGCCGTCCTATTGTGTCTTCCACTATGTAATTAATTTATAATTGACCAGCATTAGAGTTTGTTGGAGAGTTGGTAGAGAGCATACCTCAAAGATGCAACCAAAGGCGACCGCACGATTTCTTAGCAGTTGGTTTCAGTTTGGAGAAAAACCATGTCTTGAACCAAATGGAAAAAAAAAAAAAAGAGTCTATCATAGGCCTTGATTAAAAAAAAAATCTATTTACGTGATGGTATTAGCTGCTATGGTTGGCTTCTTGGTCGGACCTGTTGCTGGCTTTTGGCTTTTTCCCTTTTGTTTTAATTTTTGTGCTTGTTAAATAAAGGCGTTGATATTTCTATCGTTTAGTTTTAGTGTGTTTTTATTCTTTTATATGGTTTGCAAGTTTGAGTTATGTTGATTTGCACTTTTTTTGTTTAAATAAAAGAATCTGAATTGTATAGTTTAAATAGTTATCCGAACTGACGTTTGGATGTGTTGTTAAAGTGAGTTTGAACAAAAAATTCACTTCGAATTTATGTTTGGATGAGCATTGATAACTCTAGTTTGAAGCATGAAAAAAATTATTTAATTAAAAAATAATATGATATATGTAAAAAAAAGTTATTTAATTGAAACATGATATACAATAAAAGTATTAAATTATATATACTAATGTGTAGGAGAGAAATCATTGATCAATTTTGGTTTGAAAGCTTGAAATAGAGGCATTTGAATTCTAAGGTGGACACTTTAGCTCAGTTTAAATTATTTGTTTTGTTTGAATTAAATGCTTTACCAAATACCAATTTAAACTGTGACGGCCATTAGGCTAAGCCAATGGCTTGAGCCAAATTAAATTGAACTAGTGAAACAAACACGTTTATTTTTTGTTGGTTGGTCATTATAATGTTGGAGGTGTGCTTCTTACCTACGGTGTAGTCTTTGTGTTTAACTTGCAAGTCCTTGGTCTTTGTAGTATTGTGATTGGCCTCGGTGTTTTTTTCTATCAATCTCTTTCAATCGGAGTTGTTTACCTACTATAGTGGTGTGCTTGACAGAGCTATACGCGTGCTTAATTAGTTGTGTGTCCTTTTAGTTTTCTCTTGTTGAAATTTGGTATATGTATTACTTTTGTAAGCATTTCAATAGAACTTATTAGTGATTTTCAGTTTGTGGTCATGTTTAAATCGCTAAGTGCGTTTAGTTCTTTTTGTGTATGAATTAATGTTTGTATTTTCTTAATTTGGAATGCACTTACCTTTTGCTTATATATATATGGATATAGATATGTTTATATATATATATATATAACACGGTAATTGAAGACATAGGTATTTTTACACATGGAATTGTCTAACATTATGGTGCTTCTGCATTAGATAGAGGATGAATATAGTTGCACAAGAGTCATTTTTTTCTTCTTAAAGAATTTTCCCACAAGGAAATATTGAAAATGATATACTCCTTTTATTAGTTTTTTTTTTTTTTTTTTCCCTATTTGTTCAACACTCTTTTAGACTTTTAGACGTTCGCCTTACAATGATAAAATATGGATAGTTTAGGCAAAATTCTATCATGCTCAAACATTAGGGGTTCACGTAGGTCCCATTTAGATTTCATCTAAAGATCGCAAAACACATTACAGCGCGCACATAATGCCAACGTTGTGTAATTTGCAGGAATATAGCTTTGTCATCTATGGAGATAAGGAAAAAAAATTGCATTATTTCATATTGATGTTAATTGATTGCATTAAAACCTAACAAAGTGTGGTTTTTAAGTTTTAACTTTAGGGAATTTGAATTTATTCCATTAAAAGTTGCTTTGAGTTTACAATCAATATGCTTAGTATTATCATTATTTTATATTTTTACATATATATTTTTTTATTTTCTGCATGTGGGGGCAAAGCATCCCAAACATCTCAAAGGCAAAATTCTCTGTCCACTTGTTTGGTTTCTTCTTCTGTTTGGAATTTGTTGTGGCCTTTTTCCACACTTTATCTCTGGACTTTGGTTGTCCCCTTATGCACTTTATGTGCCCTTGTCCTTCTCCTCTTCCTTCTCTCTCTCTCTCTCTCTCTCTCTCCCACTTGTATTTTTTTAATGCCAATGATACATCACTATTATTGACAACTTGCTCCACATTTTGTCCACTTTGCTTATGAACCACAGCTCTTCGTCTGTAGCTTTTAAATGAAAAATGGGACCATTACAAACATAAAAGTTTCTTTTCAAGCTAAAACAATTCAAATATAAAACAGTTTCTCTTGAAGCCAATACAATACAAATATTAAAAACATTTATACTTTCAACCTTATTAGTCAAGGTTTGTGTAATGACACTTATCAAAGGAAAAAGAAAAAAGTTTGGTTTTATAATTTTTCCTTTTTCTTTTGGTTTACGGTATTTCGACAGGGTTCATCCAAGCAGAGTGCCACCGAATGATCAAAATAGGACAAGTTTTATAATATAAGGATATCATTCATCTTAATTTAAAGTTTAGGAGTCAAGTGGGACACGTTACATAGTTTAGGGGGCAAAGTTGAGATTATTAGCTCAATTCTGTCAATATTTAACAGATTTAGTAATAAAATGGTCAAAATAAGACATGTTGAATGGTTTAAGGGTGTAATTTTTACATTTTAAAATTTAGGGGTCAACATCAAACAAGTTATATATTTCAGTGGCTAAAAGTATAGTTAACCCAAAATTTACTAATAAGGTGGCCTAACAGGAGAGCGGTCCAAATTTAATTTAGATGAATACTTTTAGATTCCAGATATACCTATAAGGTTAGTGGATACAGTTAGTATAATATTAAATATTATTGAGGTGAGGTTGAGTCAAATTTGATCAAGTACTAGAACATTACAAACAGAACTTTACAAAGCCAAGCAAAATAATAATAATAAAAAAAGACGGATCCTTATATTAGAGAAAAATTGTGGTTCGATGTCATTTTTCTTAAACCATCAAATTTTTGAGATTCAAATTTTCGTTATTTTTTATGAGATGGTATATTTCTTTTTCAGTATAGCTGTAGGTGTTCCCTACAACCAAAGCTAATTTGGACTGAATGATTTTTTTTTTTCCAAAGAATGTAAAAAAGAAAAAAAGGGTGAATCCCACAAATGGCGTCAAGTTTTATCTCTAATCTTATTTATGTTGTTTTAGTTTCAATCTTTCCATTAACTAGATGTTAAATATTTGATTAAAAACTTTTAAAATGTCTCATTTTGATTCATAATTTATTATTTTATTTTGTTCTCCTCGTAACTCACTCATAGATGATAGTAAAACCACAACAATTAAAAGGTCTTACTAAATTTAGTCTTAATCTAGCACTTTATTATATTTGTTACTTAGTTTAATTTTAAATTCCAAATCGTGAATTTGAATAACAAGTTGAGTATTATAATTTGAAAGTATATATTCAACTTATTTTTTAAATTACAATTTAATTGACAAAGAATATAATAAAATTGTTATATTTAATTTTTTATTTTAGATTTTTTTTTCAATTTTGGTCCTTAATAACACTTAATGGAACTAAAAGTAAAACAAAATAATAAATTAAAGATCAAACGTAGAATATAGTAAAAATAAAATTGATTATGAATCAAATTGAGACATTTTAGAAGTCAAAAACAGGTAAGATTCAGGTTAAAGCTGAAAAAATCATTTGCGAGATTAACACAACCAAAAAAAAAAGTTAAAAGAAAAAGAAAAAAGAAAATAAAAAGAGCAAAAATTTGAAAAAAGGGCCCAAAAAATTTCAATTGGACAAATACTTTTTTTTTTTGCACTAAAAAACAGGTTTTTTTGAACAGAAAAACTGCTTCAATTTTTTTCAAGAAAAAGAGAAAAATAATTATAGTGAAAAAATAAACCTCAACAAGATAAAAAAAAACTAGAACAATTTTTCTATCTAAAAAATTTATTTTTTTGATAAAAAAAAAGAGACCATTTGCCTAAAGAATTTTTTTTCTGAAAGTCATTCGTCAAAATCCCCGAGACCAAGCCGTGTATGAGATTAGAAAGATATTTTGGGGCGAAAGTGTGAATTACACGAAGCTTGTCAAACGAAAATGGAATTGGTTTTACTTTTTTCAATCCAACCCAGACCTCATTGAGAGAGATTGGGAAAGAGAGAGAGAAAGAGAGGAGAGAAGAAGTTATTTGAAGAAGAAAAGGAAACAGAGAAAATACCAAACCCTAAGAGGGAGAATTTTATTTGTCCGCTTTTGAATTTGATATTCCACTTTTCGCATTGCATCTCGAGATCTGGATTCCTAGTTCTATCAAGGTACCCCCTTTCTCATTTTTTTTCCGGAAAGCCAAGGAACAAAGCACTATGATTGTTCTTCTGAGAATGCATCTTCTTTCTTTTTCAATCTTATAGTTTGATCGTTTGATTGTTTTCTCCAATCTATCACATGATTCTGTTGTCAAACAAATTTCCTTTTGCCTGATTTCGTTGTTCCTTTCTAGGTCTGTCTCCTGTTTGATTCCCGAGAATATGTGGGATGGGAAAACGGAGCAATGTCTCGAATCATTTAATTTCATTATTTAGGAGCTGGGAAAAATAGAATAATTTTACCTTGATATGTTTGCTACAAATTAGTGATTGAATGATTTTGTATTTCCTTCTCTTATTTCCATAGTTTTCTCAAAGGAACCAAAAAAAAAAAAAAAAAGAAACTTAAGATTGAATGGTTTATAATTGAATAAATAGCACATAGTGTTTGATAATTAGCATATATTTGTTCAGGGAATTACTGTAGCAGTTTTGTTCAAAGTGGGTAGAAAATTTGTTGGCTTCAGATTCTTAGCAGATGGGTAAAACTGGAAACATCAGCATTGTAGTTCTCTTTGAATAAAGCTGAAAAAATTGCAAACAGATTTATCCTTTCCTTGTTCATCGTGCAATGAATTGACTAGCTATGTTCACATGTCATTAGATGTTTCAGAATATATAGGGATTTAGACGTATTAGTAAATGTATTGACACCTTATAAGAGATTGATGTGGCATTTGGAAATGCACTTAGAACTTCAAAATGTAGTTCCAACCGACTTTTGCTACAGTATTTTTCTCACAAATTTGAATCAAGACTTGTTTGGAACTACATTTTGTTGTTCCAATTGCATTCGTAAATGCCCCATGAATTTTATTATGTAGTATTGTTTTGTAATATATTTTATTTTGGTTTCTCTATTCTTGTTTGTTTGCTGCATGTCAAAGTTGTGCTTGGGCCATTCTTTATGTTCATAGTAGTATTATCATGTTACGTGTGATTTTCCTTAGAATCAAATTTAATCAAGTTTGTATGGCATATACTAAACTGTGAGTTGTTTGATCGTTTTTTTGTTTTATATTGTTTCATAGAGACATATTGTGCCTCAGCTATGGCAAACTCTAAGGGGTCAACAAACATTAGAAATTCGATGTACTCTGGAAAACATGCTTTACTCCCTCCTAAATGTCCCTTTCCTAGTGTTTCGCCGTCATACTGCTGATTATGTTCTTAGTCCTGCAATTGGATCCAAAGCTGTTCAGAAACCCAGGGAGGGAAATACTCACCACCAACGAACGTCCTCAGAGAGCCTTCTTACAGAGGAACAACCCTCTTGGCTTGACGATCTCCTTAATGAACCAGAGACACCTGTACGCAGAGGAGGCCATCGACGTTCATCAAGTGACTCTTTTGCATATGTAGACGTGTTTAATGCTTCAAACATTGATTATGCAGCACAGGATGATTACAAATACAATAATATGATCACAGCACCCTCTTGGGGATCTCAAGACTTTGATCATCATAAAGATTTGCGACGTACTTCGTTTTATGCAGAAATGAACATGGCAAAACAGAAGAATAGAGTGTGGGAGCCTTCTTTAAGTGTTGTGAATAACCCAAGTGGTCTTCCTTGTGTCAAGGATAACATTGTTCGTCAGGGTTCAGGGTCGTTTTGCATGCCACAGGAAGCAGATGGCCTTCCATCTACTCCTACAAGCGAAAAACATGATGTAGTTGAAACTGGTTCACATGCTTCAAAACCGTGTGAGAAAAGGGATAGTTCTACCACAAAGCCGTCTTCATCAGAGACTGATACCAAACGTGCTAAACAGTATGTATCTTTGTTGTTGTTGTTTCTTTTTTTTTTTTTTTTAATCGGTTTGTTTTTTTGGTGTTGATGGAATGCTTCTTATCTTATCCGTGCATATTGTTGCTGCTAACATGAAAGTCCAATAACTAATCATGGACTTTGATCCCTTTTTTTTTGAGATCCTAGGCTAGGGAACATGTTTAACAGCAACTGTAACAGTAAAAAACTGATAAGCATTTGCGTGTATGCTTTCTGAATACATTTTATTTGACAAGTTATTTTATTTATGGGTTGTAATTTAAGATTATTTAATTTTAGTTTATAGTGCTATATAATTGTTCACAAATGTAGCTCTAGAAACTAGAACAGATCACTTGCTTAATCAAATGCAAACCGAAAAGGGAAACTTGGAGTTAAACTCGCATAAAAAAGTTTAACATTATTTAATTTGTTTATAGTGCTACATAATTATTCATAAATATAGCACTAGAAACTATCACTTGCTTAATCAAATGCAAATTGAGAAGGGAAAATTGGCATTAAACTAGCAAAAAAATTTAAGATCTTCAGAAAGGAGTTGAATTGATTATGTACTATGTTTTTATAATGAGCCATTGGCTTAATAGTTTAGATACTAAGGGGATGTTTGTTTTGAGTACTCTTTGTGTTCAATGAACTCAAATTTGAATTCGAGTATTAAGAATCCTTTAGATACGTGTTTGTTTCCCCTCAAAATCTGAATTCTTTGAGTATCAAGAATCCAAGTTTTTAGAGTTTTGACTCCTTCTAAACTTTTGATACTTGGATATCCCTACTTTAATAAAAACCGAAATTCTCTCTCTTATATTTGAGGAAAAAAAATCTTAACTTCTTTATTTGATATTCAATTGAGATGATTCCTTTTTCATTATGTTTCTAGTGAAGAGAGGAATAAATTAAGATCCATATTGCATGTTTTTCACTATCATTAACATTAAGCTTTTATTAGATTTGTTAATAAATCAAAAACTATTTTCATTACCTTTCCAAACACAAATTCTAATTTTATTCTATACTCAGATTAAAACTTAAACGCACATCCAAACGCCAATTCGGATAACAATTCAAATCATTAACTCAAATCCTTATTCAAATCACACTAACTCAAATCAAATCATTAATTCAAATCCATTTACCAAACGGACCCTAAGGAGATTGTTGGTACTTTCTTGTCCTTTTGGTGTGTTATGTTAATGGTAATGGCATCATATACGTTAAGATTCTGTTGCCTATTTGAAAATTTGAAATGTGAGTGCTAATGTTCAGGAGCAAGACTGAATTGAATGCTAAGTTGATAAAATGCTTTATATTATTGCAGGCAATTTGCGCAGCGTTCACGAGTCCGTAAACTCCAGTACATAGCTGAACTGGAAAGAAATGTACAAGCTTTACAGGCAAGTAACAGCCATGGCTGGAAAAATAATTTGTTCACTCTGGAATTGAAATTTGGATTTATGTTTGACTAAGGATTATTCATTTTTATCCTCGGACTGGTCCTTGGCTGCTGTGCCTTGTGACAATTTTTCTTTTGCCTTTCATAGTAAATATTCTCTTTATCAATAATAAGTTCTTACGAAATAGTTATTTTATATACATCTGTCGCCTTACAGGCAGAAGGGACAGAAGTTTCTGCAGAGCTTGAATTTCTCAACCAGCAGAATCTTATACTAAGCATGGAGAACAAAGCTCTTAAGCAGCGCTTAGAAAACTTGGCACAGGAGCAACTTATTAAACACTGTAAGTTTCATTAGTTGACTGTCAGCATCTTGATAACTTGCGCAACTGCCTGCTTTATTGTTATATTTATCTTTCTTGTTTGGTTGCTTTTCAACATTTCAAAACTAGCTTTCATTTACTAGTGGCTTTTTGTGAGTGATTGGTAAACTACTCATGAGTAGGAGGGAAGTGTGTGCACTGATACTTTTCAAGCATGTTTGGAAATTCTAAAGTGAATTTTGAACACTAGTGAAGTCTAAGAAAAGTCATGGAAAATAT